>BCLH01000296.1:0-13775 GCA_001602315.1 Zoysia pacifica
TTATTTCCTATTAAGAAACTCCTAAATTTTATATTTATATTACTTGATCTCAGAAACATTGCAAATGTTTTATTCTCTTTCTATTATGTTATATAAGGTGGGATGTCTCTATTTAAAGACTGAGTTTGCAATCCATTTATCCTCTTAGAACCTTAGTTGAGTGCTGTCACCAAATTTAAATTTACCTAGCCTCAAAAAGTTTTTTTTAAAAAAAGAGTTACTCCCTGTATCCCAAATTATAAGTCAGTTTTTTCAAATTATAAATCATTCTCACTCGTCAACACATCTTTTTCTCTTCCCAATACATGTCCACTCTATCTTTATTCTTCTCAATTTCAAAACATTTTATATTTTTTTATTTTTCTTAATTTTCACGCCCAACCCAAAACAACTTATAAAACGGGACGAAGAGAGTAGATTATTGAAATACATATGCTGGTTAACTTGTTACCAGCTCCGCACTCTAGTATCTCGCTTGAATAATTCTTCAATGCACAGGTTCCAGGAATGCATCGAACTTTTGGCAGTTTGTTGGCTGGACATCAGGGGCGAGATTGCTAGCAGAATGCTCTCCGAAGACACATGGTACGCTGCCTACCTCGTTTTCAAGATGGCCGATGACTTTTACGGCTTAGATTCGCCATTTCAGGAGGCATCAATAACCATCGGAGAGGAGACGTCAACCCACCCAGCCTGCCTCCAGAGCTACACTGACTACAACGAAGAGATCGTTGCCACTGATGAAGCAGGGGAAGTTGTTCCTCGGCTTCCTCATGAGAGGCCTGATGGTTGGATGGAGCTGGAGATAGGAGACTGGTATAACAGCGGAGGCGACAACGGTGTGGTTCGTGCCAGCGTGAAGGAAACAAGGATGGGAGGGAATTGGAAGAAGGGACTTATTGTGCAGGGCCTTGAGATAAGAACCAAGAATTAGTCGTGAGAGTAGGGTCTATTTGAAGTGTGGCGGTTTGTCTATGTCTGTCACCAATCAGGTACACCTGTTCTGCGAACTGAATATGTACTCCCTCCGTTTTGAAATTGTTATCGCTTGCTAGTTCAAATTTAAACTATATATGAAACAAACTGCTGAAGAGATTTTTGAGGCACCTTCTGTGGATAATATGCTTTTGTTTATTTTTCTCCTAACATAGCACAAGTTGTACCATATTAAAAAAATGTTATGAGTCACTTGCAAATCAGATTATTTATGTCTGCTACTAGTTGCTGGGGCTGGCGAAATTTTCTTTCTCTTAAGTTTCACAAGCAATGAGCAGTGCCAACTCTGTAGCTAATGTTTGCGCCAGATAAAAGGTACAGTTGGATTTGGAATTGACTGTTTTTTACCCTCTTACGATAGCCCAAGAACAAGCAATGTTTCATTATTGCACTCATAATCCTCTGTTTTGTACTGACACAATTGAAGCCTTCTATCATAGTGATTTTATTTTAGTCAATGACACAAATACATAAAGATGAGATAACATCACAAAGTTCTTTAGTTACTGTGTCCCATAGACATAAATATTTTCTTTTACTTAAACCCTAATGGGTAAAATTCCTGTTGTACTTTGAAATTGCTTCCTGCCCGTATTTATAATCTGTAGGGATTCTGGTGCTTTGTATGGAGTATAGTAAAAATAGAAGCTGCTACAGCATCTTTGATTTTGGTATTGCTTCATGTTCTTGTTGAAGAAGTCGGCGATGAACCTCCCCTAGGGCCCAGATGGGGAATAAGTTCTGGTAATTTGTGTAATTGAAGAAGAGGGATGAGTTGAAGTTCCCAACAATATCCTACAACAATTAAAAGCCAAATTTAATGATCACATATGGAAGTGGCAGCTACATGCTACTTAAAAAGACAACCCCGTCAAAGATAGTACAGAAACATACAAAGTAGATCAACATTGCAAAGTGATTTGAGTCCATTGGTGCCTATTAACATGCTTATTAGTGTGATTAGTTCGGATATACTGATGGTAGGTATATGTAAACATTAAATGGGTGAGCGGGTTTAGTTGAGTTGGCTTTGTTTTCAGTCCTTAGGTTATGGGAGAGACTTCCAATAAGAGTGGATTTTTAAACATATCAACAGTCGCTCATATAATTATTTGTGAAACTAATATTCTTTGTGACCAGGAATAAGATTCTTTTTAAATTTATTAACCAGACTGAATACGTACTTGTTCGGGGAATTCTCCTGTTTCCAGTTGCATGTTGATTAATACTTTGGCAGCATGGTGCAAGGGTGCTGTATCTCTTTTCATCTGCTCAGAATATCAGCACAATTGGAAATACAAACACAATAATGTTATTATTATCATGAAAATTGGCATTAAATATTAATATGCTGATTCAAAGGAGCATTGCTACATAAATCAAACCTGTCCAGCATAAATTAAGCCTAGCATTGCCCAAGAAGTATTAACTGCATGAGGGCTCCCACTGTCAATATACTCCTGTGAAAACAGAAAAATCAAGCAAGTTGTAATGTGTTAAGAAACAACAACTGGGATAAATGAAAAAGATTTAGGTAAACAAACATGCATGATAAAAATAGCATTTACCATGTAGCTTTCATGCCTATATATCGATGTCTGAGAAATAATCATTGTCCTAGGTAGATCGAATACTATCCTAACATAGAATTAGGACAATCCATGCATTTTCATAAAATTAGTTAATCTTTTTTTTGAATACGCAGGAGAGTTGCACATCTTTGTATTAATGAGAGAAATGGTGCCCTAACATCACTGAACTCTCATACAAGCACCAAATATGAGAGGTGCTACAAGGACAGATTACTAGTGAAAACTAGGAAATAAAAACAAAAGGGCGACCTCACTCATTATATCCTCGTCATGGATGTTCTTAATAGCCTGTTTGTTAAGGCTGAAAATGATCAAAGGGCTCTTGCAACCTTTATCTCGACAGTTTTCTGGACAGCACCTCTCATTATATACAATTAATTAATTAATTATAGATTGAAAAGGTCAAACATACAGCATGAAGTAAAAGACATGCGTTCTAAAAAACTTTGATCAGCGACATATTAATTCTTTGTCAAACTATATTATCCCATAAATTCACAGGAAATGGAAATCACTGCAACGTCCAAAGTGTTGACGCCAAAACTTAGCGAGTACATAAAAACTCATCAGCAGGCTAGCTAGAACTTCCTCTGCCACCTTTAAGAGGAAGGAAAGGACAAAAAATATGGTTTGGAAAAGGGATTAGGGTAATTATCGTCAACATCAACTTTATGTTCGGTAATTTGTGTTTATAGTCACCCTCAGTAATTATTATTGAAATTCTATTCAGTAATTTCAGTTGGGTGTAGAGTAATCCCAACATCTAGGATGGTGCTCTTGCCCGATTAGCAGCTGAAGTTCTCACAAATTCATGACAAACCCTAACTAACAACACAAAGTACTAAAACTGGCCTGTCCGGGTGTAGAATAATCCCAACATCTAGGATGGTGCACCAATCTGGATTTTTAACACGAAATTCACATGATGCTGCTGCCCAAACATGCGTAATACAACTGTGAGATGAATTACCTCTGTTTGGCAAGAGAGATAATGTTCTCCCCATCCACCGCTACTTAGCTGCTTTGATAATAAGAAGTTGCATGCTCTCCTGATGTGCAAACTGTTTTCATAGTTTCTTCCTGCAGCAACTAGCCCCTTTATAGCAAAAAAGGTGGCATACGTGAAACAGACAGCCCAAGATCCATACCTGTTAGATTAGTTTCACCCATATTTAGGGATTTCCATTAATTAAAGTCATCCATATCGAAATAATATTATACATAGTACAATTTTAACATACCACGAGCCATCCTTCCGTTGCATTTTCTCAATAAAACGTGCACCATTTCTGATGACTTTATCTATTTGTTCATGACGGTACTGAGGACATATCTGTCTAAACATTATTAAAGCTTGAATCAACGATGATGTGCACTCAACGTACCTGCATTTTGGTAGCATACTCTAAATTTACAATCTATGCAACAGGAAGTATAAATATTTTTTAATAATTATGATACTTATCACTGGAAACCTAATGCAGTTTGGGAATATCAAAGTATCTGGTTTTCTTACGGATAATCGACGATGATGTTCCTGAAGCTCTCAGATGGATTGAGAAACTAGGCCATTAAATCTCAGTTAGTATAGGAAATCATGAAATGGACAGATGAACGTGAATGTGTGCATGGTGATCTATAACTGCGAATAAAGGAAACCACAGAGTTTCATATCAAAGTAAAATTGATAGGTAATTATATAGATTTTAAAAGTGGGAAAAAGCAAAAGTAACAAAAAATTTAATGAGTACACAACAGAACAGCACATGAATATTATATTGACACATGAACCGAACCGTGTATCACATTTTCTTCATGAAAAATATTATTAAGTAATGTAATTTAATCCCAACCTCATTACAATTTCTTTTTCTTGTTAAATAAATTTGTCTAAGCAAACTTGCTTCATGTTATCCGATTGCATTTGCGTGGAAAATGAATTTGTAGTCGCTAGCAGCAATACACTTAAATTAATTAGCACTGGCTGATTTGATCACCCAACCCACAGCTCTAATGTTGTTCTCACTGAAATTCATAACCAGCTCATCGTGCCCACCCGTACAACCCGATTGGTGCACTGTTCGAGTGTTTTCCTTGGAGTTTTGTACTAGTAGATCGTAGCAGGAGTTCAGTCAGCTCCCGCAGCGGCCATACAACCCGATGTTCAATAGAGCGTGCAACCTTACCCCCGTTTTTGAATTATTATCGAATTGTTGTCACCGCTGCTTCTAACAACATATTTGACCATTATTAATCAAAAAAGCGTGATAAATACCCTATATTCAAAGATGATCTTAAAACTCAATGGCGACATATGTTTTTAACCAGAATTGAACTGCATAGTATTTATGAAAGAGAACAGAACTGTACACAATCCAGCAACACCCAGCTTAGCTAAATTAGAAACTAAGAGACTCCTACCTTTCAACTAAGATCCAGATATTTTCCTGAACAATATAAAAAATGATTATGTGATATCAGAACAGTAATCTCGTACTCACCTCTACCCACGGAGATGTTCTTTTAGATTCAATAGAAGATAAGGTACCGTCTTTGTTCTAAATCACAGTCAAACACAACAGTTTGGTCAGTACGATATGTGGAGTTATTTTTATTTTTTGGACGAAATATTGTCTAATATTTGCTACTTAATCAAAAAGTCGTGGCACATTATTTAGTTATAGTCATACCACAAAAGAAAGGAGGGAGTCAACTGCAGAATACAACCGTTCTTTTCTTATTGGAGCACCAACAAGGTTGGAGGAAATATTTGACAAAATTAACACCGCCTATAAATGAAATATAGAATGATGTTATAGAATTATCTGAACAAAAGACTATACGGATTGTTAAATAAATAATATAAGTTCACAATTTCTTTGACTACAAAATATGCTTCTGTAGTTATTATTGCTATCATAAACCGATAAAAGGTGTATCACCTTAAGCACACCTTTTAAATGTGGATATGACAAGGTTGTTGTTGAAATTGATAAATTTTGACTTGTAGAATCACTGAATTCTCTAGGTTGGACATACGAGCAATTACTTATGGGCATGAAATCTAAGATAGGCAGTTTTTTTTTTCAGTTACGTTTGTAAGAAGGGAGGTGAACAATGTGGTACATTGTTGTGCCAAGTTCCTTCTATTTTCCAGGTCCTTATTCGGGTCTGACCATCTCTCGAACCGGGTTTTGGAGGAGGCAACCAAGGATTGTAATCCTGCTTGACTAAAGCTATTGTGATTGCCCTAAAAAATGTGACTAAAATTTAATTAGTGTGTAAACTAATGAGTGCTAGGTTTTTGTGTCTAAAATATGTTGAGCTATACTTCCAATTGCCATAAGATTATTTCCCATATCTTTTGAATAGAAGCATATTATCGTGGGCACATCTATTATCACATCTAGGTATGTTGGAAGCACATATTAATTTGTCG
This sequence comes from Zoysia pacifica, assembly GCA_001602315.1. Classification (NCBI taxonomy): domain Eukaryota; kingdom Viridiplantae; phylum Streptophyta; class Magnoliopsida; order Poales; family Poaceae; genus Zoysia; species Zoysia pacifica. Next base: position 6,028 of record BCLH01000296.1, read on the forward strand.
ATATATCATTGGTCTTGACCAAATTAAGTGAAAAAGTAATATGCAATTGGAAATTTTGAAAATCTGTACCTTAAGGGCTTCTGCAGTAGTGTCAGCGACTGGCCAACAATTTTCACCATTTCCAAGAGCCCATGCACCTTGTGATCTTTCACGATAATAATTTTTGTAATTAGGCATGTTATGTGTGACCTTTAGTAAGATGAGGATCATTATGTTAACCTTTGCTCCACCGAGTATTTTGAAAAATAAAGGAGTCCTTGTTGCCATACCTGTGCATTTTTTAGAAACTCATGTGCTTTTCGGAGAGTGGTACCAACCTCATCAGTAAGGCCGGTTGAGGAGAAGGCCTGGATTATGAGAGCAGTTTCCCAGGATTGGCAACCAGCGTAGACCTTGTTATTTGTCAGTGTGAAAATACATGAGTTCGTGGTCACATTTATAGAAGAATGAACTTTACTATAAAACTAAGATATCTTTATAAACTTTACAGTGAAAACAAAGCTATTTTTTTTTGTAAACAAAGAGTAAAGTTGTATTCAGTTTCTCACTATTTGAATTAAAAACTAAATGTAAAAAGAAAAAATATATCCTCATTAAAAAAATGTAGCCATTCCCACAATGGTGAAATATAGTGTGACCGGACAAGTCTATATAACCCCTTCAACTATCACGCTGGTCTACTTCAGCCCGAACCTTTAAACTAGATTTTAATCATCCAAATTTTTTAAAAAACCATCTAGATAACCTCTTGGGTGGTTTCAAATGCTGTTTTGTTGTGTATGGTCCCATGTGTCAGTTTGAGATTGGTCCATTTCATCCCTCAAGTATCAATGATAGTCTACTTCACTTCCCAAACATTATAATCAAACTTGTAACCCCATTTATGTATTGAAAACTGTCTAGATAACCCTCTGAGCGTAAAATAATCTAGATAATCCCTGAACTATTTCAGATGTGGTTTTATTGTGCGTAGTCTCACATACCAGTTTTTATCCTTCTTCTCCCCCCTTATGCTCACGCATTGCCCTCTTTATCTCGTACTTGCTTTGGCTTCTATTTTAGAAGGGAGCACTACGGTGACATGACTTGCTTTGCTAAACGGTTCTAGTACTTTGGGGTTTAAAAACCTAGTTTTAAAGGTTGGTGGTTAAGTAGATCAACGTTGATAGTTGAGGAAGTTATCTAGATCTACTGCTGCTACTTGATTATATGGTGGGTGATGTGTGGGTTGTAGTAGGTAGTTTAAACTACTCCTTCCATTTTGATTTACTACCATTCTAGCTAAAGCAAAGGATTTAAGTTGGTGAAGGACGCATAACGACAGTGATGTATTGAGAAAGGAGAACAACAAAGTGAAACAGAGATGTAATTGTGAAAAAGTGAAGAACACTCTACATAACAAATAAATTGAAACAGAGGGGGTATCTGTTTTGAAAGGTAGACAAACTGATGTAGCAATAGAGTTGTGATATGCTTCAGTATCACACTAGTCATGCAACTGTTTTTAGTCCATTTTTCATATGATGCATATCTGTGAATGGTTTATTACACAACTGGATCCTATATTTATAAATGCCATAGGTTACAATATAGAAATAGACCTGGCAGGATATCACACACCATTGATTTTTGGAAACAAGGGTGATAAACACTAGGCCATGTGTCATGCACAAGGCAGGAAAGACATGAGGTATGCATGCACAATTAAGGAAGTACTCCCTCCATTTCAATTTACTTGACGTCCTGCCCTCCCATGCGAAAACCAAAGGAAAGTAGAGAATGACACTGCTGTCCTTGTTTAATGCTCCTGTTAATCTTGCCTGAACAGTAGACCATTGCACTCAGTTTTGTGTTCCTAGCCACGGCGGCATATAGACTGGTCGCCACCGTGCCAACAAATAAACAGGGAAGTGTCCAATTTAGCCTCGATGAAGCCAAGTAACTGTAGGTATAGACTATAAAGTGACTTGGTGAGGCAACACACATAGTCTGGGTAGCTGGAGTCAGTGAAATGGTCAGATGGGAGCACTAAACTGTTTTAGATAGCGTGTAATGAAAAATGCGCGCTTCACATCAAGTTGGTCGAAACACTAGTCCTGGGAGTGTGCCAATGTCAGTACTGTATGCAGGCAGCAGCGGAGCAAGGCTCTGCTCATCATTAGTTAAAAAATATGTTCGCTGAGAGGATAGGATTAGAGCATGGAAAAAAGGAAGTAGGATGACTTGATGAAGACCATGTGGCATGAGAGGATTATTTGGTTGGAAGAGATATCAAGGCAACGGTTGCCCTTATGTTCTAATGAGTATCCGAGGAACACAACAAGGTTGTGATGGCACGACGGACCGCTCGTCAGCTGTTAGCTTCATGACCTCGCCCTAAAGGGTATGTATTGATTTTGGTGTTTGAATGAAAAAAATAGGTAACCCATGTTGTTGTAGGATCTACTCTGCTCTTTCTACATCAACATCGTCGGCTTCTTTGATAAATGACAAGGACGATCCCAAGAAGAGAAGTATCGGTTGAACATGGACCAAAGCTAAGGACTATCTAGAGAGACCATAAGGAAGCTGGTACTATTAAGGGGGGTTAAGTCATTTTGCCTCACGTTATACAAGTGTTAGGAGGTATGAATTCTCTTAGTAACCTTAGAAAGCACTTAAGATGGTAGATGAAGCAAGTTGAAAGATATTGATGACAAGTTGAAGATGTGTACTCAACTTTCAGCTTCAGAGCTAATCACCGGACAGTCTAGTGAGGTCACCAGATAGTTTGATGAGCCAGCAGTTCAGAGTCAATGACCAAACAATCCGATGTCCACAAGAATGGAGGCTAGAGAAGTTGTCTCTAGAAATCTAAAAGAGAAAGTCATAGGATAGTCCTGTAAAGGTATGTATCAGACAGTCTTTGTATCATATGGAATGGATCCAGAGAGGTTATTTCTTTCGTCTACAGAAAGGAGTCATCGAATAGTTTAGTGGTACACTGAACAGTCCGGCGCGAAGATCACTAGACAATCGGGTGACAGTAAAAGCATATAGTTTTATTACATCATCTTTTAACGGTTGTTTCTTAGTTGGTAATGTAACGACCGGAATTTTTCTTACCTTTCGATAAGACCCGATCTTCTGTGATTTTGCCAATCCCAAGAGTTTGGCAAGCACGACATCACAAGCGATCAATCAAAAAACCATAACAGAAATATTAAACAAGAAACAAAAATAGAAAATAGCAAGTCAAAGTGAATTATTAGAATAAAATCCTCCAAAAAGGTCTATCGGCACGCAGACCAAAAACATCTCAGAGCAGATATATCACTATCGAGAATCCATCAAGAGCGACAGCGAAAGCATCAACATGGCAGCAGTAGCGAACCTCCTCCACACAGGCTAGCTTGAGCGCAGGAGTGGACGTCACAGACCGTCAGAGACGTAGTCGAAGTCGAAGTTGAGAGTATCCTCTGAAAACAACAAATTAGAAAGCCGTGAGTACGAATACTCAGCAAACCGCGTACTACCTAACAACAATATATGCATGCAAACGGTTTCAAGGGTAAAGACATAGCTCATGTGCTAAATGTAAGTTTAAAATATTTTATCTTATTTTAAAGATGCAAGAAAGCTTTATTTAAAAACTGTCAAATTTTATTATCTTGCCCCGCATAGATCTCCGTTATCTCGGACGGGGGTTCATTTTAAATGCCAGTGTAACCTCCACACTCGGTCACAGCTCAAAGGCCGGAGTCAAAAACATTTTGAAATAGAAGAGGAGGAAGAAAAGCAAAACTACTCAACGAGGAGCACAACTCAGGGGTGTCCTTCCAAAAGGACGTGGCAATGCGCATCGACTAAAACTCTGCAGAGGTTATGCACTTGGACCCACGAGAAGCGTCATCGAGAACTACCGTCATAGCTCCGACGAACATACAAGACATATTTTGAAATAGAAGAGGAGGAAGGAAAACAAAACTACTCAACGAGGAGCACAACTCAGGGGGTGTTCTTCCAAAAGGACGTGGCAATGCGCATCGACTAAAACTCTGCAGAGGTTATGCACCTGGACCCACGAGAAGCGTCATCGGGAACTACCGTCATAGCCCCGACGAACACACAAGACTCGTCACAAGCTTTAACTGGCGTCCTCCGTTCTCTAGGATAGAGATCCCAAAAGCCTACGCAATCGGGTTCTGGAGCTGTGAAGAGCCTACCACTGATCAAGTGGGGTATCTCGATCTCATGTGAGGAGTCAGAGCTCTACACCACACTAACACAACACCGCCAACCCACGGATAAACAACCAGTCTCGGTAAGCTTCAAGATCAAGCCAACTGCTCATACAGGGTAACGTGGTGTGCATGGTTGTCAACTGAGCGTACAAGACTCGAAGGACTCGGTCCTTAATTGCCGGGGCAGGCACCATCTCCAACCTCAACGTCAACAACAAGTCTCACTGAAAGATCCCAACCCAGATCTTTCTGTTGTACCCGCAACAAGTACGCCCATAGGGACTTCCCAAAAGTCTCTCAGCTCCTCATACTCTAACCTGCCCCGCTAAATAGTTATGTATAGTTATTTGCAAAACTCACACATTTAAATCATAGTTCAAAAGCATTTAACACAAATTCTATTTTATAGTGATAGGTGTGAGATAAAAATAAATGCGACTAAGCATGGCTAAGCATAAAATTAAATAAATATTTTAAAGCAATCCTATGGTTTTTATTTGTGGAACAGTAAATAAGCACGACTTAGAACAGTAAATAAGCATGCAAATTAGGGTTGCAAATAAAACATGCAGTTTAAAATACTGGGTACAAAGTGATCCAGGAACGCGGCTTGCCTGGCAACTCAAGATCAAAGTCGGGATCCGGACCGTTGAACTGAGCTAGCTCGTGAAACTCCTTCTCGAGATTAGCAGCTAATCACAGCACGAAAAGGAGTCAGACACTAATTAAGCGACAATTACAACTGAAAATTGAATCTAATTTGAATCTACTAGACTAAACGTGCGCAAAACATTTCTCGAAACAACCCTACACGACAATGCGACGAGACAAATTAACAGAACAATTTTAGAAATAATCGGAGATCAAACGGAGTTCCTCGAAAATTGTAGATGATCGAAAACACAAGGAATTAGATTAATCGCAGAACAATTAATTACAACTTGATTAGCAACTAACTAACTACTCTCACTAGCAACCAACTTCACGATCTAAAACACGAGAGAGATTTGATTCTCACCACAGAAGAAAAAATCTGGTCGGCCAACACACAGATAACGACGACAAAAAAAAAAAACGAGAACAGCGGCGACGACAGCTTCACATACCGCCCATGACTGACAATCCTGGGAAAGTTTGAGCGGTGCATTCTGCTCGCTCTCTGCCACTGCACGCGGCCACCAAGAAGCATCGGTCCACTGACACAAACCAAGGCGCGCACAGCCACAACTGCATGGTCAAAACACCACTGAACAACACTGACTAACAACAATTCCATCACCTGCACTGGAGTCTAATCGATCCAACTCTCACAAACGCGATCGACAGCTACTGACACGCGAAAAACCAAAATGTTGGAGAGAAGAATAGAATTGCTCACCACAGCTAGCACAGGAACAGTGTGAGCGAGCAGATCGACGAACCAGACAGGAACGGCGCTGCCGGGCCGAAGCAGGCGGACGACACGACGACTGCAGCACGGCCGACGCAGATCAGAGCGGGACCAACGGGTCGAAAAGTCGACGTGGCAGCAGACGGCTCAGACGGGTCGGCGATCGAGGCGGGGACGAGCGGTGTCGGCGACGGTGACGCGTGGAGCTTCGCGCGCGGACGGCTCGGGGGGGGGGGGGGGGGGGGGGGGGGGGGGGGGGGGGGGGGGGGGGGGGGGGGGGGGGGGGGGGGGGGGGGGGGGGGGGGGGGGGGGGGGGGGGGGCGGCCTGGCGACACGGAGAAATAGAGCGAGCAGAATGAGGGCCGAGGCAGGGTCGGTGACGGCGACGGTGACAGAAGCCGGTGACGCGCGGGACGGAGCAGGACGCGGACGATGTGGAGGCGCGGGATCGGACGGGCAGGCGCGGAAATCGGCGGGGCGTGGAGCGAGGTGGAGACGGCGACGCGAGAGGAGAAATCGGTTGCTGAAATTTTTAGAGAATGGAAAGGAGAAAGGGGATAAGAATGAGAGGTGTTTTTATAGGAAGAATTAGATAGGGTTGAGGGTAGGAGAGGATAAAATCGAGAAAATGATTAGTAAAATTATTTAGAGATCTGAAAATTAATTAAAAAATTTATCGAAAAAATAATTAGCCCCAACGAAAATATCGCAGACTAAATTATTCAGCACCGGAACAATTTAGAAGGAAGGATTTTGAATTAGAGAGTACGAAATTTGGGACAGATGATACTTGAACAGAACAAAAATTAGGACAGATGATTTTAATCGGAACAGAATTTGGAAAATTCGCCGCTTTATTAATTCAAAATATTACGGGATGTTATAGGTAACCTATATAAACTATGAAGAGGAACATTGAGAAGCGTGTCTGAGGTCTAAATTGCTGGAGCAAACTTCGAAAAGGCCGAGGGACAACAAGGAGAGATCACATAACAAGATTGGAGATCTTTTGTGTTAGTAGGAGAGTAACAAATACCATTCATATACTTTTAGAGCTTGTGAGGCTTTGATAGGAGTGATCTTGTCTTGTTACTCTTAGTTTGCAGCCTAAATCAGCTAGGAGTCGGTAGTTGAGCTTTCAAGAAGATTGTGGAAGATGTCGCCGAGTTTGTACATGGTTATGAGTCCCCTCGCTCGAAAGAGACATCAAGATGAAATGTCTGATCTTTGGAGGTTTGCTTTTGCAAGTGGGTATTGCACCGAGGACACCGATGACTTCACTCTGGGAGTGAAATGTACCCTACAAAGCATGGTTCCGAGAATGGTGAGAAGGACAAGTCTCCAATGGAGGTGGTCCAATGAGGATTAAAAGAAGGTGTCAACCTTTTGAGACCTCAGGAGAAATCATTAAGCATTCTCTTCACACTTCTCTTTACATTTTGCATTTACTAACCGTTGATTAGTGTGATAATTTTTTTCCTTTGATTAATCTTAATGGCTATCATGCTAGTGTTGCTTGCTTGTTTTTCTTTTATCATTAGCATAATAGAGGTCTTAGCCTACTAGAATTGCATAGGTTGTGATTGTCAGTGATCAAGCCACTTAGGCTAAGTTTGTAGCGAAATTAAAGTTTCATTGGAGCACACTTATTCAACTCCCTTTCTCGATGTCCTTGATCCTTACACCAGTCACATGCGATCATGCTGGTCCAAGGGTCGTATGCTAACACTACACCATTTCAGCCTTTTCCCAACAGTTCACTGTGGGCAAAATTAGGACATGGTGTTGTGTGAGAGCCAGCCGGAGGGAGCGCCCAAGGTGCCTTTCCTGTCACACCAACATCAGTGACCATGGTTGTTGTTTGACTATCTGGCAGAGGGGCCTCTCGGCACGCTAGAGATGGGGCGAGCAGGTGCAGAGACCAAGGGGCACCAAGGCTGCTAACAGAAGGGGCGGATGCACTCTTCACATTGGACGTGGGGCAGCAACGAATGAAGAGCATGGAGATGCTCAAACACATGGAAGGTGGACTTATTGGAGTTTTAGGTTGGCGCAGGCACCAACAAATGACAGCAACTATTTTTTCTGTATGATATATAAGAGCTGCTATGTACTGGAATTTTTCATTGAGCCCC
>BCLH01000296.1:19949-44871 GCA_001602315.1 Zoysia pacifica
CCAGATGGTTTGAAAATTATGATCTATTATTTGTCAGGCAGATAATTGCGCTATGCTCAGTGTGAAGAGGGTGGTAGTGAAGAATTGTTTCACTGTTTTAGAAACTTTTTTCAAGTTTTCTTATTTTTATATATCAACTAAGTGGAGAAATCAATTTCTGTTGTAGTGATGGTGGGTCGTAAGGGTTGCCATCAACAGCTAAATGTTATTGCTGCTTAAATATTGTGATGTCTTGAAACTTTTATAGATGTTGAGGGAAACCTATATCTTGGCACTCATATTGAAGGTTAATTCTGATGCTATTATTTTGCATGTAATAAGGGAATCTCAGGAACTCATATATGTCTACTGTGATGAATGGGCTCAAGTCTAGAAAACTGCAGATTACAACTTCAAATAAAAATTGTTGATTAAATGGTAAATCTCATTGTGGAATAGACATCGTGCAAAACTGTCATTAAATTATATGAACCATTGAGGATGAATTTCAAACTTAGAAAATGCAAAATGTTATTATTATGCAAGGACCATCAATTGTAGTCTATGCGGGTTGTTAGAATATAACTGCAGCAGCAATACGATTAGGAGCATCTTAAACCTTACCTTGTTAATTGGGCATACACACACATAGTAGCTGTTCTCGTCTTCATAATGGATATGATGCATCAGGTTGATCAATGCCTTTTCTCGTAACTTATTCATTGGCCAGCACCTCGACATTGGTTCCACAAAATTATTCAAAAATTCCATCGCCGTACGCTGCAGCCATGAAGGATGATAGACAAGGTCTTCCTATATTAGCAAAACAAAACAAATACACAGGCATCAGCTGATCACATATAGTCCAGATGTGCAGAGAAAAAAAACTATGACGTAAACATATGGATTGAAACTTAAACTCTATAGGATGAAAACCTATCATTTACTGTCCACTATGAATGATCAAAGTGCACTACAATAGTAATCAAGTCCGTTGTAGTTAAAACAAAACTAGAGTTCACATTCGAGACCAACCTGGTCCCCTTAGTGGGTTTGTTTAGTTAGTTACAGATCTAGGCCCCTTAGTGAGTCTCTAATCAAGAAGCATTCCCTGTCCAAATAGAGTTCCTCCCAATATAGAGTAACCAACAAAACCCAAGGATCACCTAGACCCCTTAGTGATTTTATTTAGTGATAGAAATGTAACAATCCAGTCTCAAATATGGCTCATTTTCACGGACACACTACATGGGCCACACCTACAAAGCAATTTGCTTATGCTTTCATCTTGCTTCACGCACGTAAAAGGATTAATCCGGAGTTACTACACTTTGAGTAACTATCTATTTAAGTTGGTCTGTCCCTTTTCTAACTATTAAGGTAAGCCATGTGAGTTGGCCCTTTTCTCCTGGGCTCAAAAGACCTGTTTCAGAGGTAATGCAATTAAGAATTACTAGGATTTTTTTAGTGATAGACCTGTTGTGGACCTAAACAAATATAGAAGTGTATGAGCAGAATTTATTCATTCAAAATGATAAAAAGAAACGAAAGAGCCCCCCCCCCCCCAATTTTTGAAGAATATTCACAAACCTATTCTCATCAACAAAATTAATCAGATTGGATGTTCGTAAGTCTAGCTATATTCTATATCAACGAGGATGCAATTCAATGTTTTGAAACTGAGCAAATGCTCAAAACAAACATTCTCTATAATATTGCTAAACTTCGAGTGCTGGAGTGTCTGGTGATCCATGGGATGCCGAACAGTTCGGTCCCCAACAGCATATTTTCCGGTAGGGAAAGCTTGGTGCCCAGCTAACAGGACCAGATTTCTTATCCATCACCAGAGCGTCCAGTCCTCCTGTTATAGGCAATAACCTCAAGTTTTGGAGGTTTGGCTACACACCCTCATTCCCATCATCCATTTTCTCTCTACAAAAAACACCCTCTTGAGCTTCAACTCCACTCTCCGCACTTCCACCAAGGCAAGAACTTGCAAATTTTGTTTTATGGTTTATGTGGGAGTGTCATTTAGAGGTTGAGAACATCCATTCCATTTCATTGAGCATTTGTGGCAAGTTTAAGCTTTGTACTGTCTTTGCTACTCTGGGAGCTTTACTCTTTGGGCTTTGCTCTTAGATGTGTAGGCATGCTCGATGAACTCCCAACTTGTGTAGTGATGTCCTGGGAAGTTTGATTGCCTTCTTGAAAGGGGATTTGAAAGTTTAAAAGCTCAAACTCGATCTTATTTTTGGATTTGAGTACCAGATGGAGTATACAAAATTCTAGGGCCTTATGACAAAATACCCCAGGCCAGTGGCAGAGGACCATGGAGGCCAAGTATGGCTCATGCCGTACTTTAATTTGACTGCCATAATCATCTACACTCACTTTTGCCATCGTAAATCAGCAAGCAAACATGTATATTTTTCAATGGATTAGCATCCTACATCAGAAAGAAGGTGAGGTATACTTTGGTTTGTCATTTTTCGTTGTTGTATGTTACGCGCTAACTTCTCCACACCTGAGATTTCCTTCGTCTTCCACCACTGCCCTAGCCAGTACTTCCTCCGTTCCAAAATATAAGTATTTCTAGCTTTGGTCAAAGTTAAACTTTTTAACTTTAACTATTAATAATAGATAATTAATGATGTTTTGTCATATATAAATCATATTTCTGAATTTATAGTGAAACAGATTTTTTATAATATGAAACTCTTTATATTGTAAATTATTTAATTTTCTAGATATTATTAATCAAAGTTAAAAGAATTTGACTTTGACTAAACCTCAAAATGCTTATATTTTTTGAATGGAGGTAGTACATGTGCATTGCTAAAACACAGTGCTAGAGGGCTATGTCGTTTAGGTGATATGCTTTCTCAGGAAGAAATTGTACCAAATGATGTACATGAATAGTGCCGCAGATCTATTTTCTAATGTAAAGGTAGTGGAGGCCCTACTGATATTTATATTTTTCTTAAAAAGAAATATGTACGACATGTTTACAACAGCCAAAAATGTTATTAGTGGGTAGTACTTAAATGATGTACTTTATCTTTAATTTTTATATTTGTTCCTGCAATACCAATCCAACTAGCTGCAGTACATAACGCTTCGGATTTCTACATATTAAAGGTATTGCCATTTAATTGTAACAGAAAAACAAGGAATGTAACAATGTCTTCTCAGATAAATGGTGACATATATACCTTGGCACACGAACTACGAGCCTTGATCCAGTCAATGTCGCCGTATGGCATATTGTAGAGCTCCTCTTTAAGTGCCAGTATAGTTGGAGTGATGGGGCCAACAAATTTTTTGGCGTAAATATAAGCCATTGGCATGTATACCATCCTACAAAAGGCCCAGAATCGTCCTAGAAAACAAAGAACAAGCGGTATAATAAAGGCTCTGGTCTAAATCAGAGTACATCCGTATATTTATTTGGGCATGTATTTCGTAAGCTATAAAAGCTCACATATCAACATAGACATTGATGTGGAACAATTATACAGCCTGAACATATCTCACTTCTGTATAAGCGTGAATGGATAAACAAAACAAACCTGGATGAATTGGAAGAAAATGTGGAAGCATCCATAACTCTGGAATGATGGCATGGTTTCCAGACCAGTCGTAAACACCAATTATCTTCGGACGGAAAAACTATATCAGCTTCCATAAAAAAGATATTAAATATTTATTAAATTACATGACATTAAAGATAACATTTACAATGAAGCAGTTCTGAAATTGATAACACTAGCCAGTATTGGTAAGATTAATCAGTCTCAGTACTTATCATTTGGCATCCTCTGTCACATAATCTAATTTGTGATTAGTTGAAATCTGTTTCAGTCCTGACATGAGACTAATTGAAATATGTTTCAGTCCTGACCGGGTTCACAAAACTGTTCAAAACCGGCCGATTTTCGCGGTTTTCGGTCAAACCGGTTCGGACCAGTTTTCGTTTTAAAAATTTTAAAAAATTTGAAAAATTGAAAAAATTCGGAATACCGAAAACCGGTAAAACCAGGCGGCTAACCGGCAAAACCGGTGGGTTTCAAATTTTAAAATCTGTTACTGTAGCAAACCTTTTAAATTTTGAATTTTCGATTTAGAGCGGTTTTTAACCGATTTTTTTCGGTTTTCGCGGTTTTCATTAAATCGGTCCCGATCGGTTTTAACGGTTTAAACGAAATATTAAACCCTGGTCCTAACATGGGACTAGTTGAAATATGTTTTCATGCTTCTCTGTTCTCATATCTTAATACTTACCGAAAGATAAATCTTGGCCCATTGTGGTGCCGCTGTGACACTGCCATGGGACAAAATCCAATCACGCCCCCTGGTTAACGCTTCATTTTCGTCGTCAAGCACCTCCCCAAGGAGCCTTAGCGTAGCGTAGTTTACAGAGGAGCCAAACATGGTACTTTGGCCCAGCGTACTTGTACCCCAACCACCATCTTCGTTCTACAGGTATGCCATTTTCACAAAACTTTACATAACCATTTTCATTGTCTATCATCGAATTATGGTGGAAGAAGAAAACCGTGCCTGCATGTTGTAAATGTAGCGACACATCTCGCGTACATGCTCTTTTGACAAAACTTCATCAAGCGATTGGGTGACATGTAAAGCAAATACCTGGAAAAAATTATTAACTGCATCAAGAACGTGTCAAGAAGAATTATTCTGTCACAAATGGATTCAATATAGGATTCTAGTGAAAGTAATTAGATAAATAAAAGTTGGATAATTTATCTTCTTTTGTCTACTCTGTTTATGGGCTATATAGATTGACCACTATGATATTTTTTTTATATAGAACCTACTTAAACATTTCTAATATTATTTTGACAGTGTGTTTGTCCGAGATATCCATATATTTTCATTTAAGACGTAAATTTCAAGATAATGTTGCCATACCTCTAATCCTCTACAACAATCATCATGGTTATTGATTTTTTTTTTGGAAAAAATATTTTATGAACTGTGAAAATAATCAGCATTTTTACATGAATATTTTCATACCTTTTATAATGCTAGTTTTAACCTATGAATATTAATAGATAATATATATTCAACTAGGAAAGACAAATATGAAGCAAATAGACTGTAATCATTTTGTTGGATGGGTTCAATACCAAGAGTGGTAGAATGAACAAAATCCCAGAGTAACCCCCGGGCCACTACCCATCATCCGCTTGCAAAGATGAAAATTGCGTCATAGCACGCCTCAAGGCGGTCAATATATCTTCTCTAGAGGCTTGTGAACCCTCTCCAATCTTGAAGGCTGGAAAGTTTTTGTGGCAAATATTGTTCTTCTGTTTCGCATACTGCAGAGTCGGGCATCGGTGACGACAAGGTCACGCCGTTCAGGGAGGCCATCGGAGGTGAGATGGGTCCGTGGGCGTCGGGCGAGGCGGAGCCGTGGGCATGGCAGCGCTGGGGCTAGCGTGGCAGGGTCGTGGGCGTCGGGCGAGGCGGCGCCGCTGGCGAGCGGGGACAGCGCGCTGAGGTGGACCTGGCGCCGCGCCGCGTCGCGCCGCAACGTGGAAGTGATGTTAGCGCCCGTGCTGTCGCCCGCGAGGAACACGCGGTCGAAGCTGCAGCGCGCACGCCACGACGCGAGCAACGCCAGTGCTGTACTCCTGTGAACGTGTTCCTCTTCGTTCTTCTCATGTACGTATCCTCGCACGGCTCCTCTCGTTACTTCGTTCCGAAGCAGCTCCGTACGTCCCCTTACTTGATCATATTTTTCTCTTTCTTCTCACACGGCTCCTCTCTCCTGTCTGTGTTTTCTTTCCTTTTCGTTTTTAGACGAGATTAATATAGTAGAAGACGATGGGAGCAGAGGAAGACTCCAACGGATGTGGCCAAGGGCATGCGCGCCGCCCTCCAGGCCGACGGACAGTTGGCGGGTGGCAGCGCAGCGTCCGCGATTGGCTTGGTTTTTTCTTAACTCTTGAAAATCATTTGTGCTTGCCGTGGACCTAATATGCCGTCTGCGCTAATATTATTTGTTCAAATGGTGGTCTTAACTCTATAGTCTGCACTGATTCTATTAGTGAAGGTGGTGGGTCTTAAATGGACCGCCTGCACAAATGTTATTAATGAAGACGGTTCATATAAATGCGTATATAAATTGTGATTTCTACCGGCTCACTAATTGCAGCGAAACCGAAAACCGTCTGCAGAAACTGATTTAAAATCGCTGGCAGAAACGATTTTTGTAGCAGTGATTATTTTGACAGCGTGTTTGTCCAAGATATCCATATATTTTCATTTGAGACGTAAATCTCAAGATAATGTTGCCATACCTCTACAACAATCATCATGGTTATTGATTTTTTTGGAATTTTTTTTATGAAGTGTGAAAATAATCAGTATTTTTAAATGAATATTTTCATACCTTTATAATGCTACTTTTAAGCTATGAATAATATATAATATTCAACTAGGAAAGACAAATATGAAGCAAATAGACTGTAATCATTTTGTTGGATGGGTTCGATACCAAGAGTCGTAGAATGAACAAAATGATCAGTAACCCCCGGACCACTGCACATCATCCGCTTGCAAAGATGAAAACTGCGTCATAGCACGCCTCAAGGCGGTCAATATATGTTCTCTGGTGACTTGTGAACCCTCTCCAATCTTGAAGGCTGGAAGGTTTTTGTAGCAAATATTGTTCTTCTGTTTCGCATACTGCAGAGTAACAGGACACATGTTGAGACTTGGTTCAGAAATGAAGCAACGGTTGGGTAGCAGTGGCGTACTTAGAATTTTATGAAAGGTATGCCAATTTTTTTTTGCAGTTGTACGGACGAGGACAACAGCAAATATAATAGCAGTGTCAGTCGCTAAAGGCTAAAAGAGAAGAAAAACTGAGTAAAATACAGAGCACTTGTCCTTCCCATTTGAGATGACCGAAGAAACAACCCATACTGTCAAATTTTAGTCTAGTTTACTAGGTATAAAAAACATGCGGTGTAAAGAAATCTAACTCGTAAATGCATCGTAAGCTCTGACTCGTAAGAGAGAGAGAGATATTAAAAAAAAGGCAAAATATTCTATCACTACAGACCAAAAGTTCTATCTCTTAGTATTTCGTTATTCAAAATTAAATGTTTTATGTATTTCGCTTGAAGATTTCAATAGAACTATGTGTATTTGGTATCAAAAATCACGATGGAGCAACAACATTTGAATGAAAAATGTATTAGGTAAAACAGCTAATAGATACCTAAACCGAGTACGTAAACATTAATTTAGATACTTAGGTGAAAAATAGCAGTCTAACATAGACCTATATCAATATCTAAAATTTAATTATTGCCATCTCTACCAAATCTGGTACACATATTTAGCAATAGTTTTGGATTATCTACGTATATTTACTATTTAGATATCTGTTTAAATAAAAACTTTAACTGACACATGCATTAGGACTAATTTGAGCTAAAAATTTTAGATATGCCGCTACATACCTGGCCACCCGTTGGGTATGCCAGTGTTGGGTAGTTTGGAGATAGAGATGCAAGCAATATCCTTTTCATAAGAACTACATATATACAGGGACTGACAATAGTATGTGCGTAGCAATACATGGGCCTTGGCATGCATGCGTTAATTTGTTGATATGCAACAATACAAGAAGATAGTAACAAATAGGCATTGCAAGTACTCCTAAGTAGCAAGGAATCGTTTTACATTCCTGCATGCGCAAGAGATCGCTGCACTCCCGCTGGGTAAAGCGGTCCCTGGCGAAGTCGCGTCGTAGCCTCTCAACCTCGGCGCGCTCCTCCGGCGTGCCGGCGTCAGGATCGAACTCCCACACCTCCCGACCGAGAAAGCCGTTTGGCGACCGAAGCAACGGATGGCCGCTTGTCTCTTCGCCAATCTTTAGCCTCCACATCTTTGCTGTTGCATCTTCTTATGTGCTGGGTTGGGTTACAGGCCGACGATCGAGCGTTGTGGGTTTCTCAGAGCAGGATATATAGATGGCGCAATCAAGATCGCCATCAATAGAACAGGGTCCTGTAAATAGATCGCCATCATTTAGATGACAACCGTAGTCATAATTTGGCACACTTTTCAACTGTTAAATGCGGGATAAGTGGTTTAGATTCAGCAACCGATAAACAGTGGTTAGCTACATTACCATTTACTAAATAATTCAAATATATATTTGCTGTTACAATATACTTCACTGCACTGCATCACCCATTGCATTTTACTGTAGTCATAGGAGAAACCATTCTCAAACGTTTTCAAATAAGCTAGAAAAAAAGGTACTTTTTAAGGTAAACCATAGCTAAATCTATTTTAGAAGCTGGAGCCCTACCAAACAGTTCATAAGATGTCGATTTGCTAGTTTTTTATTATTAAATTTTTTAACAATATTTTATTAATACTATGTGTCAAATTATACTTTTACAATCTAGAGCAAACTCTTGTCACTCTTCTGATTCGTCTGACCAAAGTAGACGTAAACATGGACCTCCACATAAAACTTGCAATGACTCTGGGTGACTAGGGATGGTAAAAGAGCTTGGCCCACAAGACATTTCACAACCTAAAGTGACCCTGATGCTCGCTCAGTCCCAATTTATGAGTCATTTTTAGGTCTAGGCACAGAAAATAAGTAGAGTGGAATAGGGGGAATTTACTGAAAATGAGAAGTAGAGATATAGAGAATTTACTGAGAACGAGGAGAGATACAGAGAAGTATGAGTAAGAGATAACGTGTATATATCAGGAAGCAAGAACGACTAAAAATTTAAGAAAACTTGAAGACTCCCAGACTTAGTTATATTTTGGGATGGAAGGAGTATATGTTAAGTAAAAAAACCAATAGAAATTCATAATAATTTTAATCACAGCTTTTTTTCCCCACTTTATAGGCCTACGGTGCCCTGCGCAGGTAAAAAACGATGTCAACATACGACGCGTAAGCCATGGATCCAGAAAGAATTCAGATCCTTCAGCACTGCACTGCCTCTGTTGTTTTTTAATTGCTTGGGATCTGGCCACGGAGCCATGACAAAAAAGCGTTAGAAACCGCTCGGTTTTTATGAAAATCGGTAAAACTAGTCCAACTCGGTTACCCCAACCAATCAGTTTTTATTTAAAATGACAATTTTACGACCTTTTTGACCCTGCTCAGAGCCCCCTCCCCCTGCACCATTCACATGGGCAGCCGGCAGCATGAGGGAATTTCAGTTCCTCCTTTCATCGGAGGTGAGTTACTGTTTGAACATGAGAAACCGGTCCTATCATTTTAAAGAAAACATGAAACTGTCGAAAACTGTTTTGAGCTTTCAAAGTTTGAAATCAAACAGCTTTTTCATTTAGCAACCAGTTTAACTGGTTCTTCAAATTTTCAAATTTTTCAATGTTTACTACCGTTGAAGCTGGATCGGACGTATTTAAAAAAAAAAATTGAAAACCGACTGGTTTTCAAATGGTTTTTGTGATAGCCCAACCAACCTGCCCGCATTGAAGGTGTTCCATGCCCAACCAGCTTGCTTTAGTCCATATCCAATCACCCGTTCGTTTGTTTGGTACTTGCTGCTGCTCGCATGGAAGCTGATCCATGCCCAGCCACCTTGCTTTAGTTCATTCAATTGTCTGTTCCTTTCGTTCTGCTGCTATTAGGGCATCCATAATGTGGCCATAATAAATCATAGGCAATAAAATATTTTTTAAAACTCACCATATACATTATGAAAGTTGACAACAAGTGGGAAACAACAAAAATTTACCATAGTGCTATTGCCAAGCCATATGCATTAAAATATAATATTGCTATATGGTTTATAGGAATGACTAATTTTATGGTGACTATATTTTAATCTTGAGAGGTGCTTCAACATTATGTAGTTGACAATAACGATTGATAACCTTTAAGTGAGCCCTACACTTATATAATACCAAATTGTAACAAGCATTGTGGATGCCCTTAGAGCATTGAAGCTGGTCCATGCCCACATGCACTATTCCACTAGCCTGTACGCCGGGGGGGGGGGGGGTAGTCCCTTCATACTCATAATTCAAGTCATTTTGGACTTTGCTTTGGTCAAATATTGGAAATATAAATTACAAATAATTTTTAAGTTGTTAAGTTTAGAAATTTGAAAACCATATGACTAGATTTGCCTTAAAAAGTATTTTCATAAAAGTATACATATGTCACTTTTTGATAAATATTTTTGGCAAAAATCAAAGGCAAAGTTATGCTTTGGAGACCGTGACATTTTCCAAAATAAATTGAATTATGAGTATGGAGGGAGTACATGGAGGACATGCAATTCATGGAGGCATTTAAACCTAAGACAACGCCATCATTCAACGGCTGAGAAAGGTTGAAGTTACTCCACCCTTTAAGGCATGGTCCTTTTCCCGTCACTCTCCTTTGACCCCATCTAGGCCTCTCACCCTTGTTAATCAAATTTAATAAATTTTTAAGCAAAATTTAGATGCACGAATTTTTTTGAGCGAAAACTGAAGGGAATTCCCATGCAGTGATTAAATTAAAAAGAAAGAGTCTGTACAGGTTTATATACAAAAGGAACAAAAAAAATTACAAAGAAGCTTGCTAAGCCTCTAAATCAGCCCTTAGAGAATCTTTCACTCTATGCTTAATGAGGTCAAAAAACTCTTTAAAGAGTTATTTCCATCGGCGGAAAGAGAGTTGTCCTCCATAAAAAATGATGCTGTTGCGATGAATCCATAAGGCCCAAGCTGCAATCATAATAACCTCCATGTAACAAGAATTAAAGAAGTGCTGCCGCTGCTCTTGAATCATCTCCACCACTGGGAGAGATAAGTCCCAGACAATGTGCAATGATGGCCAACATAATTACGAGAACTGACAACCAAAGAACAGGTGCTTGCTTGTTTCTTCCGCATTTAAGGAACATAGGACACAAAGATACAGAGTGAGTATCAAAGTGTTTGCGGTGCAGCAAGTTTCTGGTATTCAAGCGATCCATGAGTAGCAACCAGAAGAAAACTTTGTGTTTCGTGAGGACCACAACCAAGGGAAAGCCACTGGTACCATACTATTGCCAATGAGATGTTTGTATGCCAGTTTGGTGGAGAAAATACCTGAACGCCAAATATACACCCAGGTATCAGTTTGATCAGCATCTCGACTCTAAGTATTAAGGGTCTCCACTAGTTCAGCCAGCTGGTGTGAAGCCACAACCGAGAGCGGGAGATGAAAGAGCTTATTATAGTCTGGCCATAGGCTCAAGAATCTGGCAACAGATATATTTGGCTCCAGCACATGAGAGAAGAGATGAGGGTAAAGATGTTGCAATGCTCCAAAATTCCAGACATCCTTCCACAACATAGTAGTATCTCCCCGACCCACTACTGCATGCGCACAGCCTATAAAGTCCTCAAATAATCTGCATAATTGCCTCCACCAGAAAGACCCTCTAGGAGCATGGGGTGCCAGCGGGGCAGAATAATGTGCACTCGAAACAAAATTAACCCATGGGATATCTTTCTTATTGAAGAACTTGTGCAAGTGCTTGAGAAGCAGAGCTTTATTTTGAACTGCAGTGTTGATGATACCGAGACCTCCTTGGTCCTTTGGTATGGTTTAACCACTTTGTCCCAAGCAGCCAAGCAATTCCCCCTCTTCTGCAGGCCTGATCCTCGCCATAGGCAGTGACGTCGATATTTATCAATTTGTTCAATCACTCTAGCCAAAATTTTGAGAACACACATATAATATGTCGGTAGAGATGATAGAACTGAATTAGTAAAGGTGAGCCTGCCTGCATAAGATACAAAAATACAAAAGGAGAAATACCCATCAATCGCCTCTCAATCCTATTGACAACAGGCAGGAAATCATCTATGACTGGCTTAGTGGTGCCAAGAGGCAATCCCAAGTATGTGAAAGGGAATGAGGAAATCTGACATCCCAAAGTACCCGCAAGAATAGCAACTTTCTCAGATGGAACATTTATAGGAACCAACGACGATTTATTGAAGTTTACTTTCAGACCTGTCGAGGCAGCAAATGTTCCAAGCAGACATTTTAGGAAGTACAACTCGCGAGCTATGGCTGGCATGATCAGAAGAGTATCATCCGCATATACTGAACTATGGGGTAGTCTTGCCCATATGAACTGGCTAAAGGCAGTGAAAGGAGACCTTTGTGAAAAGCTTCATTAACTAAAAACTGAAGGAGATCTGCAGCTACCACAAAGAGAAGGGGAAAGAGTAGGTCCCCTTGTCTCACACCTCGCAAACAATGGATTGTCTTCCCAGGAACACCATTCAGTAAAACATTTGAAGTCCCAGAAGATAAAATTGAGTTAATCCAGCAAATCCATTTAGCCGAGAAACCCTTACATTGGAGAACCTTGAGGATAACATAATGTTCAATCTTATCAAAAGCCTTTTCAAAATCCAGCTTCAGAATCACAATCTCTCTTTTCGATGCATGGCACATATGCTAGTATTGAAAATCCCAGGATAAGCATTCCTGTATAGTTCGTCCTTTGACAAAACCATACTGATTAGCATGAACCAGCTGAAGAATATGTTTTTGCAATCTATTGGCGAGCAATTTGGTTAAAATTTTGATTGGCCCTCCCAATAAAGAGATTGGTCTATAATCATTCACTGTCTCTGGAGTAGATGATTTAGGAACCAGAGTAATAAAAGAACCATTGATGCTTTTCAGATCTAAAGAATCAATATGGAACTGATTGCAGAGCTGATAAAAGTCACTCTTGATAATGTGCCAGCATTTTTTAATAAACATCCCATTAAAACCATTAGGTCCAGGGGCCTTATCTGCAGGCATTTCCTTAACCAAAGCATCAATTTCTTCTGGTAAGAAAGGATCATCCAAACCTGATAGAGGAACATGCTGAAGTAACGATTCAAGATCAAAGTGCATGTCCTTGAATTCTGATTGACCAAGACGAGTTTTAAATGAATTCCACAAGGCTGCTGCTTTTTGAGCATGATCAACTCCCACAGAACCATCCTCCAACTTAAGCTGTGCAATATAGTTTCTTCTAAATTTCTACGAAGCTATTGCATGAAAAAGTTTGTTGTTCTCATCACCAAATCGAACCCATCGAATTATAGACCGCTGTTTCCAATAAATTCTCTTAGCTTCAAGATGCTGAAGAAGATGTTTCTGGAGAGCTTTCTAAAAATTCCATTCTACAACTGAGAGAGGACGCTGCTTCTCTAATCCATCCAGGAGAGCTAAAACCCAGCTGCTATTATCAATTATCTTGTTAAGTTTACTTAAATGTCTACTCCAGAACTAAGTCCTCTGCACAAGACTTTAAACTTCACTGAAAGAACAAGAGCCATGTCATCTCTGTGAATTGGTTGATTCCACGAGTTAGCAACAGTTGAGAGAAATTCAGGATGCAGCACTCAAAAATTCTCAAAGCGAAAGATAGGAGACCTCGGGATATCAGATTCCATTTGAACCACATAAGGGGTGTCGCACCCCTTTTCTGAAATGCACTATGATACACGTATCAATCTCTGGATCAGTAGATGATACGCACAACACAACAGAATATATATTGAAAGCATACTTAAAAAAAAAATAGATACCTGAGACAGAACTTTTAGCGGCACGCGGTGAGGATCTCTATGATCCAACACCGATCGACCAGCTAAAAGCGAAGCAAGCAGCGGAACACCAAGGCTCAAATCCACAAGTAGACTTGGGAAGCAGAACGAAAACCTAGCACGTCGACACCTATGCAGTCCTCTCTGTCTAAAACTACAAATGCAAACGGATGAGTACATAAGATACTTAGTAAACTCTAACACTAGGCAAGGGTATAAATTTAGATGCACATTTAGTTGTAGCAAAGATGAGGCTACAGGGTTCAATTTTTACGATAAACCAGTTTTTATGCAGGGTTCACTACAAAAGCTTTTTAAAGGGGAGTGAAAACATTCCACAACGCCCTTGCGCGCGCACGCCGTGCATGGCCCTGCCTGACTGCGCCTCGGCCGGTCATGCCAAGTAATTGCGTGAAACTACTCCGTCACCTGCCAGTCAGCACGCGCCGTCAGGAGACCCCTCGCCGCCTATAAAAGGGCCCTTTGGCCCTATCTCTCACCACCGTCCCCGCGCCACAAGCTCAAGGTCAACCACACCACCTCTCTGCACCCAATTTTCGGTTTCTTCCTCAACTCAGGCAGGCGCCGCCGGCCACCGGTTCGCTGGTCTTGCCACACCCATAGCACCACAACCGACCCCTACCCACTCCAAACGCACGGGCACGGTTGCTTCTCCCTCAACGAAGCCCCGCACAGAGCGCTGCCGTGCGCAGCCGTCGAGCACGCCGCTGGCTGCCGTCGGCCGGACCAACCACACATGCACCTTCAGTACACCACGCACTAGCCCACCGAACAAGCCAACCTTATCCCGGATGCCCCTAGCGTGAGCTGGGTGAGCGACGCCGTCGCGGTCAACTCCGGTGAGCAGTTCCGATCGCCTGGGCTAGCCACCAGTGCCGAGAGCCACCCCATGTCGCTGAGAACTGTGCCACGAACTATGGCCGCCCTTCAGCGCAGCCACCGGTGAGCACCGGCAGAGTTCTAGCGGCCACCGTCGCCGCCCAGCCGTCACAACCGGCCGCGCTGCGCCCTCTGGCGTGCGCACGGCATGCGCGCACAGGCTCCGGCTTGTGGGCCTCAAGGCCGTTGCTGGGCCACGTTTTCGCACCCACATCGCATGGGCGCGCCGGCCCACTGGGGCCGGCGGTCCACCAGGCGGCCCAAGCATGCCACCAGCCACCAGGCCTTCGAGCCCTACCTGGCTGCACTCCCCAAGCCTGGCCCACCTACCGGTCATAAGGCAGAAATGCTACGGCCACCCACAAACATACACACAAAAATATCTCGAGGCCTTTTACCTCCAAATAATTTCTCAAGAATTCACAGAAAATCCTCACTTTGCAAATACACCCTCCACAATATAAACATACTTAGAAAGCCCGTTTAGCTTTCACAAAATTCACATTAGTCCTCCGAATATTAGGATAATTACAAAAAAAAGGGTCCTTACACCTTGTTTTTATCACTATTTTTCACATACCACCTCTGTTTACCACAAATCTTGCACCATTAGAACCGTATTCCCAAAACCTATCTTTTGAAACCACCCAACTCTCTAAAATCTTTGGCATCTTGTTTTATTCGGTTTACTCGTTTCCCTCACGATAGATTTATTTTATCGTTTCCTCATGTAGACGACGAAGCGCTCGGAGACGAGGAGGCTGACAACCCGGAGTACGAAGAAGAGCCCGAGGACACCTTCGAAGGCAAGCTCTAACCTCTTGATCACCTTGTTCCTAAATTTTGCTTATGCATCTATATAACCCAATTGCTTGCATGTTTAAATTTATGTCGAAACATTGTGCAGATGATACCCTACCTGCTATGATGTATTTATATTAATGTCAGTTACTTGCTTTCATTACTTATGAATACCACCTTGTTACCCTCTCGATTCTGATGCCTTGTTAAAACATAGGATCACCATCGTTAAAATCTTTTAACGAACAGAAAGTTGTCTTATTATTAGATTGCTTAGGGACCCCTACGTGATGCCATGCATCACAACACCACATAACAATCATTTATCAAAACATGTTAAAGTGAGTTTGGTGGCGTGAGTAAAATTAAGTGGGATGGGTGTTAGTACAACTGGTACTTGGTGAAGAGGGATATTTTTGGTCATGAGGCGAGGCTTCTAATGCACGGTGATGTGATAGGTGTTAAGCTTCGGTCTGGCCCACCTGTCATGGACACGCTCTGCTCCTGCTATATAAGACCGGTTCATCGGACCTCAATGTAGTGATTTCGTGCAACCACAAAACTTATATAGGAGGGACATACTTCGCCCCTTTGGTTATCCACATCGAGCCTCTAAGGCGGTCGGGTGGTACACAAGTCGTAGGAGCAGACGTGAGATACAGTTCGGTCTTCGATTACAGCAATACCTGCATCATGCGATCATACTGCTCACGGATATAGTCCCCTAGTTTTGTAATCTCCCAGTTATACGGGGAACCAGGGAAAAGATGTGGTCATTGTAATCCCACGCTCCGGCTTCGGAAATGTGCTATCTCATCATCGGGTAAACCCCAACGGATGACCCCTGTTGCATCTTGAGGATGAATCTGTGGTAACCTTTGTGTGTGCTGTGAGCGTTATGCGACTTTGTTGATCAAGAGAAGCATATCCTATGGGTACAGTGTATAATCTCTGTAGTGTATAATCTATCTGGAATGGCTGTTGTCACGTTATTAAGACACTACAGCTTGAGCTCACAACGATTAGTCTTGATTACCTCCTTGCTACTGTGAGTGGGTGTAGCTGCCTGTGTTTTGGAAAGCATCTGGCTGGGATAGTCGAGGCCCTTCCAGTTAAAACTTAAAAACTGGAAGGAAAAATGTGACTTCTCCCCTAAGTCCACCCCCCCTAAAATACTAATAGCATAGGAACTCATTTCTTCCTGTTTGAAAACCTTTCCAGAGAAAACCTGCATAAAATACTGCTTTTGCTAAAGAGAAAACCTTAGCCTTTCCTTGTTGACCATCTATGCATGAATAAAGCCCTGTATAGGGTTAGAGCTTGTTGAGTACTTTTCGTACTCACCCTTGTCGCTATCGTTCAGATGAAGAAGGAGATACAAAGTTCGATGACGACATGTAGGACTCATTCTCCGTGGATGTTTGCCTGTGAGTTTTGCTTTTTGTCTTTCTCTCTTTTGTAATGATTGCTCGAGGTGGTTAATTCACATCGCTGGTTTGTAATATAAGACTTGTCTGTAAGACCCTATTTGGGACGATATATGTAATAACTATGGTATGTGCAATGAAACCACAATATATATGCATGTCAACTACTAATCCAAGGATTGGTACGATATACACGGGATATCCTAGAAATGGGGTACGATAGACTGGTATCAGAGCCGTACTTACTCATAGGACGAGACCATAAGGACTCTAATTATAGGGGAGTGATATTTTTGAGATACAAACTATTTTATAAAACTGTACCACGGTAGGTACTCCGTACTCTCTTTTCTTGCTATATTTATAAAACTTATTTTGCTGACTTTGACCATCTTCCTTTGCAGATGGCTATGGATGGGTGAACCTACATGGGAGCCGAGGCTATCAACCTCACCGGATTTCCTGCGATCTTGGCTCGCACTCTGACTCGGTTCAGGTACACTGCCCCCGTGCTGTACTACTGGAGGGAACACAAGGGCAAGGGGTACTCCATGTGCAAGATGGAGGCCAGTATCCCCACTGGCCCTGTGCCTCCTCTGACCATGAGTCGGAGCCATCTTCTTTGACACCGTGTAGGCTACGGCACGCAAGGTTTTTCTGATGTTCTGTTCGGCGAACCTGGAGTACATCAGGCCCACTCTAGTGAAGTACTTCCTGGTTCTGTAGGACGACGACCCCATATGGACTCATCGTATGGACACTCTGAGGGGACCTACCATGGTTGTGGATGACTCCACCCTGGTGGAGACTATGCTGTACGTGACAACGTTGCACGAGCTCTGTGATGACTTTCGCGAGTAGTGGGCTGTTCACACCCACCGTGCCACCACCGCAGCGACTCAGGCTTGTGACCTACAGACTCAGCTTGACTCTGTGCAGGCCGCTCTCGACGCAGCATTAGAGCGTGAGGAGAGCCTCAAGAAGCCTCTAGCAGACGACCAGACTGAGCTGGACGCCCTGCGTTAGCAGCTCAGTCAGCACTTGGCAGGATTGTATTCGCCGTACGGCGAGGAAGAGCATGCCAGGGATAACTGCTTCACCACGCGTCCCCTACGCACCTGAGGGGTGCCGATTGGCTCGTAAGCAGGTCTTCACACGCAGCGCTGACGGGAGACGGGGTATGGTGTCCCACGCGCCGGTTCTAGACCAGGCGACACGGAGTGCCATCTCTGAGGCCCTGCTCGGTGGACGGATGACGAGGGAGGCCCTAGCCTTAGCCCTATTATTGGGCGCGCCCTCTCTGACTCCAGCCCTGGCACTGAGCTCTACACGGACCTCGACACTGACTTCGACCTAACACCGGTTCCGGCTTCGACTCCGACGACGACACCAACATCGTCCCAGACACCGATCTCAGTGCCCCCTAGGAGCCCCTGGAGAGTGCCACTTGGGAGGAGGGCAATGGCACTGACATCACCATCGACATTATAGGAGGCTACAGAGGACACGAGGTTGGTGACAATGATGACACTGCTAGTGGTGGAGACGGGACACCTGAGGCTACCATCAACCTGATGGAGGAGGACCCATCCGAGGTCGAGTTCTACCCCGTGGACCCGGTTGACGCCGACACTAGCGTGGAGATCCTAGCAGAGGCACCGGGAGCACCCGAGGTTGGTAGTCAGGCCACCCTCACAGCTTCAGGAGCTGAGCCTATGGATGGATCCTACTCACTAGAGCAGCTGCTGGACGATGGGATCGATTTGCACCAGGAGTGGCTTGACTTTATTCAAGGTCTATGAGGAGTAGCTGCAGGGTAGGACTTTAGGGTGTGGCAGTTCCTCTATTGATCTTTTCTACTAGGGAGCTGGTGGTGTGTGTGTTGTTTAGCTGTTTGTAGAGGTGCCTCCCATAGTAGCCTAGCCGCGTGTACTGTATCACGCGTAGTCACTTGTAGAACTTGGATATGATTGTAATCTAAGTTATGGGTGTATGATTGCTTGTCTATTTGGTTCTTTCTTGGTTGATTGAATTGATTGTGCATCAAACAAAGATCACGAACGAAACTACAACTATTGCAAAATTCATGGTTTGAAAATTAATAACGATAAGATAAATACAGACCTATCTTCTTACTTCTTATACCCAGACCTTTGCAACAAGCAGGATGCCTCCAAAGCGCTCCGCCCGTATCAAGGCCCACAAAGCTTGCGCTCACAAGAACAATAATGGGCAATAGGAACGTCCTCATCAAGGACAGACCGCCACTCGAGGAGACCCAGCAAACCGCCGACGTTCCACAACACAGAACCAAGAACCCCAAGACAGGGCCAGACTGGAGACACAGCAACCATGAAGGAAATCAGGTGTCACACTCTGCGCCCTTGGCAGATGTGATGGCTACTCAAACCCAGCTGTTGTACTCCATTGCTCAAGGAATGACTGCTCGTGGAGGATCTAGCGGCCAAAGCAAGATGTCAGAGTTTATGAGGCTCAGACCACCTACCTTTGACAGCACAGATGAGGAGCCCTTGGCGGCTGACGACTGGTTACGTGACATCACCAAAACGCTCACCCTGGTCGAGGCCAACGACCGTGAGAAAGTGATGCTTGCCACCCACCATCTCATAGGATGTGCTAGAGAATGGTGGGTCAACTACTGGGAAGCAGTTGGCCAATGACAGTTACCCGGTATATCAAGAAGTTTACAAAGCTAGCCTGACACTGACAGGAAGAAGCAAGACTGTTTTCTGGAGGGACTGAACCATGCCATGCAGACTCAGCTGATCACCCATATCTATCCCGACTTCAATACCCTGATGAACAGAACTATACTGCTGGAGAAGGCCTGTGCACGATTGGATAGTGAGAGGAAGCGCAAGTTCTAGGCACAAGGCTGCAAGACAGAGAGCACCCCAAGTTCAGCAGATTCCAGAAACCACGCTATCAACCCACCATGCAGTACCATGCCCCAAGAAGCCAGCAACAGTAGCCCCAACAGTCAGTGCAGTCTGTTCGCCAGCCTGTAGCACCTCAGCAGTACCGGGTGAACTCTAGTGCCAGCCAAGTTTCTAACATGGTGAGAGCATGCTTCAACTGTCGCAACCCAAGTCACTTAGTCTCGAATTGTCCTCACAACAAGCCACCTGCCACCGCTCTAGCCAACTCTAGGGCTAGAATTGCTGTCTATACAGCCAAGAGGAACACAGTAGTACGGATGCGGACGTTGAACCACATTCACATCAGCGAAGCAGAAGATGCCCCCAACGTTATACTTGGTGAGTACCTAGTCAACCAATTAATGCTACAGTTTTCTTCGATTCAGGAGCTTCACATTCGTTCGCCTCCTCTAAATTCGTTGTTAAGTCTGGGTTGCCCGCAATTTTACTTGAGAGGCCAATGATGACAAAGTCCCCTGGGGCTATTATCAAGTGCAAACTTTGTTGTAAGAAGGTCAAAATCCTATTAAGCGGGGTAGAGTTCATGCCTGACTTGGTAATCCTAAAGTCAGAGGGGGTAGATGTGATACTAGGTATGGATTGGTTAAGGTGACACAAAGCTGTCATATTTTGTGCCGATTGAGAAGTAACCGCCGTTAACCATCAAGGAGTACTAGCGGTATGTCGACCACGTAGGTGGAACATTGACCCAATGATATGCAATATTGAAGTCAAAAGCATTGATGAAGTGCCAGCAGTTTGTGAGTACCCTGATGTGTTTCTAGAGGAGCTACCAGGTTTGTCTCTCGATAGGGATGTCGAATTCCTTATCAACTTAATCCCTAGGGTGACACCAATTGCAAAGAGAGCATATCGGATGGCAGTAAATGAGCTGGCAGAACTTAAGAAGCAACTAGCCGAGTTACAAGAGAAAGGATTCATTCGACTTAGCTCTTCACCTTGGGGTGCACCTGTACTATTTGTTCAGAAAAAGGATGGTAGTCTGAGAATGTGCATCGATTATCAGCCCTTAAATGATGTTACCATCAAGAATAAATACCCGTTACCACTGATTGATGACCTCTTTGATCAGTTAAAGGGAGCAAAATACTTCTCCAAGATTGACCTAAGATCAGGTTATTACCAGTTGAAAATTTGAGAGAGATTTAATGAAGACAGCGTTCGTGACTAGATTTGGCTAGTATGAGTTCACAGTAACGCATTTTGGACTGACCAATGCCCCAGCATATTTCATGAACTTAGTGAACAAAATATTCATGGAAGAGTTAGATAAGTTCGTCGTAGTATTCATCGATGACATACTCATCTACTCTAAGAGCGCCACTGAACATGAACAGCATCTCCGGGCAGTATTGGGACGACTAAGAAAAAATCAACTCTATGCTAAGTACAACAAATGTGAGTTCTGGTTACAAGAAGTATCCTTCTTGGGACACATTATCACAGCAGAAGGTGTAGCAGTTGACCCCACCAAAGTGGAAGTGGTTACTAACTGAAAATAGCCTACCACGGCCATTGAGGTCAAAAGTTTCCTTGGATTGGCCAAATATTATAGGAGGTTTATTGAAGGCAAGCCGATGACAGAATTGACTCAGAACAATAAAAAGTTCGAATGGACACCACGGTGTGAGCAAAGCTTTCAGACTCTGAAAGCAAAGCTTACATCCGCCCCAGCATTGACATTGCCAGATATACATAAGGACTTCATGGTATATTGTGATGCATCACAAAAAGGACTGGGATGTGTTTTGATGCAATAAGACCGGGTAGTGGCATATGCATCACGACAGCTGAAAACGCACGAAGAGAACTACCCTACCCACGACCTGGAACTGGCAGCGGTAGTACATGCATTGAAGATCTGGAGACATTACCTGATCAGAAATAAGTGCAAAATATACACAGATCATAGGAGCCTAAGGTGCATTTTTACATAAACCGAGCTCAATTTGAGGCAACGCAGATGGTTGGAGCTAATCAAAGATTATGACCTGGATGTCCAATATCATCCAAGACAGGAAAACGTAGTAGCAGATGCCTTGAGTCGCAAGGCTCATTGTCACCCCATCCAGGAAATGGTTGAGGCAACGAAATTAATCCAGGAGATGAATAAGTTGAATCTGAGGATAATACCTCCCACCCTTGTGAACACTTTGGAAATAACACCCACCTTAGAGGATAAAATTTGAAAAGCTCAGCCACGGGATCATAGAATCCAATGGTTAAAAGAATTAATCAAGGAGGGAAAAGCCCCACATCTCCAGATCGACGGGGGCGGGACACTATGGTAGGATCAATGAATTTACATACCCAAAGTAGAGCAATTACGAAGAACGATATTGGAAGAGGCACACAACACAACATATTCCATCCACCTAGGATCGACCCGGATGTACCAAGAAGTAAAACAAAAGTATTGATGGAATGGAATGAAAAGAGAGATAGCCGAGTTTGTGGCCCGTTGCGACATCTGCCAGAGGGTGAAGGCCGAGCACTGGAAGCCTGTAGGACTTCTACAGCCATTGCACATCCCAACCTGGAAATGGGATGAAATCTCCATGGACTTCATTGTGAGACTACCTCATACACAGAAAGGAAACAATGCCATCTAGGTCATCGTGGACCTCCTGACAAAGGTTTCTCACTTCATACCAATCAAGAAAGAGGTCCGAGGTGACAAGTTAGCACGGCTCTACATAGATAATAATTTAAAGTTGCATGGTGTACCCTCAAGAATAGTCTCGGATCGAGGCCCACAATTTACTTCACATTTTTAGAAGAGTTTACAGGGCCTATTAGGGACGAAATTGGACTTTAGCTCAGCACACCCACAGACAGATGGCAAACAGAACGAGTAAATCAGATTTTGAAAGACATGCTCCGTGCCTGTGTGTTGACGTATGGGAAGGATTGGGAGAAGAGTCTGGCTTTTGAAGAATTCTTCTACAACAAGAGCTACTAGACTAGTCTTCATGTGGCACCATTTGAAGCACTGTATGGTCGAAGGTGTCGAACCCCACTGATGTGGTCTCAGGTTGGGGAAAGGTCATTCTTTAGCCCAGCCATCATAAAAGAGGCAGAAGAAAAGGTCACAGAGGTTAGAAGCAAGCTCAAAACAGCACAAAGCAGACAAAAAAGTTATGCCGATACCCGTCGAAGAGAGTTGGCCTTTGAAGAAGGGGATCATATGTATTTGAAAGTATCCCCGATACGAGGGACCCGGAGACTTCAAATTCGTGGTAAATTGGCACCACGATATGTAGGACCCTACAGAATCCTGAAGAAGATCAGTGCAATAGCTTACAAACTTGATCTACCAGCAGAATTGTCAGATGTACCTCCAGTATTCCATGTGTCACAGCTAAAGAAGTGTTTGCAAGTGCCTAAACAGCAAGTGCGGATAGAAGCAGTGAATTTACAACCAAACCTGCGATATCAGGAATTGCCAGTTCGAATATTGGGGACCACCACCCGGCAGACTCGACGGAATGTGATCAAATTCTGTCATGTACAGTGGAACAATCATACCGAAGCAGAAGGCACCTGGGAGCGAGAAGAGGACCTTAGAAAAGAATTCCCCTACCTCTTCGAGAATAGCCCGAATCTCGAGGATGAGATTACATTTGTGGGGTAGGTATGTAACACTCTAAAAATTTAAATATCAAAATCAAATAATTCTATCAGTTTTCCCTCTTCACATGATTCTTTGTTATTTCAAAAATAAAGGACTTTCATAAAATAAAGAGATTTTAAATGGAGATTTTAGAAATTTAAAATGAAATGGTGACAAGAGCTTGCTTCTTTCTGGTTTTGGTTATTTGGATATATTTGGAATTATTTGAATTTATTTAGAGTTATTCGGATTTGAATTTATTCAACTTCAAAAATTCAAATTCCAGTCGATGGGCCGAGATTCTCCTTCCTGGCCCAACTCGCCGCAGCAGCCCAATTCCTCTTCTTCTCCTTTCCTCTGCACGGGCCGCCGCGCCCCTGCCCCAGCTCGCCTCGGCCTACTCCTCCTCTTTCCCGCGCAGGCCGCGGCCCCACGGCCCAGCACCAACGGTCGGCCCAGCTGGCAAGGTCTTCTTCCCTGCGCCGCCGCCATTGCCACCGGGAACGGACGCCGCCCAACAGACCGACGTGCGCACAATGCGCCGCCGCCGCTGTCCCGCCTTAACTCTCCCCCCTCATCGGCACTCGACACCGCCCCCGCCGGACCCGGCACATTTAAACTCCGCAGAGCCCCGACCAAACCACGGCGCCGCCACCGTCGCCACAAACCTGGCCACACGGCGCGACCACAACAGTCCGCCACCGCGCCACCGTGTCGCCTGGCACAGCACCACACCGCCCTTGTGCGTGCACGCCTTGCCTGGGCACTGCCCGACTGCGCCCCGGCCGGTCGTGCTAAGTAATTGCGCGCCACACCTCTGTCACCCGCCGGTCGGCACGTGCCACCCAGACCCGACCCCCCCCCTTGCCGCCTATAAAAGGGCCCTTTGGCTCTCTCTCTCATCACCGCCCCCGCGCCACAAGATCAAGGTCAACCACACCTCCTCTCTGCGCCCAATTTTTGGTTTCTTCCTCAACTCCGGCAGGCGCTGCCGCAAGGTGATTCCTTGCCTCCGGCCACCGGTTCGCCGGTCTTGCCACACCCACAGCACCACAACTGACCCCTACCCACTCCAAACGGATGGGCACGATTGCTTCTCCCTCAACGAAGCCCTGCACCGAGCGCTGCCGTGCGCAGCCACTCGAGCATGTCGCCGGCAGCCGTCGCACCGCCACCGGCTGGACCAACCACACGCGCACCTTCAGTACACCACGCACTAGCCCACCGAACAGGCCTACCTTGTCCCGGACGCCCCTAGCTCGAGCTGGGTGAGCGACGCCGTCGCGGTCAACTCCGGCGAGCTGTTTCGGCCGCTTGGGCTAGCCACCAGTGCCGAGAGCCACCCCATGTCGCCGAGAACTGTGCCACGAACTATGGCCGCCCTTCAGCGCAGCCACCGGTGAGCACCGGCAGAGTTCTAGCGGCCACCGTCGCCGCCCAGCCGTCGCAACCGGCCGTGCTGCGCCCTCTGGCTGCGCTGAAGGGCTATTTTGATGTGTTTATATTAATGTCAGTTACTTGTTTTCATTACTTATAAATACCACCTTGTTACCCGCTCGATTCCGATGCCTTGTTAAAACATAGGATCACCGTTGTTAAAATCTTTTAAC
>BCLH01000296.1:71697-114918 GCA_001602315.1 Zoysia pacifica
GGGATATCGAGAAGAAGCTGGACCTGATTCAGTGTGACGACCAGGAGGCAGTTCGTCTGGCAGCACACCAGTTGACAGGTGCAGCTGGAGCTTGGTGGGACACTCTGTACGCCACACTTGACGAGCCTGAGCTGTTCACTTGGGACGACTTCGTCACCGCTTTCCGTGGTTTCCACATCTCAGAGGGAGCCATAGAGGCAAAGGCGGAGGAGTTCCGTACTCTTCGTCAGGGGAGTATGACTGTCACCGAGTACGCCAACCGCTTCACCCAGCTGAGCCGTTTTGCACCTGAGGAGGTCTCGACTGAGCGTCGCAAGATGTACTGGTTTTGCAAGGGCCTACGTCTTGAGATGTTTTCGTACCTGGACGGAGGTGTTCAGAGGACCCTTTGTGAGCTGATTGACAGATGCCTAGCTTTGGAGGTGTCACTTCAGAAGCTCCACCGGTACAGGGATGCTAAGAGGAGAGCTCTTGGCCAGGGACCCAGTCGTGAGGCTTCGCAGCGTCAGCGTTTCAGTGGTTCTTTCCAGCAGGGATCGGGACAGTCCACCTTCACCCGATCCACTGCTCCTGCTCCAGCCTCAGTCCAGCAGCAGAGTTCTCAGCGCCAGTGAGGTGCCTTCCAGCAGCAGCAGTCCTCTTTCCGCCCGACAGGGGGTCAGCCCTCGGTTCGCTGCTTCGAGTGTGGCCAGGAGGGTCACAAGGCGTTTCAGTGTCCGAGGCGCCAGCAGCAGGGACCTGGGGGAGGTCGTGCTCAGTTTGCCACTCCCGCTAGGCCACCGCACCAGTCAGGAGGACGAGGAGTGCGTTCAGCGGGCCGTGGCGCTGCTCAGCCGAGCGTCACGCGCAGCCGCCTGAACCACATCTCGGTGGAGGAGGCTCAGGAGGCGCCCGACGTCGTCGTTGGTGAGTTCTTGGTTCACTCTCACCTAGCGACGGTTTTGTTCGACTCGGGGGCTATGTATTCGTTTGTGTCGTCGACGTTTGCGTCCACACATAGTCTTCCTACCTCACTCTTAGCTATACCTACACTTACCACTTCACCTCTTGGAGTCTACAAGAGTCGTGTTGAGTGTAGAGGTGTTCGGATCTTGATAGAGGGTGTGGTTTTCCTAGCCGATCTCATCGTCCTTCCCTCGCGTGACATTGATGTCATCTTGGGGATGGATTGGCTAGCGAGGCACGAGGGAGTCATTACTTGTGCTGAAAGGGTTGTATCTTTGGTCAACCACCACGGTGTTCGAGTGGTGTGTGCTCCTAGAGTGTCCAGAGTTCCACCTTTAGTTTGCAGCTTGCAGGAGTTATCTTTGGAGCAGATTCCTGTTGTTTGAGAGTTTTCAGAGGTGTTTCCCGATGAGTTGCCGGGACATCCTCCAGATCGAGATGTTGAGTTTGTGATCGATCTTCTTCCTGGTACCGCGCCGATTGCCAAGCGGCCGTACCGGATGTCTTCTGATGAGCTGCTTTACTTAAGGAGCACATTGATGAGCTCTTGAGTAAAGGGTTCATTCGGCCGAGTGCTTCGCCGTGGGGAGCCCCAGTGCTGTTCGTGAAGAAGAAGGATGGGTCAATGCGCATGTGCGTTGACTATCGTTCTTTGAACGAGGTGACGATAAAGAACAAGTACCCTTTGCCGAGGATCGATGACCTGTTTGATTAGTTGAAGGGTGCGAAGTTCTTTTCCTCGATTGATTTGAGATCGGGGTATCACCAGATGAAGATTCGACCTTCTGATATTCCGAAGACTTCGTTCGTGACGAGGTATGGATCTTATGAGTTCCTGGTCGTTTCTTTTGGACTCACTAATGCCTCTGCCTACTTCATGAACATGATGAACAAGGTGTTCATGGCTGAGCTGGATAAGTTCGTGGTGGTTTTCATTGATGATATCCTCGTCTATTCCAAGTCAGCCGAAGAGCATGAGCAGCACCTGAGAGTTGTGCTTGGGAGGTTGAAATCTCATCAGCTATATGCCAAGTTCAGCAAGTGCAAGTTTTGGCTCGAGAAGGTTGCTTTTCTCGGTCACGTTGTCACAGCTGAGGGCATTTTTGTTGATCCTGAGAAGGTCAAGGCTGTTGTGGAGTGGGAGTCTCCGAGGTCAGTCTCTGAGGTGAGAAGTTTTCTTGAATTGGCAGATTACTATCGCCGATTCATTGAGAACTTCTCCAGGATTGCTAAGCCTATGACCGAGTTGACTCAGTTGGGTGTGCCGTTTGTCTGGTCGGATGCTTGTGAGAGGAGTTTCTAGGAGTTGAAGATGAGGCTGACATCTGCGCCTGTTTTGACCTTGCCGAATATTCACCAGGACTTTCAGGTTTTCTGTGATGCTTCTCGTCAGGGTTTGGGTTGTGTGCTGATGCAGAACAAGAAGGTTGTTTGCTATGCTTCTAGGCAGTTGAAGAAGCACGAGTTGAACTATCCGACGCATGATCTTGAGTTGGCAGCTGTTGTGCATGCTTTGAAGATTTGGAGGCATTATCTGATCGGCAACAAATGTGAGATCTTCACTGATCACAAGAGTCTCAAGTACATCTTCACTCAGTCAGAGCTGAACATGAGGCAGAGGAGGTGACTTGAGTTGATTAAGGATTACGATCTTAGCATTAACTATCACCCGGGTAAAGCCAATGTGGTAGCCGATGCTTTGAGTCGTAAGGCTTATTGTTCTTCTTTGTTGTCTGAGCAGTCAGAGATTCTTTCAGATCTGGCCAGTTTGAGAGTTGAGATTGTTCCTCAGGGTTTCTTATGCGAGCTCAGGTTGCAGCCGTTGTTGATTGAGGAGATCAAGTCAGCTCAGAGGCTTGATAGAGAGATTCAGTCGATCTTGAAGAAGATGAAGAGAGGCAAAGCACCGGGTTTCCGTGTGGATCAGCAGGGAGCTTTGTGGTTTGAGGACCGTATCTGTGTTCCGAGAGTGCCAGAGTTGCGGGATGCTATTCTCCGAGAGGCTCATGATTCGAGGTTTTCTATCCACCCAGGTTGCACCAAGATGTTCGAGGATCTGAGGACTCGTTTCTGGTGGGTTGGCATGAAGGCAGACATTGCTGAGTATGTTGCCTTGTGTGATGTTTGTCGGCGAGTTAAGGCTGAGCACCAGAGGCCAGCTGGGTTGCTGAAGCCATTGTCGATTCCCTCCTGGAAGTGGGATGACATCAGTATGGACTTCATCACAGGTTTGCCGTTGACGTCTCGCCGCCATAATGCTATCTTGGTGGTGGTGGATCGATTGACTAAGACCGCTCATTTCATTCCTGTGAATGAGAAGTACTCAGTTGATCGGTTGGCCAAGCTGTACATTGATCACATTGTGAGGTTGCATGGTGCACCGAGGAGCATTCTGTCTGATCGCGGGCCTCAGTTTACCGCGAGATTCTGGAGGAGTTTGCATGAGGCTATGGGTACACACCTGGTGTACGGTTCAGCTTATCATCCTCAGACAGATGGTCAGACGGAGCGTGTGAACTAGATTCTGGAGGATATGTTGAGAGCTTGTGTGATCACCTTTGGGCAGAGCTGGGAGGACAGTTCTTTTGTAGAGTTCTTTTACAACAACAGCTTCCAGGCCAGTTTGGGTATGTCACCTTTTGAGGCGTTGTATGGTAGGAGATGCCGTACCCCGCTCATGTGGTCAGAGGTTGGCGAGAGGTCTTTCTTTGGTCCTGATTCTATTCGTGCTGCTGAGGAGAAGGTTGAGAAGGTCAGAGAACATCTTCGGGTTGCTCAGAGCTGTCAGAAGAGCTATGCGGATAAGAGGAGGAGGCCCCTTTCTTTCGAGGTCAACGATTGGGTGTATCTCAAGGTGTCACCTCTTCGTCGTGGCACGCGTCGTTTCCATGTTCGAGAGAAGTTGGCTCCGAGGTTTGTTGGTCCTTTTCGGATTCTCAGGAAGATCGGTGATCTTGCTTACAGGTTGGACTTGCCATCCGAGCTTGCGGGTGTGCATCCGGTGTTCCACGTCTCACACTTGAAGAAGTGTCTTCGAGTGCCGGAGGAGCGAGTTGTCCCTGATGCTTTGGATATTCAGGACACGTTCGAGTACCTGGAGTACCCGGTGAAGATTCTTGATGAGGTGTTTAAGGAAACGCGGAAGTCCAAGATCAAGTTTCTCAAGGTTCAGTGGAGCAACCACACTGAGCGAGAAGCTACCTGGGAGAAGGAAGATGATCTGAGGCAAGAGTTTCTCTACCTGTTTGAGTTCGCTCCTTGATCTCGAGGACGAGATCCTGTAAGGGGGGGAGTCTGTAACATCCCAAAATTCTCGAATTAATAAAGTGGCATTTCCCCAAATTTTCGTTCTAATTTAATTGTCTGTCTCAATATTTCGTTCCGATCAAAATTCATTCGTTCCAAAATCTGTTCGTCTAAATTAATCCGGTGCCGAAATAATTTAGTCCGCGTAATTTTTACGTTTGACAAAAATTATTTTTTCAAAATTTCCCCAAATTAATTTTTCGGGTCTGTAAATATTTCTCCAAATTAATTTCTGCAGCCTTACTAATTATTTCACGTTTTTCAATTAATCCCAGATTAATTTTTAACCCTCCATTTTTCACCCTCCTTTAAATACCCTCTAACCCCAACCCTAATCTCCATCCCACTTTCCTTTCCCCTTTCTTCCATCGCAAGCCAAAATTTCTGGCAACCGCCACTCCGCGCGCGTCGCCTGCTCTCCCCGATTTTTGTCTCCGGAGCCGAGCCTGCGCTGTCCTGGTCGCTTTCCCTGCAGTTCCACTTTGGTCCCCGCGCCGTGCCGCGCGCTGCATCGGTCTGCGCGTGGAGCCTGCGTCGCCATCCGCCGTTCCTGTCCTTCCGCGAGGCAGCAGTACCGTCAACGTCGCCAGCAGTCTCCTCATCGTCCTGCGCCGAGTCAACGCCGACACCGTCTCTTCCTCGCTCGCCGCGCGCGCGCCTGCTGCGTCGTCCCGCTCCCGTTCCTCCGCACCGTTTTCTGTGCCGCTCCCGCCTGCACCACTGCGTCATCCTCACCTCAACGCTCGACGCCATCGTCTGTGCACCGAGATAGGGTCGTTCCAGCGCGTTCTCCGTTTTCCGCGTCAACCCCGATCTTCGATTTCCGTCTCCAATTTCAAATCTCGGTGAGAACAGTTTTCTCTCTCTTAATTTCCTTTTTTCTTTCCGATTAATTGTTAGATTAATTGCTAATTTGTTCTGCGATTAATTATTTTGCAATTAATCTAAATCCTTGTGGTCTCGATTATCTACAATTTCCGGGGAATCCCGTTTAATCTCCGATTAATCTCGAAATTGTTCCGTTAATTAGTCTCGTCTCGTTTATCGTGTAGAGTTGTTCCGGGAAACGTTTTGCGCGCATTTAGTCTAGATTTTTCGATTTAGATTCTAATTCCAGTTCTATTCTTTGTCGCGTAATTAGTGCCTAATCCTTGTTGTTTGTGTTGTGATTAGCTGCTGTCCCTGAGGAGGAGTTCTGCGAGCCAGCTCAGTTCGACGATCCGGATCCCGACTTCGATCCTGATTTGCCAGGCAAGCCGCGTTTCTTAATCACTTTGTTCCCAGCATTTTAAACTGCATGTTTTGTTTGCAACCTTAATTTGCATGCCAACTATTTTAAAATGTGCTAGCAACATTCCTAAGCCGTGCCTGTTTACTGTTCCACAAATATTAACCCTAGTTTTGCTTTAGTACATTTATTTTACTTTTATGCTTAGCCATGCTTAGTCGCATTTATTTTCCTCTCACACCTATCACTATAAAATGGAATTTGTGTTAAATGCTTTTGAACTGTGCTTCAAATGTGTGAGTATTGCAAATAACTATACATAACTATTTAGCGGGGGCAGGAGGCAGTTTGAGGAGCTGGGAGACTTTCGAGAAGTCCCTATGAGAGTACCTGTGGCGGGTACACTGGAGGCTTCGGCCTTGGCGGCGAGTTTGTTGGTTGTTGGAATTGTGGTTGGAGAGATGGCCTGCCCCGGCAATTAAGGATCGAGTCCTTCGAGCCTTGTACGCTCAGTTGACAACCATGCACACCACGTTACCCTGTATTGGCAGTTGGCTTGATCTTGAAGCTTGCCGAGACTGGTCGTTTACCCGTGGGTTGGCGGTGTAGTGTTAGTGTGGTGTTGAGCTTTGACTCCCCACATGAGATCAAGATACCCCACCTGATCAGTGGTAGGCTCTTCACAGCTTCAGGACCCGATTGCGTAGGCTTTTGGGATCCCTATCCTGGAGGACAGATGACGCCAGTTAAAGCTTGTGGACGGGTCTTGTGTGTCCGTCGGGACTACGACGGTAGTTTCCGATGACGCTTCTTGTGGGTCCAGGTGCATAACCTCTGCAGAGTTTTAGTCGATGCGCATTGCCACGTCCTTTTGGAAGGACACCCCCTGAGTTGTGCTCCTCGTTGAGTAGTTTTGTTTTTCTTTCTCCTCTCCTTTTCTAAATGTTTTTGACTCCGGCCCTTGAGCTGTGGCCGAGTGTGGAGATTACATCGGCATTAAAATGAACCCTCGCCCGAGATAACGGAGATCTCTGCGAGGCTAGATAATAAAATTTGACAAGTTTGAAAATAAAGATTTCTTGCATACTTTAAATAAAATAAAATTTTTAAAACTTGCATTTAGCACTTGAGCCAAGCCTTTACCCTTGAAACCTTTTGCATGCATACATTGTTGTTAGGTAGTACGCGGTTTGCTGAGTATTCGTACTCACGGCTTTCTAATTTGTTGTTTTCAGAGGATTCGCTCAGCTTCGACTTCGACTACGTCTCTGACGGCCCGTGACGTCCGCTCCTGTGCTCGAGCTAGCCTGTGTGGAGGAGGTTCGCTACTGTCGCCATGTTGATGCTTCCGCCGTTGCTTATATTGGATTCACGATAGAGATATATCCGCTCTGAGATATTCCGGCCTGCGTGCCGATGGACCCCTTTGGAGGATTTTATTCTAATCATTTCACTCTGAACTATTATTTTCTAATGTGTTTCTTATTTAATATTTCTGTTATGGTTTCTTGATTGATCGCTTGTGATATCGTGATTGCCAAACTCCTGGGATTGGCAATGTCACGTGAGATCGGGACTTATCGAAAGGTAAGTGAAAACCCGGTCGTTACAATATGCTAAGTTTTGAGATGCGCCTCGACATCATATAGGGATGCCCATAATCTTCTGCCGACTCCATGACTCAAGGCCGTGGCAACATGCGTGGGCGTGGTAGACATGGTGGCTATGGCAATGGTCGCGAGGCGCGCGGGGTGAATAAGGGTGTGCTTGGATTAGAGTTAAAAGTGGGATGCGGCATGATCATCCCTTGTGATAGGCCACCCCATAGAGGAGATGTGCCGTCGACCTCCAGAATCTTATCAGGTGTCACTCAGTGAAGCAAGACCAACAGTACAACTAAAGCATGATCAAATAGATTACAATATGTTCTTTAAGTTTACCAAAACAACGTCTTTAAAACTTGCGGAAGCATCAAACTTACTTACAAATCTAGGGTCTCCAAGAGACTAAGCAGAAAGATACATGAGCCCATATAATGCACCTACTAACAGCACACAAATCAACTCAGCACGACGAGCAGAGCCCCCAACGGACATAGCCACTGTAACGGGGTTGCTACTGTCGATTGGTCCAAAGGAGGTAAAGAGAGATCACTTCAAAAAAAGTGACAGAGTAAAGCTCAGAGCATCTAATGCTCAGCAAGAGTTACCCGTCAAAGTGACCAACTACTACCGACACAAAACAATGAGAAGACTGACTCACAAGGTACGGCTATTTGTAAGAACCAGTGGTAACTGTGGATCCTAACTTTTAAATTTTAGCAGTAAATTAGGTTGCAAGAAAAGTAAATTTAATTTGCACTATAAACTACATCAATCATGGTTGCCAAGAAGTTTCTCATAAATATACCAAACAAATCATATTAACTTTTTCATTCATTTCTTTCATTCATTTCTTACTACGATGTGACGCAGTGAACAACCGGTACTCGTTACTGTGAGGTGTAGTGATTTGAATCGATTTACATTCTACAGGAGAATCCCATGTAGCACGATGTACATGCACTCCAAAGAGTCACGTACGACAACCTTTTACAATAACAAAAAAGGCCGGTCCAGGTCTCACTCCTCCAGAGTACACGTCCTCCACTCCATACCACACCTCGAGGCTATCCGTGGTTAGCCCGTGCACTCTTCCAGCTTGATGAGGACATCATTCTATTAATACACACAACACTCGTCTAGTTACTATTGAACTTAGAGGTGATCTCATTCTTAAACACATATTTACCTTTCTTTGAGAATAGGTTGCTGCCTAATGACTTTGTCATGATTAGGAATATTGAAGAGGATCAAGGGAAGCACAAAGGACTTAGAGACCTACAAGACCAGCAAGGGATGTTCAATTTCAGAGGAGTCTCAATCCAACTCGGCTTCGAGTCATCCTTGGGTTTCAGGAGCAGTCCGCACTAAAATGGATACCTATGACAGACCTCCGCACAAAGGAGACAATCCATCGGCCACAGGATCTTATCGGATGTCACTCGTTGAAGCGAGGACCAATAGTACAACTCAAGCACAATAAAATATATTACACACGGTTGATTAGGTTACAAACCAAAATCTTTTTAAAAGCGCTGAAGCATTCACCTTATTTAATATACTACTAGAGTCTCCTAGAGATTAAGCATAAGATGACATCGAGCCCATACGATGCATCTTCTAGTAGTACACAAACAGATCAGCTCGGCGAGCAGGGCTCTCAGCGGACATAGCCGCCCTCAGGGGGTCGCTCCTACTGGTTGATCCAGAGGAGGGAAGGAAAGATCACCTGCAAACAAAGACAACAGAGCAAAGCCCTGAGCATTCTAATGCTTGGCAAGTCTTATTCGTCAACATACCCAATTATAGCCGACTCCTAAAAATAAAAAGGCTGACTCACATGGGATAGTTATTTGCAAAATTCAGTGCTAATAGTGGATCCTTATTTTCAAGTTTTAGCAGTGAATGAAGTTTCAAGAAATGTAAATTTAATTTGCGCTATTAGCTACATCAAACATGGTTGCCAAACAATTGATGATGAATATATCCAACAAATCATGTTACTTTCCCATTCAACTCTTTTTCCACTTTTTACTACGATGTGACTCAAACTGACAAACGGTACTCATTACTATGAGGGGCAGCGATTATAATCGATTTACATCTAGCTGAAAAAAACTGATTACACGACATATACATGCTTCTTCAAAGCTGCACATGGCAACCTTTCACACCAATGATACATAGTACCGGTCCAATGCTCACCTCTCTTGAGCAGTGGTCTTCCATGCGATAACCACACCGGGTCTATCCATTGTTAACCCCAAAGCTCTCCCTTCTAATAATCTTCAGAAGAGAGGTTCGGTTACGTCCAGTCACTATGCACACTGGGCTACCTCTGTTCCTGGGTTCCATACCACCAGTATGTAATCAGTACTGTTCAAACATGCTCAATAGAGCCGACAACGGTACGGTTCTTAACCGACACAGACAGGGCTACTGCACCTAGAACTCCCTTCCTGGTGCCAACCTATCTTCCTTGCCCAGTCTCAACTTATAATTTCTTGTGATTTCGTAACCAACTTCATCCTTTTCATGCGATACTTCCAAACCTGTATCTCACGGGTGAAGTTCCCATTCACTCGACTTCTACCAATAACTAAAACTCATAGCCTAGATTTACATCAGGATACCCGCACCAAAGACTCTAACATAGGTAAAGGGCCCTATTATGCAGTCTACGATTTCAAATCAACTCCTAAAAACCATGTCAGTGTTCTGACCACCGGCACAGTATGATTTACATAGACCGAGGGGGTATGGTGCGCTTTTTCCTTGCCGATATGGCCTAGTCTACAAAAGACTCAAGAACGTAATCTTGTTCGGGCCACCTCGATGGTGTAATACCCTACGTCTAGGGTCAGAAATGATGAACTCGTGTATAATTG
Source organism: Zoysia pacifica (assembly GCA_001602315.1). Lineage (NCBI taxonomy): Eukaryota > Viridiplantae > Streptophyta > Magnoliopsida > Poales > Poaceae > Zoysia > Zoysia pacifica. Next base: position 81,666 of record BCLH01000296.1, read on the forward strand.
AAGGGTTACAATGGCGGAAGGGCTCTCTCACGAGCAAAAACCCTAGCGCGCCTATGTGGTTGTGTGTCACTTGTTATCCCGTTGCCTGTTGTACGGGAGTCCCCGTTGGGCCCTTATATAGGGGTTGGACCGGGGTTACAAAGCGGGGTGAGACGAGCGGCTCCCTGACGGGTGGGGGCCGCAACTTGGCTTAGCGCCCACGAAATTGGGCAGCCTCTATCAAGTGGGGCCGTCGACATCTTCGCGAATGATCCTCCAGCGATCCCTTGGCACCTGACAGTCCTTTGGCCCCAGCTATCATTGTCGATGTCCTTGGGATCGTCCTTTGTCTAGCATCGAGGAACAAAGGTTACTTTACAGTTTGCTTTACCTCCCTGCCGTAGCTGTACAGCGTCAGGAATCTCTGTACTGATAGGGGCCTGTCATGGGACGTTCGCCCGACCCGAGGTTCAGACAGGTGAGTCGGTTACTAGGTCGTCGGTTGGCTAATCCTTGTCGTTACGCAGCCTTCGACCCCAAGGGGTCGGGGTGGCTTCTGTCTTCGGACGCGCCCGACCTTCGAAGGTGGGCTTGGTGGAATCTTGTGGCCTCCTCTCCCGGCCCACGAGGAACTTGGGCCAGTCGTTGTGGGTGGGCCGTATACCATAGCTGGGTCGTCGAGTAAACCCGGGCCGCAAGTAATCGGGGTATATGATCCCGACAGCAGCCCCTGAGCCCTGCGCCGTTTGCAATCTCATTGAGGCATTGCGGGGCTGATGCATTGTGGTCGTCGTAGTCGATCTTCGATGGTCGGTCTTGAGGGGGCGCGCAAGCGCGCCCGAAGGGTGTTGCCCCGAGCCCTCTAGCGAACCGGAGGGTCGTCTGGGGTCTAATTCGTTGTCGTAGTTGTTCAGCACTCGGTCTTCTGTGCCGTTCCTACGGGAGCACGCAAGTGCGCCCATGGGGCGTAGCCCCCGAGAGATCTGTAGGATCGGTCTGGGGATCTTGAGTAGTTGTTTGTCGAAGTTGATCCTGCGGGTACGCGCGAGCACACCCGTAGAGCGTAGCTCTTGAGCCCGCCGGCGATCCGCAGGGTCGGTCGGGGGTTTCACCTTCAATGCGTAAGCAGAAATCCTGCGGGTGGGTGAGAGCGTGCCCATAGGGCGTAACCCCCGAGCCCCCGGGCGATCCGTAGGGTTGATCGAGGGTCTGATTGAATGTTTTGATGCGAGTACCCTTCGCTCCTGAACGATCTGGGTCGGACAGTTGGGATTCGAATTTCTCGACCGTCGAGGGTCGAGATTGGCTTCGCTCGTTGCCGGGTTTCTATTGTGAGTGCCTAGAACGAACTGGTCGGGCCAGTCGTATGCTCATGATCAGAACTCGCGCCTAGGATGGGCCAGGCAGATTGTTCATACTCCGTGTTAAGCGCTTGAGGGCAGGGGTCGAGCCAGACGATTTGACGGCTGACCCATCGACTGCCCGGTGTTCGGTGCAGGTCCCGTCGCGTCCACGTGGAGCACGAGTATTGGTTCTCGAAAGTTGAAAGATCGCGCCGCGCGATGATCCGCACGTGCGCATCTTGTTCGCCTAGCTTCAGCCAGGCAATAACTACGCTGACTGGCGCACGCAGGCGAGCTGATGTCATGTTGACCCGCGAAGGTAACAAGAGTTTGCATGGGCCCACCCGTCGGTGTGTGGGGTGCAGAGATCGCCGGTGCCCGACGGTTCGGGCGCCCATCATGACGTGGGAAAAAATTCCCGTCATTTCGTGGAGTCATGCTCCGAGAATCATGCGGGCGAAACCGTCCGTCTCCCTCGGGTATAAAGGCAGCAGGAGGGGATTTCGAAACCCACTCCACCAGTGCTCTTGTCTTCGTCTTCCTCGCACTCTTGCTCTCCTGCTTTCGTTGCACTCTTGCTTTCTTCCTCATCGCTGTCGTAGTTGCAGCCATGGCCGCAGGATGGAAAACTTCGACCATGTCTGAGGACAATCTGCAGAACCGCGCAGAGGTCAGACTCCTCCAAAAGCGGGAGGCCATTGGTTGGAGGGCGGCACGGCAGCAGCCGGTCCCAGCTCCTGCAATGAACCAGATCGTCACCTTCGCCACCATCCATGAGCGCGGGCTCGGGTTCTCGTCCTGCGAGTTCTTCCGCGAGCTCCTCGCCTTCTACCGGGTCGGCCTCCACCATCTCAGCCCGAACGGGGTGCTCCACGTCGCCATCTTCATCACACTCTGCGAGGCCTTCCTCCGGATCCCTCCACACGTCAGCTTGTGGAGGTACTTCTTTAACGTGACGAGGCTGGGCGGCACTCGCAATAGCCGGCACTACGGGTGTGCTAGCATCTGCCTCCCCGGTTCGTGGTCGAGCGAGTACCTCAACGTACTGCTGAAGAAATTGTTGAAGGGCTGGGACGAGGAGTGGTTGTACGCAGCCAATCTCGTTCCCTAGCTCTCGACGTTCCGCGATGAGACCATGCCGATGATCGACACGTGGACCTCCCTGCCATCGGGCCGCTTCGGGACGCTGGGCTGTCGGCTGTCAAAGTGGCCGTCATCTTCGTGCAATGTCATGTGCTCCCACTCCAACACCGCGTACTGCATATGCACAAATACACTAACGCGCGACGTCATCGTGGGTCATGTAGCGCGCATGTTCGAGGGCTACGCGGAGGCGGACCATAAGAGATTGCCGGGGTCGCTGTCCGCGTGTCCGAGGGTAGGTGTTTTCTTTCGCAATCTTCATTGTTATAATGTAGTGATCGTATGCATTGGTTCAATTAGTTGTCGATGCTGATGCAGACGGCCGTGTCCTCTTCGAACGCTTCGGAGGCAACATTGGCGGGTGGCCCTTCTACATCGGCACCAGCGGCTCCGGCAGCGGGCCGGTCTTCGACGACCATCCCTGCAGGTCTGGCCCTGCCTCGGGCATCGGGGCCGTCAGCATCGACCGCGGCTTCGAAGTCCGTTGGGGACACCGGTGCGGGAGGCTCCAAGAAGAGGACGCTGAACAGGCCCTCCGGCCGAGCGAGGCCGGGCGGTCTTGTTGGCCAAGTCCTCGGCCCGGCCCCTCCCCCGACGCGGGTGGAGGTGACCGCCTTGGCCATGGAGGTGGCGGTTGGAGCGGTGGTGCTGTCGTCCAGGGACTCGGACGACGACTGGAGCAGCGGGTCGGATACAGAGTCCGACCCGCCCCCTCCAACCTTCTTGAAGAGGGCCAAGGTCGCCTCCGTGGTCATCCCCGTCGTCGACCCGGTCATCCACCAGGTGGTGCTGACCGTCAGGGTGGCGGTGGCCGCAACGGCCCGCGTCGATCCTGGTCCGCCGATCGAAGGCGTAAGTTCCTGCAGTCGAATTCTTTTTTATCGAAGCAAATGATAGCCGAGTGATCACTTATCTTGTTTGTTCTTTGCAGTGCGGCTGTGGTCCCTGCTGCCACGGTGGGCGGCGAACTGCCGATCTGAGGAGAGGGGTCGGGACCCACAACAGCGGCGGTGGGGAATGTTCCGATTGCCCCACTGTGTCCAAGTCCTCCGCGGCAAGACCCACCGGCCGACATACTGGTGGTGGAAGAAGTAGCGTGGTCTCCCCTGGTCCCTGTCGAGGGTCAGGGCGTGGCTGCCAATGTGGAGGGCCCGCAGCCTCCTCCTCCGGGCGCCAATGCCGAGGGTCAGAACGAGGCTGTGGAGAAGGAGGCGATCTCATCCCCCCGGTTACAGGTTTCGAGGGGGGCGATGCAATGGCTGTTGGGAGAGGTGACTGAGTATCACCCCCGACCGCCGCACCCGCGAAACCGAAGACTCTAACCCCGCCACCGGGGCCTCAGACTCAGAGCAGCAGGTCGCGACGACCCCCCCCCCCCCCCCCCCCCCCCCCCCCGGTCGGGTGAAGTGGTGGCGCTAGCCTTTCAACATTACGACGGCCATATGGGCAGGGTCTGGGACATCATCCAGGAGGTTGGCCTAGGCCTTTCTTAAGTTGCACGACAGGCTGGCCGAGGGTCGCAACGTCTTTGACGACCCAAATCTACGCGAATCTCGGGCAAGTCATAGTAACTTAGAATTTTACCAGTACGGACCTTTTTGTTTGTGATATTAAGGCGTGTTTTTTGCAGAGGAATCTGCTCCAGTCGTCAGGTCTGCCCCCGGACGACCCTGGGCTGGAGGCCGAAGTGGAGTCCCTCCGCATTGTGTTGGAGCTGGCCCAGGCCAGCCACGAAGCGTCGTCGGAGAACCCCCATCGGCTCCACCGAGGGGCCCAGGCCGCGCGGGAGGAGGCCAAGGCCGCTCGGAACAAGGTCCAGGTGGCGTGAGAGGAGGCCCGGGCAGCTCGAGAAGAGGCCTAGGTTGTTCGGGAGGAGAAGAATAGGCTCTCCGCCGAGCTTGCCGACGCGAAGTTCACCGTTACTCCTAAGATGGTTTCCTGACGCCCGCTTATGACCCCTTTCGCCTTAGGAGTTAGAAGTTGAAGTTGATTTGTCTTGCTACAGAGCTCCAGGAGCGGCTGACCCCCGCAGGCACGGATGTGCAGGCCGCCGTGAATCGGTAACTCTCTGCCGAGGTGGCTCGACAAAGGGCCTTGGACGACCTCAAGGTGGCCGAGGCGGACAGTGAGTGGGCTGCCGAATCCCGGGTCACCGCCGATGTGGTGCGTGCGGTGGAGGAGAACGAGGCCGCCAAGCTTGCCGCTGAGCTGACAGAGCTGCGGAGGTCCTCTGGCGAGGAGCTGGCCCGCGTGCAGCAAGAGCTGGTGGACGCGAAAACTGCGATCGGGGTCGTCAGCGAGGAGTGTGACGGTACATACCTTGTAGGCGGTGTGTGTTGAAATATCGATGTTGGGTCGGCCACTCATTTTCGTTCCATTTTGTAGCCGTGACTTGCAGCTTCCACAGCCTGATGACGGCCCTGCGCCGCATGCTCCAGGCCATCTTCGTCGGAGTGCGTGAGACCACCATCACGGCGGATTATGCTGAGCATGTGCTGTCGCACGTGCCCGGGCTGATCGTCGCTGCGCTGACTAGCGCCCTCAAAGATGGGGCGACGCTGGCCCTGGTGCAGACGGTGTCGTACTACCCGGAGGTCGACCTCGTGCGCATCTCTGAGGGCTTCGCTGCTAACACCCCAGACGTGGAGATCGCGCGGTTGACGGCGGACATGCGGGCTCGAGAGGTGGACCTCTGCGTCGCCTTCGAATCGGAATCTTGTGCGGGATCGGTTCAGCTCGATGCCTGCCCGATGCTGAGGTCCGTGGCCACTGCAGAATAAGTAGATCTAGGTCTTCTTTTTGTTTTCCTGTAATGAATTTTGTGATGTACTCCAAAATCTTTTGTTAAATATCAGTAAATCGTTTCTGTTCCGACCCTTGTTTCTGCCATGTAATTTTCCTTGTGACTTCGCGTTTTTTGTCATCCATTGGACGTTGACCGAGCGAGTGCGTCGGGTATAGCCTGTAGGGTTGAGTGTCGAGCTCAATACAACCGCAGGGCGTCACCAGCCCAGGTCGTCAATCGTTAGCCGTGAGAAAATACTCAAACATTGGCACTTAGAATTTACTTCGCACGCCCGAGGGTCACCCGCGCCCTTGATGCGGGTCGGGAGAAAAGACTCCCAGGAAATGAGGCCAGAGCCTGAAAACGAAAGCGAGGCACGGAGCCTGAGAGCGAAAATGAGGCATGGGGCCTTAAAGCAAAAAAGACGAGAACAGACCGCTGCGCTGTTCTTGGTTAAATTGTGTTGACCCGGGGAACTTTCGGGGTTCACGCCGGCGCAGGTCGAGATTCAACTTCGAAACTTGTGCGGACTGGGCGGGAGCCTTAATGCAAAAACAAGACGCGGAACTTGAGAACGAGAACGAGACACGGAGCCTAAGAGCGAAAAATGAGGGGGTCCGACTGCTACGTTGTTCTCGGTTAAATCGCACCGACCGGGGGATCTTTTGGGGTTCACACCGGCGCAGGTCGAGACTTAACTTCGAAACATGCGTAGACCGACCGCCAGGCGGGAGGCTTTAGGGCCTGCACCACGGGACCCAGCGAGCTTGTCGCAGGAGTCAGCGAACATGTCGCAGGGGACACTCAAGATAGCCCCCGGAGGCAGGGGGTCAGCCTTTCGGCCTCGCGCCGCCGCCTAGAACAAAAAGAGACAAGATATACCCAAAAAACTTATCTAATTTTATTATGCATAGAAACGATATAAGTTTTCAATGTTCCAGGCACTGGCTAGCTCCTCGTCGCTCTCGGTCGCCAACTTGTAGGCACTGGGCCTGTACTTGCTTGATTACATACGGGCCCTCACAGGGGGAGACAACTTGTGATGTCCAACCTTAGTCTGCACCCTCTTCAGGACCAAGTTGCTGAAGTTGAATGCCCGACCCTTTATCTACCGAGTGCGTAGCCGACAAAGTCCTTGCTAGTACTTAGCTGATCCCAGGGTGGCGACGTCGCGCTCCTCATCTAGCTGGTCCAGGGCGTCTTGCCGTGCCGCCTCCGATGCTTCTTCGTTGTAGGCCCGGACTCGCGGGGAGTCGTAGTCGAGGTCGGTTGGCAAAATGGCTTCGACGCCGAATGCCATGAAGAACGGGGTGAAACTCGTGGTCCAATTGGGGGGTCGTCTGCAGGCCCCAGAGCACGGAAGGGAGCTCTTGGGCCCATCGACTGGCTGCTTGCTCAACGTAGTTGTAGAGTCGGGGTTTGAGCCCCTAGAGCACCACGCCGTTGGCACGCTCGACCTGCCCGTTGGTCCTCGGATGGGCTACGGAGGCAAAGTCAAGCCGGATGTGGTACTCCTCGCAGAATTCGTGAAACTGCCCGCCAGTGAATTGTGAGCCGTTATCGATGATGATGGAGTTGGGACCCCAAAGTGGCAGATGATATCGTGGAAGAATTTGACTGCTCGACCAGCGCTGATGCTCTGGCTTGGCTTCGATCCACTTGGTAAACTTGTCGACGGCGACGAAGAGGTGGGTGAAGCCCCTGGGTGCTTTTCGGAAAGGCCCGAGGATATCAAGACCCCAAACCGTAAAGGGCCAGTGATCTAGATCGTTTGAAGCTCTTGAGCCGGCAAATGGGTCTACCGGGAGTAGTACTGGCACCCTCGGCAGGAGTGGACCAATTGCTCTACGTCGACAACTGCTGTGGGCAGTAAAATCTCTGGCGGAAAGCTTTTCCTACCAGGGTCCTCGGGCGGCATGGTGCCCGCAAATTCCCGAGTGGATGTCGTTTAGGATATGCCACTCTCGAGGGATGGCGTTGAAGAAAACCGCTCGTGCTCCGCTTGTATAGCCCATCGTTGATGATGGTGTAGGCTTTGGCTCGTCAGGAGACGTGTCGGGCTTCATCGTCGTCAGTCGGGAGAGTACCATCCTAGAGAAAAGCAAAGATGTCCTGGGACCAATCAGGAATGATGGCCAGGACCTCCATCTCGAGAGTCGAGGCTTGCTCACTGACCAGAGTGTCAGGCGCCGGGACGGGCTCGTCGTCCTTGAACTTGATGGTTGGCTTGGCGAGGACTTGGAGGAAGACGTCATCGGTGACGAGATCCCGACCCAGGCCATCTTGACAAGGGTGTCGGTCGCTTCATTGTCGCGGCATAGACGTGGTGGAGCTCGAGCGATCGAACTTGTCTTCGAGCTTGCGAACTTACTAGCAGTATGTTTCCATCTTCGGATCACGACAGCTTGAGGTTTTTATGACTTGATTTACAACGAGCTCGAAATCACCCTTGGCGTAAAGCTGTCGAACACCGAGGGTGACCGTCATCCGCAGACCGTGAAAAAGGGCTTCGTATTCGGTGACATTATTGGAGGCACAGAAGTGAATCTGGAGCACGTAACGAAACTTGTCGCCTTTTGGAGAGATGAAGACAACGCCAGCCCCCGAGCCCCAGAGCCTGCAGGAGCCATCGAAGAACATGGTCTAGTGGTCGAAGTCAGCAGGGGTCGGCAGCTCTTGCGCCTTTGTCCATTCAGCGATGAAGTTGGTGAGAACTTGAGACTTGATGGCTTGACGCGGTATGTAGGAGATGTCGTGACCTATGAGCTCCATTGCCCACGTGGCGATCCGTCCAACCGCATCTTTGTTGGTGATGATCTCCCGGAGTGGAAAGCTTGTGACCACCCAGACGGAGTGGCTGTCAAAGTAATGCCGTAGCTTCTGCTTGGTGATGAGGACAGCGTAGATCAGCTTCTCCACTTGCGTGTAGTGGGTTTTGGCGTTGGCAAGGACTTCGCTGATGAAGTAGATGGGCCGTTGGACTTTCAACCCGACCCTACACCGAGCGGTCTACGATGAGGATAGTGCTGACCACCTTGGAAGTTGCGGAAATCTAGAGGAACAAAACCTCACCGGGGGTCGGCAAAGCGAGGACCGACGGCGTGGACAACAGGGTCTTCAATTGCTTGAAGGCTTCTCGGGCCTTGGCGGTCCAGGTGTGGCGGTCCGATTTGCGCAGCAGCAGTCGGTAAATGGGCATTGCCTTCTCGCCGAACCGAGAGATGAAGCGACTTAGGGCCGCGAGGCATCCAGTAAGCTTCTAGACGCCCTTGATGTTCTTGACGGGGCCGAGATTCAGGATGCGGCTATCTTCTCGGGGTTGGCTTCGGTGCCACGCTCGGAGATGACGAACCCAAGCAGCTTGCTGGAGGGGACGTCGAAGACTCACTTCTCAGGGTTGAGCTTGACGTGGTACCGTCGGAGGTTGGCGAAGGTTTCCTCTAGGTCGCTGATGAGGTCATCGGTCTTCTAGGTTTTGATGACGATGTTGTCGACGTAGACTTCGAGATTCCGGCCTAGTTGGTCGTGCAAGCATTTTTGCATCCAGCGCTGATAGGTCGCGCTGGCATTGTTGAGCCCAAACAGCATGGTGATGTAGCAGAAAGAACCGAATGAAGTGATGAACGAGGTGGCGGGCTGGTCGAAACCATGCATAGAAATCTGATGGTACCCGGAGTACGCATCAAGAAAGCTAAGAGTCTCGCAGCCGGCATTGGAATTGACCATCTGGTCTATGCGCGGCAAAGGAAATGGAACCTTTGGGCATACCTTGTTGAGACTCATATAATCAACACACATCCTCCATTTCCCATTCTTTTTCTTAGCCATTACAGGGTTGGCTAGCCACTCGAGGTGGTAGACCTCACGAATGAACTTAGCATCGAGCAACTTAGTGATTTCTTCCCCTATGGCCTTCTTCTTCTCGTTGTCAAAGCGTTGGAGCGGTTACTGCATTGATCGAGATCCGAGCTTGATGTTGAGGGAGTGCTCGGTGACCTCCTTCCAGATGCTGGGCATGTCGCAGGGTGCCCAAGCAAAGACCTTTGTGAGGTGCGTGTTGCCGATGATGGAGTCAAGCACGAGATGAATACGCCTCGGCTGTGGCACTCGGTCGGGGTGATCGGATCTGTCATAGGTGATAGGCTCCTCCGATCACTTGAGGTAGGTTGGGACAGCGGGGTCGGCGATGTTGACTTCTCGCCAGATCAACTTCTGGCAGTGCTGAGGCTCGTAAGCCCACAGCCCACCAAAAATCATAAGGCAGTTTTCAGGCTTGGGGAAGGCAGTGTCGGCGTCGCCCTCAGCGTCCTTCGCTTGGGGGTCGGGAGGTGGAGGTTGACGGGAGTCGGGTCGGAAGTTTCCTTTGAAGAACTGCTGCATCAGATGGCAGTCCTCGAGAGTGTGCTTGACAGGGGCCAAGTGATTGGTGCAGGGCTTGTCGAGTAGCATTTTGAAGTGGTTGTTTTGCTCAGCCGGCTTCCTGGGTAGGGATCAGGGATGTCGCTCGGTGATGCCCACGAACTCGTCGTCGTGCTTCCGGCCCATCTTGGGTCTCTTGCTGCTCGAGCCACCCCCGGCCCGGTCATCCCGACAGTTGGAGTGCCGATCGAAGCAGTGGTCGGTCTTGCAGTCGGGCTTGGACTTCTTACCCTTGCCCCGATCCCAATCGAAGTTAGCCTAGACGGCTTTCTCCTCGGTGGCCAATGTGGTCACGATGTCGAGAAGGTCATGGGCCGTTCGAGGGTTTTTACACCCCAGCTTGTGGACGAGAGTCTTGGAGGTGGTGATGCAGGTGATGACGTTGATGTCATCGGCGTCGCTCACGTCGGGCAGGTCGTTCCGCTTAGGTGAAAAACATCGGATGTAGACACAGAGCGATTCGCCAGACTGTTGTTTGCAGTTTTTGAGGTCCCAGGAGTTCCCCAGACGCATATAGGTCCTCTGAAAGTTGCCGACGAAGATTCGGCAAAGGTCGGACCAGTCGTGGATGCAACCAACCGGAAGATGATCGAGCCACCCCCTGGCCAAGTCGGCCAAGAAAAGCGGCAGGTACTGAATGGCAAACAGATCATCCGCCCCTCCTGCACGGCAAGAAGGCAATAATCTTCAAGCCAGTGGGTCGGATTCGACTCACCGACGTACTTGGTGATAATGGTGGGCGAACGAAAATGAACAGAAAATGGGGCATGTCGAATGTCGTGCCCGAAGGCTCGAGGCCTACCCCTTCGAGGCTGGGGCTCCGAGAGTAGTCGTGGCTGCGTCGGCGGTCATGGTAATTGGGAGTTTGTTCTCGGCGACGGTGCTCGGAGTACCGAAGAGTTTGTTCCCAGCATGACTCAGCATGGAAGTCACTCCTGGCCTATCGCCTGGCGTCCATGGTGTGGCGCACGCCACGGTCGAGACTGATGCGCTGTCGGATGGTGGCAAGTGGAGGGTCTGACCGCTCCGCCTGACTGCCACGGCTCGCACGAGCCAAGCTGCATCATAGAGAAGGCTGCCGCTGACTACTACGGACCTCGGACCGTGGGGGTGGAGGCGGAGGCATCCCAGTCCCCGGCTGCTGGAGCGCAGCGTCAAGGAAAGCGCGCAGACGATCATGGGTCTTGATGACCATGGGGTGCACTGGAGTAACGGATTCGTGGAGAATTTTCGCAGCCGCCGGCACGTTGTCGATTGTGCGGTCAAAGGTAGGCGTGCCCGCTGCCATGATCTACTGATCGGCAGTGCGGGCTCGGGTTTGGGCGTTGCTGGCAGCCAGAGGTGGCGCTTTCAGCGCGGACCCCTCCTAGTGGACAGAGTTGGCCTTTTGAGCGGACGCTCTGAGCCGCAAGGCCTCCTCAACGATACTAGTCGCCCGATTCCCTGGCAAGGCGTCACCAGCGGGCGTGGCACTAGCAGGCATTGCGCCAAGCGGAGTACCCTCAGCACTGGTGGCATGAAGCGTGAAGCAATCGCATGTCGGATCGTGACCCAGCGCGGTGCGGGTTCGGCAATGCCAGGCCGTGCGTTTGGCACGTGATGCCCAGAGACAGAGCTCGCCGTCAGAGTTGTCGTTGAAGTCCAGGCTTCCGAAGCGGAAGGCCTCGCCGATGGTGAAGACGGAGACACACCACGACCGGCCATCTGGAGTGACGGCGATCGTGAAGCTCTCAAAACGAAGGTGAGAGACCGAAGACTCTCCCACCAAGGCGAAAATCGAAGCCATCGGTGATGAAGCGAGGCGCACGACGAAACCCCTTCCTGGTGCACCAACTGTCGGTGTTCTGACCATCGACACAGTACGATTTATGTCAACAGGGGGGGTACGGTGCGCTTCTCCCTTGCCAATGTGGCCTAGTCTACAGAAGACTCAAGAACATAACCTGATTCGGGCCACCTCGATGGAGTAATACCCTACGTCCAAGGGTCAGAAATGACGAACTCGTGTATAAGTGAAGGGTTACAATGGCGGAAGGGCTCTCGCACGAGCAAAAACCCTTGTGCGCCTATGTGGTTGTGTGTCACTTGTTATCCTATTGCCTATTGTACCAGAGTCGTCGGGCCCTTATATACGGGCCGAACCGGGGTTACAAGGCGGGGTGAGACGAGCGGCTCCCTGACGGTTGGGGCCACGAAACTAGGTAGCCTCTGTCGAGTGGGGCCGTCGACATCTTCGAGAATGATCCTCCGACGATCCCTTGGTGCGTGATGGTCCTCTGGTGCCAGCTGTCCTTGTCGGTGTCCTTTGATCATCTTTGTCCAGCGCCAGGGAACAAAGGTTACTTTACCATATGCTTTACCTCCCTGCCACAGCTGTACAGCGTCAAAAATCTCTGTACTAGCAGGGGCCTGTCGCGGGAGGGCCGCCCAACCCTGGGGTCAGATGGGTGAGTCGGTTACTGGGTCGTCGGGTGGCTAATCCTTGTCGTTACGTAGCCCCCAAACCCAAGGGTTCGGGGTGGCTTCTGTCTTCGGACAAGCCCAACCTTTGGAGGTGGGATTGGTGGAATCTTGTGGGCCTCCTCTCCTGGCCCACAAGCAACTTGGGTCGGTCGTTGCTAGTGGGCCGTATACCGTAGCTGGGCCGTCGAGTAAACCCGGGCCGCAAGTACCCGGGGTATATGATCCCAACAAACTTAAGGCATAGTACATAACCCATATACTATATAGTGATAAAATATAAAACAGTTAAAACAGGATTAATGTGCCGAGGTTTGCTTTGGCTTTGCTCACAGTTAGAAACTTCGCTTGATGGAAAGTCACAAAACTCTTCCTAGCAAACTTCGGGTCCTATACATGAAATGATATGCAAAGGAGTGAATTATGCGGGTTTTTAAACTCCAACCATTTAAATTTTTAAATCACATACGACGATACCTTTTACTTTCAAAGGAAGACGAGTAAATTGAGTCATAAAACTTCTTTAAAAAAATGTTTTTCAAATATGTAAAATAATATTTAATTTTCTCTTAAAATCAGACGGTTTATAAACAAATTTTTTTAGAGAAATTTTCAAGATTTATTTGAAATCAAATAGATTTATAATGATTTATATACCGTTTAAACACAATAAAACATATACAAAACTATTTTTGATGAAAATAAATATGTTAACCTTTCTGAACCTTAAAGGTTACTTAAAGAAACAGAAAAGTGAATTTTAAAATATTTTTACATTACAAGGAACAATGATAATGAATTAATGAGATATTATGGGATCTGAATTAATTAAATAATTTAATGCATAAGACAAAAATTTGTTAGCTTCAGAATGTAGTTTCAGTTGAGAGGATCCTAAAAAAATTTGTTTCGCATTTTCAGCAGTTAGGATGAATTTCTACGAATTTTACAAGATTGGAAACGTTTCTGAACTATTTAAATAAAGATTTTGTATTTAAAAAGGAATTTCCAGCCTTATTGGGCCTAGCCACACAGCTGGGACGCAGAAGATCTGGCCCATTTGCAGGAAGGCCACACGGAGCCACAGGATGGCCGCACCGGATCTGGGCGGTGGTCGCAGAAAATCCGGGCAAGGGGGACTCGGCCCCAGGCTGGATCGGGGCGACGGCCATGGCGGCACGGCAGCCGGCCAGTGGTGCACCGCCGGCATGCGGCTTCCCAGCGGCTAGAAGCTCCACGACCAGCGCTAAAATGGTCTGCGCATAAAAAGGAACAACGTGGGGTGGTCGCTGATGTGAGCCTCTCAACAGAGGTATGCCGTCGGCGAGCGGCGGCGTCAGAAGGGCTTCGGCAGCGACGAGAGCTACAACGGATGGACCAAACTCAGAGGAAATTGGTCTGGTAGCTTCACAGCATCGTGGAGAGGGCAACGTGGAGGTTGCTGGGGTTTGGGAGACGGTGAGGTGGCCGGGGTTTAACTTTGGCAAGGACTCAGCGGCGCTGTTGTTGATGAAACTCGAGGGCGGCTTCACTGGAAACTTGACCGGAGGGTAGTAAACAGCAGCATGTCGTTCACGCAGGGGAAAGCCGTAGAATGGCGGTCACTGTCGAGGTACTCCGGCAGGGTCGCGGTGGTGACACAGCTCAAATTCCTGCATGTATGCCCGCGATATCGGGTTGGGAACCAGTCAATGGTGTGCGATAACTGGACAAGGGAGCTGTGGACGAGCTGGAGAATAGGAAACGGCTCACCGGGCTATTGGAATTGGAGGATGTTTGGCCGGCGGCATCGAGATCCAAAAATTGGCGAATGATTCAAATTCGCAAGGCTCGGGGCAGGTAAGGGGGAGAGGAGCTCGTGGGCAGCTCCAGGGTGTTCTGACGCAGCTCATCGTCAAGAATTTTGGGTCGGACCTGGCTCGGTTTCATAGTGGCATCCGGGGGGTGTGCGAGGTGGTGGCTGGCTACGGGGGAAGTGAGAGAATGAGAGCGAGTGCGAGAGGGCCGGGGAGCTAAGCTTGCGCAGCTCGAGGAACACGTCGCAGCCTTCGTGCCCCGCATGCACAGGATGACGCTGGCGCGCACGGCACCTGGGCGTGCGCGCTAGCAACGCAGGAGTGTTGAGATGTGCTGGCACCCAGAGGTTGGAGAAGAGGGGCGACGGCCGATGGGAGTTGGACACATGACAGGTGTCGTGTCCCATGCGAGGTTCAGGTCAAGTTGCGTGGCGTGCATGCAATGTGAGACCAAAGGCGCGGCGGCACCTTGGCTACAGCTGTGGCGGCTGGAGGTTGGAGTACGGGCGGTGTGAGGCTGACAGGCGGGTCCCGCTGGTTTTCCAATTTTCCTGATGATTGCTGAATTCCGCAAACGCCATACTGCTTTTTATTCGAACACAAACTTCCCGAGCTCAATTAATTTTTGAAACTTGGCACACTTTATAAGGAACAACTTTTCTTTTTGGAGAAAATTCAAATTCAAAATATATTTTATTTCAAAAATTCAGGAAAATAAATAACTATTTCGAATGAAATAATTATTCAAGCCTTTTACACTTTAAATAAAATTTTACAAAAATTCTAAATTTCAAATCTTTGCAAAACCTTTCAAAGGAACATTTATTTCAAAATTTTGAACTCGCACTTTGAAATTTGAATTAGATTTTGAAATTTAAAAATTTACTTGAATTGATTTAAATCCTTTGAGCTCAGTTCCAAAATTTCGAGGTCGATCAAACTCTCATGATTCTTTTAATGTCGCCAAACTATAGGTCGATCAAACCCTGAGATTTAAAACGGAAGAGGGGGAAAATAAAACATGGCTGAGACAGGAGGATTTCTGGGAAATTCGTCAACAGGTATTCTTCGGTCTCCCACATTGCTTCATCTTCAGGGTGGTTGCACCACTGAATCTTGTAAAACATCAGGGTTTTGTTTCGTGTTACTCAGTCTTTCCTATCAACCTCTTGTATCAGCTTCTCCGCACAGGTTAAATTTGGTTGGCATTAGTCGATATCATCCACCTTGATATCTGTAGGGGCTTTCAAGTATTCTTTAACTGTGACGCATGGAAAAGATTGTATACACCAAATAGTTTTGTTGGCAGTCCTCGGTCGATATGCAATGTACTTTGCAATGACTGGAAACATCTATAAAGCAGAGAGCTAAATTATTTCTGAATCCAAAGTGTCGTACTCATTTCCTATGCAAGATTTAAATATACACAGGGTCACCAATGGATAGGACCGATCAAATAAGAAGGCATTTCTGAGGACAAATCAACATAGAGACGACGTAACTAAGATGGAAAAGGGTTTGTACAGTACCCAATGTCAATTAGCGCAGGAGTTTGATGGCAAGGACATGCGGAAAATTTATACGGAGACTCGATGATTCTCAGGATTTTAGTTAGATACAAGCGGACAGCATCGTGTTCAAAAGATATAATCGAGACTCTACAGAAGTACTGCATGTACCCGCCTCGACTCAATGTAAGATATAGGTTTAAAATTGACGACAAGACTTGATGTCCAGAAGAGGAACTCCAAGCACAATATTCTTCATCCCGGTTGCGTACTCTGGACAATACGCCATCCGTTCAGAAGAATATACCGTTAAATCCCTTATCAAGGTCAAAGGAGGATGTTCTCTTCCGTACTTATAATTCTGATTTTGAGAAGCGCTTAGGCGAACCAGCACAATCCAAAAGCAAAATCATAACTTTGAGAGCACAGCCACAGATTAGGATCGATACAAAATGATCCTGTTAATGCCACAATCATGCTACTAGTTGACTAGTAGTGATCATGTTTACATATAGGGCTACAAAAGGTCCGCAAGTACTCAGTGTCAAGGTAACAAAGATGATGGTTTTCTTTGACCAAGAATAAAAGAATTTATCTAGATGAAGCTGTCTTCTACACCCTCCGTCCCATAAAAACTGACGTTTTACAATTCGAATTTTGTCTCACTATATGTGACGCTCTCGCCTCCCGAGAATGACTGCCGCATCACAGGGGCAAGTAAATGCATTCGGTGAGCTCCCGTCCGTCCTCCACACCGAGCTTCGGTGCATCCCAGATGTCCTCCGCGACGAGCTCCACAGGACACAGCTTCCACCTCCCAGCGACCTCCAGCCCGGCCTCGACGCCCCCGCGACGCGCTTCACTCAGCGACCTCCGGCCTCGCCTCCCTGTCCCTGGTGACGAGCTCCACCTCCAAGCGACCTCCGGCCTTGCCTCCATGTCCCCGGCGACGAGCTCCACCTCCAGGCAACCTCCAGCACGACCTCCGCGACGAGCTCTCATTCCGGTGACCTCCGACCAGGCCTCCACATCCCCTTCCAGTGACCTCCGGCCAGGCCTCCACGCCCCCCTGTGAAGAACCCCACCTTCCGGCGACCTCCGGCCCGGCTTCCATGCCCCCGCGACGAGCTCCTCTTCCGGCGACCTCTGATCAGGCCTTCACGCTCTGGCGAGGCAGCAAGCTCCAGCCTCCCAAACTGGCTCCCGATTGGCTTTCAAGCGATAGGGTCTGGATGGAAAGAAGCATTAATTGAGGGTAGCAACGTAATTTAACCTGCACCTTGGTATCGATGATTTCTCCTAAAACATCAGTTTTTCTGAGACGAAGGGAGTATGAGATAAATCCGTTTGGGAAAGACAATATCTTCCCACTAAACTCAGAGTGAGGAATGAAAAGAGTTAACGACAAAAGATAGTGGGAAAGGATTTCAAGTAGTTGCTGATATATTGGTAAAAATGAATTAAAAGAAATCAAGCTCTATAGGGATCACTATCGAATATGATTTACCAACAAGGATGCATATTTTTAGATCAGACAATCATTTATTTCATTCACGTGGTCCAACAAAAATATGAAGGATTGCCAGGAGAGTTTTAGATTCTCAAGACATATGAAAAAGGGTAAGGGTTTCACAAGGACTATGTAGATGGAGTAGGATTATGTACAATTGATTATGGTGTAATATGAGAAATTCAAAGAAGTTGAATTCAAGTTCAAGGAAGTTGGATTCAAGTGGACAGCTAAATAAGTAAGGGGGGGAAAAGTTTAGCTTCCTGGGATGCTCTCAATGTAATGGTGCCATTGAGTTTTGGTTATGAAGGTGGCGCACCACATTCTTGCTTATAATAGTAAGTATTTAGGCATCATTCTATTAAGGTATGAAGACGCATGTGTTTATGAATGTACAATGGTGCATATGCCAGGATGCCTCTGACATAATGAATGGTGCCGATGCAAATTCCCCCCAAGTGATTCATGCTGTCTAATTTTTTTTTTTAATGGAGCAAGAATGTAGTGATGCAAGAACATAGGTTATGAAATGTCTCAAAGTGTATATTGCCAAGGACGCAACAGTTTTAGGTTATGCAATAATGATTGTTACTCATCTCATTTATTAGAGACAAGAGGGTTTTGTGAAAAGGGTTTTTGATCCTGAAACATGTCCTAGAAAGATTGCAAAGTTGGCAAAAGATGACAGCTCGACAACAAATGAATAAGTCATACGAGTTGAGATAATTATGACAAGTGTTGAACAGCCGCAATAGATGGCCAATCGACAAACAGTGCTAATGGAAGTAGGAATGGAAGATTTGGAGTAAAATGTTAGAGCACAAGAGAAGTAAAACAGAGTAGCGTTAATTCTGTCCTGACTGGCAGCAGTCACAAAGTTTGATTCTAACATTTTTTGGGGCAGAATCAAGAAAGGAATTGAATAACAAAATTGTAGAGGACTTCCAGAGCTTTCCAACGGATATTCACTTGTCCTCATACAATAAATAGAATAGAAGATATGCCTTCTGAAATGCGACAGTTGACGTGCTGAATTTCTGTTATGGATCGATTGAGGTCCTAATATAGTTCAGATTTTGAAAAGGATTTATGGGTTGAATCTTAGAGAACTTTGACAACCAAACCTGTAGGGAATTTCATAACCTTTCTATAGAGTCCTAAATCTCAAAGATTGGTCAAGAAATGATGAAACTATGAATTTTAAAGTAGCTTGGAGTCACAGAATTCAGTATGGTGGAAGATATCTTGAAAAGCTTCACCTAGGCTGTTAGTAAGACTCATGACGGAGGTCTGAATGCAAGGTTCGGGGTAATAAAAACAGAAGGTAAGGGCATCGGGAAAGGAATTCCTAGAGTCGGATTGGTGACGGTGATTATATGGTAAGAAGGGCCAAGTAAAACTATATTGTGTCGTTCCTAGTAACCTTGTTGTCTTGCAAGCTTGTAGAGTACTGGAAATAGCATCTCGAACCTACTCTTCACATGACTCTAGACATGGTTGCTTGTGCCAAGGTTGAGCAGAGGTGAAGGCGGTTCCTGTCTTCAAATTAGTCGATACTTCCTCATCTTCGCGCTTACGAACCACTCTACCAAAAATCCAAACGAGCAGGTCAAAGACCTATTCTACAGAAGCGCTCGTGCTCCAGAACTTTATGCAATCTACCCTAACTGCAGTAGCAGTTGCAATTCAAGCGGCTTTACCTCAAAGTTGGCTGGATTAAAACTTTTTAAACCTTTAAAACAAGTTAGGAGATTTCTGTTTAAGCTGATTTAGTTATTTATGATCTTTAAATGCAAATGCTTTAATATGCAATCATTCTATTGGTCCTGCAAACGTTCTATTGGTCCTCACCAAAATAAAAATTCACCAATATAGTTGACTATATGTGACCTCGGTGGCAAATATGATCTCTCAAACTCGATTTCTACACAATCTAACGGTCAACAGTTAGCACACTCACAAACAGCGACCTGGTAAAGCAAACACTAGTATAGTCCTTAATTGATCTTAAACAAGGGGTTTAAAACGCACTTAGCTTTTCAAAAATAGCTTTAAAGTCATACTGTTCTTAATATTGCTCTAATACCAGCTGTGAAAAACCGCCCCACGAAGGAGACAATCCATTGACCACAAGATCTTATCAGGTGTCACTCAGTAAAGCGATAGTACAACTAAGCACAAAAAAATATATTACAAAGTGTTGATTAGGTTACAAATAAAAGTCTGTTTATAAGCGCGGAAGTGTTCACCTTATTTAAAATACTACTAGGGTCACCTAGAGACTAAGCATAAGATGACATCGAGCCTATACGATGCATCTTCTAGCAGCACACAAATAGATCAGCGCGGCAAGAAGGGCTCCCAATGGACAAAGTCACTCTCGGTGGGTCGCTCCTGCCGGTTGGTCGGGAGGAGGGAAAAAAGATCACCTACAAACAAAAACAACAGAGCAAAGCCCTGAGCATTCTAATGCTCATCAAGTGTTACCTGTCAATATGGCTAACTACAACCGACTCCTAAAAATGAGAAGGCTGACTCACATGGGATGGCTATTTGCAAAATTCAGCACTAATAGTGGATCCTTATTTTCAAGTTTTAGCAGTGAATTAAGTTTCAAGAAATGTAAATTTAATTTGCGCTATTAGCTATATCAAACATGGTTGCCAAACAATTTATAATGAATATATCCAACAAATCATGTTACATTCCCATTCAACTTTTATTCCACTTCTTACTACAATGTGGCTTAAAGAGACAAGCAAGACAGGTACTCGTTACTGTGAGGATAGTGATTATAATCGATTTACATTTAGCTGGAGAAACCTGATTACACGACATGTACGCACTTCTTCGAAGCCGCACATGGCAACCTTTCACACAAATGATACATAGTACCGGTCCGATGCTCACCTGTCCAAAGCAGTGGTCCTCCATGCGATAACCATGCTGGGTCTATCCATAGTTAGCCTCAAAACTTTCCTTTCTAATCATCCCCGGAAGAGAGGTTCAGTTACGTCCAGCCACTACGCACACTAGGCTACCTCAGTTTTTTGGGTCCCATACCACCAATATGTAATCAGTACTGTTCAAACTTGCTAATTAGGGCCGACAACGGTACGGTCTTTTACCGACATAGATAGGGCTGCTGCACCCAGGACTCCCTTCCTGGTGCCAACATATCTTCCCTGCCCGATCTTAACTTATTGTTTCTTATGATTCCATATCCAACTTCATCATTTTCAAGTGATACTTCCTAACCAAGGGTAAGAATATGTATATCACGAGTGAAGTTCCCATTCACTCGACTTCTACCGATAATTAAAACTAATAGGCTAGCCCTACATTGAGATACCTGCACCAAAGACTCTAACATAGGTAAAGGGCACTATTATGAAGTCTACGGTTTCAAATCAACTCCTAAAAACCTAATGCACAGTACGTAACCCACATACTATATAGTGATAAAATATAAAAGCAGTTAAAACAGGATTAATGCACCAGCTTGCTTGCCTTGACCTTGCTCACAGTTAGAAACTTCACCTGACGGAAAGTCACCAAACTCTTCCTCGCAAACTTCGGGTCCTATACATGAAATTATATGCTAAGGAGTGAATTATGCTGGGTTTTAAACTCCGACCATTTAAATTTTTAAATCACATAGGACGATAGCTTTTACTTTCAAAGGAAGGCTAGTAAATTTAGTCATAAAACTTCTTTAAAAAATGGTTTTCAAATATATAAAACAGTATTTGATTTTCTCTTAAAATCAGGCAGGTTATAAACAAATTTTAGAGAAATTTTCAAGATTTATTGAAATCAAATAGATTTATAATGATTTAAATACCATTTAAAAACAATAAAACTATTTTTGATGAAAATAAATATGAAACATTTATGAACCATAAAGGTTATTTAAAGAAACACAAAAGTGAATTTTAAAATATTTTTATGTGACAAGGAACATGATAATGAATTAATGAGCTATTATGTGATATGAATTAATTAAATTATTTTCATACCAAAAATTTGTTAGCTTCAGAATGTAGTTTTAGTTGAGAGGATCCTAACAAAATTTGTTTCACATTTTTAGCAGTTAGGATGAATTTTCTACGAATTAAGATTGGAAATGTTTCTGAACTATTTAAATAAAGGTTTCGCATTTAAAAAGGAATTTCCAGCCTTATTTGGCCTGGCCACACATTTGGGCCGCAGAAGATCTGGCCCATTTAGAGGAAGGCCACACGGGGCCGCAGGGTGCCTGCACCGGATCTGGGAGGTGGCCGCAGAAAATCCGGGCGAGGGGGACTCGGCCCCAAGCTGGATCGGGACAGCCGCCGGCCGGTGGCGGTGCACCACTAGCATGCAGCTTCTTGGCGGCTAGAAGCTCCACGACCTGTGCTAAACTGGTCTGCGCATAAGTAGAACAACGTGGGGTGGTCGCTGAGGTGAGCCTCTCACCAGAGGTATGCCGTTGGCGAGCGGCGGCGTCAGAAGGACTTCAGCAGCGACGGGAGCTACAACAGATGGACCAAACTCAAAGGAAATTGGTGTTGTAGCTTCACAGCCTCGTGGAGAAGGGCGTGGAGGTTGCTGGGGTCGGGGATGGCTGGAACGAGTCGGTGACGGCGAGGTGGCCGGGGTCAAACTTCGGCGAGGAGTCAGGGGCGCTGTTGTTGACAAAACTCAAGGGCGGCTTCACTGGAAACTTGACCGGAGGGTAGTAAACAGCGGCATGTCGTTCACGCTGGGGAAAGCTGGAGAATGGTGGTCACCGTCAAGGTACTCCGGCTGAGGGTCGCGGTGGCGACATCGCTCAAATTCCTGCACGAATGCCCGTGATTTCGGGGCGGGAACCAGTCAATGGTGTGCACAAAGGGGACAAGGGAGCCGTGGATGAGCGGAGGAATAGGAAACAGCTCACCGGGCTATCGGAATTGGAGGATGTTTGGACGGCGGCGTCGAGTTCCAAAAATTGGGGAATGATTCAAATTCGCAAGGCTCGGGGCAGGTAAGGAGGAGAGGAGCCTGTGGGCAGCTCCAGGGTGTTCTAGAGCAGCTCATCATCGAGAATTTCGGGCTGGACCTGGCTCGGTTTCACGATGGCATCTGGGGGGGGGGGCGAGGTGGTGGCTGGCTACGGGGGAAATGAGAGAATGAGAGCGAGAGAGAGAGGGCCGGGGAGCTAAGCTCGCGCAGCTGGGGGAACACGTCGCAGCCTTCGTGCCCCGAATGCACAGGATGACGTTGGCGTGCGGGACCCCTGGACGTGCATTCTGGCAACGCTGGAGTGTTGAGGAGATGCACTGGCACGCAGAGGTAGGAGAAGAGGGGCGACAGCCGATGGGAGTCGGACACATGACGGGTGTCGTGTCCCAAGCGAGGTTCAGGTCATGGCGCGTGGCGCACATGCAACGGGAGACCAACGGCGCAGAGGCACCTGGGCTACAGCCGTGGTGGCTGGAGGTTGGAGTAGGGGCGGTGTGAGGCTGACAGGCGGGTCCCGCTGGTTTTCCAATTTTCTTGATGATTGCTGAAATCCACAAACGCCGTATTGCTTTTGATTCGAACACATACTTCCCGAGCTCAATTAATTTTTGAAACTTGGCACACATGATAAAATCTTTATAAGGAACAACTTTTCTTTTTAGAACAAATTCAAATTCAAAATATATGTTATTTTAAAAATTCAGGAAAATAAATAACTATTTCGAACGAAATAATTATTCAAGCCTTTTAGACTTTAAATAAAATTTTACAAAAATTTCTTAAATTCAAATCTTTGCAAAACCTTTCAAAGGAACATAATTTCAAAATGTTGAACTCGCACTTTGAAATTTGAATTAGATTTTGAAATTTAAAAATTTACTTGAATTTTTTTAAATCCTTTGAGCTTGATTCCAAAATTTTGAGGTCGATCAAACTCTCATGATTCTTTTGATGTTGCAAAAATATAGGATATCACAATACCCAGGTCGCATTCAGATATGGCTAGAAAGCTAAGGAGATAACCTTTCTAACAGCAGCAGTCTCATCTCAAAATTTGACCAGAGTCACGAGAAATTATTAAAACAAGATGATATGCAGAAACTGTCTTAGTGTTACGATACCATTTTTTGGCTTTTGGGCCATGTATCTTTCTTAGGATTGGGTTTTGCTTAGATTATTTTGTTTCAAACAGTTTTGCCATCATACGATTTGTGAAACCCCAAATTTGAGAGTTTAATTCAGATTTTTGCATTTTAGTTGCAATCTTTCTTATTCTTGCTTATGTTCTTCGATTCACATGCAAGTATTAGACTTCTTCTCGAGGTCAACCGTGCAGCGCACCGTTGATAATCATAGGAGAAGTGATGCTGCGATTGCTAGATTCAAATCATGTTGACCTAAGGCCGAATCGATGGTGTATCGCACCTCTCCCAAATTGAGAGTTATCACGACCTGATGAAAGATCGGGAACCACGGACACATCAAGTGGTAATCAGAGTTTCAGGTATACCGTCAAGTTCACTTCTATCCTTTTCAATTTTGCAATCATCCTATTATCCACATAAAAGTTGAAAAAAATATAGATCAGTAGGTTTTCCCCCATCCAAACCGTGTTTAGCCTTTGCATAATTTATTTGAGTTCATAGTGTTGAATTTGTGTCCTTAGTTCATATTTTGGCTGTTGGTTTTGTGAATTTTTTTTCCATCCAGTTATTTTCCTTCGTCATTCATCTTTTGCATTATTCATACCTATTATCGATTTCATATCTGATCTGTTATCTTGCATTAATTTTTTTCTCACCTATCCATCCCTTGTTTCAACCACAAACAGATCCACATCGTCCACATCCATCTTTCCATAATCTTCGGCCTCCGGTTATTCCAAAAATTCACTACCCGATTGCATTCCGACTGTGTTTCACACTTCCAAAAATGTAACTCGGGCAACCTTCAGTAAAACGGTCGTAACTTTTGCATACGAACACGAAATTGGGCACATTATTTCCAAATTCTCATAATGAAAAAGCGCATCTGGATTTTCCCATGTTTGCTGGGTTCGACAGAACTTGATATGCCAAATTCCCTTGGAAGAGGGCCTTTCTGATATCATAAGTTTCAGCTCTATATTTCAGACAACATCTTGATTTCTCATAGACCACACCATCTTTTTTATTGATCTGAAACTTCTTGGTGCTCTTGGTTAAGAGAAAAATATAAAAAATAAAAATAAAAATAAAAAATTGAGCATATCAGAGCAGGGACCTTTCTTGTGCTGTTTTATATATGTGTTATCCTTCTTTGCTGATCTTTGGCGCCGTATGGTTTTGTTAATCTTTGCTGCCTTCTTAATTGCTCCTCTAACATTTGGATTTCGATAGGTTTCGGCCAGCAACTGAAATTACATACTTGGAATATTTTTTCAGTATTACTCTGTTATAGAATTGTGTTCCACTAATCAAATTTTCAGCCCTCCAAGCTCCATGTATCCACCTCTCATCAGCACAATCTTGACCCTGCAATTGTGGAGCCACGATTCTCAGATTTCTTCTGCCACTTGTTGCACTATCCTTTGCACTGCTTTGGTAATAACCGTGTAAGAGCTTCGTAAGACATTTCTTTTTGCAAAAATTCCACCACCTCTCCCACTGTAGTTGTAGGAGTAATAGAAAGGATCAAGTGACTGAGAAGAAGGTTTAAATCGAGCACTACACTATTGTACTTTTCCAATTCTTTCCTAGAGTCTAGCAATCTAGCAAGTAATTCCTAGCAAGATAAGTACTGAGCAAGATAAGGACCAACTAGGATAACAAGGATAAACTACGAAAGGACAACATATCATGCTAGCATGCAAGGCACAAGGGCACAATAACCACTAAGAGGAATCTTAAGAACAACCTATCACACTACTCAACAATAAGTAAATGCGAAAAAGTAATGAGTAGAGTGAAGTGAATGCTCATATTTTTTCCTGAGGTCTCGGAAGGAGTGCGCCTTCCTCTAATCCTCACCACTCCCATCGGAGTACCTTTCCCTCCCTCCGTTCTTGAAACGGTGCTCTCTAGGGTACGCTTCACTCTCAGATGAAGTCATCAGCGATCCCGGCTATAGCAAACAATACCCACTTGCAAGAACATGCCTCCAAGGCTCGAGCGCTCCCTCTTGGTACCTCTTTCGAGCGGGAACCTGTAACCGCGTACAAACTTGATGTCATCTTCCACAACCTCCTCGAAAGCTCGAACACCGAACGACTAACCGGTCTAAGTTGCCATAGGCTAAGAGTAACAGTACAAAGACACTCCTCTTAGCCTCACAAGCTCTAGAAATGGATGAATGCTCTATGCTACTCTTCTCAATCACTTAAGATCTCTCAAGATTCTTCCTTGTGCTCTCCTTGGTGACCCTTAGCTCTCACAAGTGATTATCTATCTCTTCTATGGCAGGTAACCTTCCCAACAACTCCCCAGCAGTTTAAATAGGTTGGAAACCCCAAAATGGCTGTTGGAAGCTGTTGTCAAAAAGTTATTTGCTGTTTGCAGTCACCGAACTGTCCGGTGACTGACACAACTATCTGATGACTCCTGTTTCATCCTCAGACAGAAAACAACCTCTCTGGAGCTATTTCATGTGACACCAGACCGTTCGGTGCATACTTCCACCGGATTGTTCAGTGACCTTCTCTTTTGGACAATAAGAGATACTTTTTCTGGACTTCATCTTCCTGGACACCGAACTGTCTGGTCATCGACCTCGCTGGACTGTCTGAAAACTCTCTACATATGGCTCCAGTAAACATCCTTTCTGAACTTCAACTTTCAATACTCACCGAACTGTCCAGTGACACCGTCGGACTGTCCGGTGACTCTTCTGATCCTTCGAGTGAAGTTTAGCTTCTCTGGACTCTGATCTACCTCACTCATTGGACTATTCTGTGATACCGTCAGACCGTTCGATGACTCCTCTGCATCTGAAATTTGATATCTTCGAGATCTTTTTGATTGCAGCTGCAACTCTTACTATCCTCAATCCTCCTCTAGACACTCAAGTGCCTTAGAGAACCTAGAGCATCTATACTCCCTAACAGTTATAAAACTAAGAGAAGTGACCCGATTCCTCTTTATAGTACCGATTTTTCTATGGACTCATGGTCTAAAATCTAAGCCACAAAGGCCCTATATTATCCTTAACTTTGAACCATCCTCATCCTTGAAGCTTCCCGGAGGCGTCGATCAATCTTGCAGAAACCAACTCATAGATTGAATGAAGTATTTTATCGATCCTACATCCAACGAGTTAGTTCATGGCTGTCATTCAATCACCAAAACTATTCATACTATTAGGGTATTCATGCACCAATGGTCATGAACTTACAGTAATACTCTGTTTTGCTTCTTTATTTGTTGTCTCTAACCATGGCAGGAAGCGATAAGTCTGAAGCTAGTAATTCCCCTAAAGAATTCACAGAGTGTGCCAATCAAGACCAACTTGATGACACTATTGCAAAGTTCAGTGAGACAATTGTCCAAACCATGAACCAGCAATTTGAGCATTTCAACACTCGTTTGGCAGCACTTGAGGCACGTTCACCATAGAGGGATGAAGCTCCTGAAGACCTGGGCAACTATGGGGCTCATGAAGATGATGATGGTGATAGCCATACAGCTCGACAAGAGAATAGATTACGTGCTCGCCTTCGCCGTAACTGTCATGGTATGGGAGGTAATGACAGTTGTGCTTATGATGATCCTTATTCTAAGGTTAAGTTTACCATACCACTATTTTCAGGTGCTTATGATACTAAAACTTATCTTGATTAGGAGATGATCATAGAGCAAAAATTTAACTCTCACTTAGTTTCTAAAATTCATAGAGTTAGACAAGCCACTAGTGAGTTTAAAGATTTTGCTTTAGTTTGGTGGACTGGACTTTACAATTCATGTTTATAACCTGGTACTTGGGAAAGATTGAAAGAAGCTATGCGTCATTTTGTTCCTCCTACCTATTAAAGAGAATTACGTAAAAAATTACAATGCTTAAACATGGTGATAAAACTGTTCAAGAGTACTATGCTGAATTACAAAAGGGTATGATGTGTTGTGGGGTACATGAGGAAACTGAGGATAAAATCTGTCATTTATATGGTGGGTTACGTCGTGAGATTCAGGACAAAAGGGTGTGGTGTGTTGTTTCAGCTTGTTATGCTTGCAAAAAAAGAATTGCAGGGACGTTAACAACGGAACAGCACCCATTCATACACTTCACGGTCCACATTTCCTTCTTCTTTGTCCGCACGTGCACCACCACAATTGAGCAGGAGGCCTTCCACCACCTCCAACACTGCAGTAGCACCGGAACCACCCCCCTTCAACACAATATTTGGCTACCCACCAAGAGTACATCCTCCACCACCTCTACAAGATGCACCTCCAAAATTAAGTGCCATCGTTGGACATATGTAGCGAGATTGCCCAAGTTAGCGGGCATATGTTGCTACAGAAGATAGAGGATACATTAGCACTTTTGATGTTGAGAATGATCAAGAATCCAATAATAAGATAGAGGACGATGATGATGGCCAAGTTTTTGGTGGTGATGATACTTCGGCCTACAGGAGCATCAGATACAAATCAATAAAATTCAATGTCGTAACTTGTTTTATATTTACTTTGTGATCAAGAGCCAGTGTGCACGCATGACTATTAATGGAGGAAGCTATAACAATTTAGTGAGTACTGGTTTGATCACAAAACTTGACTTGCCCACATGATCACGTCCACATCCGTACCATATCCAATGGTTAAACGACTCCGATAAGGCAAAGGTAACAAAAACTTATCAAGTACCTTTTTCCATTGGCACTTATATTGATTCTATGGATTGTGATGTTGTCCTAATGTAAGCTTGTTCATTGTTATTGGGTCATCCTTGTGAACATGGTAATGATGCTATTCACTTTGGTAAAAGTAGTAAATACACTTTTGTATATAAAGGAAAGAAAATTATTTTGCCACCTCTGACCACTGCTGAAATTATACAAGCCGATAGAGATAGACTTGCTAATGAGAAAAAAGAGCATGATTCTACACCTGAAAATCAACAAGCAATAAAATTGAAAAGTCATGTGATGCTTGCAATAAAATCTGACTTGCTGAAATTTGTGATAAAAATGCTTCATATTATGCTTTGGTATGCATGGATTCATTGTTTACAGTTGAGGATCTTGCTAGTTCTTTGGCCGCTCTAGTTGCTAACATTTTGCAGGAGTATCATGATATTTTTCCACCTCAGATGCCTCCAGGACTACCACCCATTACAGAAATTGAACATCAGATTCACTTGATTCCTAGAGCGAGCTTGCAAAACCGTGCCACCTATAGAACCAACCCTGAGGAGAATACGGAAATTCAACAGCAAGTTCTAGATCTTTTGGACCATGGGTATGTACGTGAGATACTTAGTTTTTGTACTGTTCATGTTCTTTTGGTTCCAAAGAAAGAGGGTACTAGGTGTATGTGTATTGATTGTAGAGCCATTAACAATATAACCATTAGATATCGTCGTTCTATTCTTAGGTTAGACGACATGCTCGATGAATTATGTGGTTCTATAGTTTTCTCTAAAATTAACTTGCGTAGTAGATACCACCAAATACGATTGAAATTAGGTGATGAATGAAAAATAGTTTTTAAGATTAAGTTCGGATTGTATGAGTGGTTAGTGATGCCTTTTGAATTGATTAACGCACCAAGCACTTTCATGCGTTTGATGAATGAGGTCTTCTGTGCTTTTATTGGAAAATTTGTAGTGGTTTGCTTTGATGATATCTTGATTTACAGCAAGTCTATGAATGAACATTTGAATCATTTGCATGCTATTTTTTATGCTTTGAGAGATGCATGTTTGTTTGGTAACCTTGATAAGTGCACCTTTTGTACGGATCGAGTCTCTTTTCTTAGCTATATTGTTACTTTACAGAGAATTGAAGGTGATGAAGCCAAGATAAATGCAATCAAAAGTTGGTTCACGCCCACAATGGTTTCACAAGTGCGGAGTTTTTTTTGAACTCGCTGGATTTTATTGCCGCTTTGTGAAAAAATTCAGCACCATCTCCATCCTATTAAATGAGTCGACAAAGGAGGGCGTTGCATTCCATTAAGCCCAAACACAAGAGGAGTCATTTGCTACTTTGAAGAACAAACTTACATATGCACCGCTGCTCTAACTTCCTAATTTTGCTTCATCCTATAAAATTGATTCAATAGGAACAACTTTAAAATTTGTCCCAAATAACGATGGATGCCCATCTGAAGAGTAGGTGCATTTTGTAACTAGCTAATTCTGTAGCCAGGTCGGTTTCCTATTTTGGTCCACTGAACCGTAATCAAAATCGCAAGAGGTGCGTGCATCTCAGCTTGGCCGTAGCAACCGTGCGGCTGGTACGCCACCAATAACTAACGTGCTCATGCGGCACTTATTCCTCCTTGTTCTGTCAACATAACTAACGTAATTATTCCTGTCTGCGCGGATGCCCCCTGGACGAACGGAAAGCTGGTTGGATCGGTGCATGTTTGTCGGCGAAATCAACTAACGGATGATTATTTAGCCTTTCCTTCAGATTCGATCAACCCAAATAACGGCTGGCAGATATCCGCGCATGCACAGGTTCGTCCCATTATTTAAACACGCTATAACGCTGTGCAGGTACACTTGTTCCATGTCCAGTTTTCTCTGCATCAAGTATGGCAAATGATTTGCCTCGAGTTTTCGGGTTGGAGGCATTATTAGATGAGGTCGCTGCGTCCAGAAAATCACCAGACAGTCCTCATGAAATTGTTTCGTGTCCAATAGTGCCTTCGACGCAATCTGGAATTTTTCAAGCAGCAACAATATCATTGGTATTTGGTGGTGCGAATTTAAGGGATGCAAGAAATATTATGACGCCTCCAAGTACAGTGTCACTTGAAGATATTTAACACCAATCCAAGAAGAGTATTTGCATGTAAGTTAATTTCCTTCAGAAGTATCTTATAGTTAATACTGTTTGGTTAAAATTTGGCTTGAAATTTGCATATTATTTGTTTAACATATACAAATAATTTGTGCTATTACATGACAGCGAATTAAAAGTGAAATTACTACTGAGTGTGGGTATGCTTTTACAGGACCCCTTAATGCCTACACATCTAGTTCCTTGTGATGAAAATAGATTTGACAGCCGGGAAAAGGCGTACAAATTCTACCGTTTCTACACTCGAATGGCAGGCTTTGGTGTGCACATAACGAAGACACATCCAACAGTTGGTGAGTTCAATTGTAGCAGGCATGGACACTGGGAGTTTTATAAGCCGGGTGAAGAAAGAAAGACGAAGAAGATGTCACAGAAGGTAAATTGCAAAGCTTTTGTGAAGGTAAAATGGACAAAAAAGAGGGATTGTTGAAACTTCAATAGGATAAGATTGGAGCACAACCACGTTTTGACACCAACAGAGGAGGTGATGGTGTTTATGAAATCGCACAAGAATAAAGATCCGGTTATCATGGATATGGTTGATGAATGGAAACAAAAAAACGCACCTACTAACTGCTCAATGGATTTACTGTCTGATATGTACGGTGGGAGACACAATTTTAGTTTCACTGAGATGGACCTAAAGAATAGGTAACACGAGTTAACAAAATTCTAGATGTTGTATTTAATTTTGGTATTATTTGGTTCAGGAGAGCTGCTGCTGCAAGGGAGGAAACATTTTTCAATGAGATGATATCACATAATCCACGTTTCTACTATGAGAGGCAGTTGGCAGGGACAATGTAATACAAAATGTTTTCTAGAGCCATGCAAGCCAACGTGCAGAGTATGTGGACTTTGGTGATGTGGTTACCTTTGACACAACATACCGGACAAATGCATATAGCATGCCGCTTGCAACGTTTATGGGATCGAACCATCAGCTACAGAATGTAATATTCAGGCAGGCTTTGTTGCACAACGAGCAACCGGACAAATTTGTGTTGTTGTTCAGGGCATTCCAAAACTGCATGAAACCTGACAAAGACCCAAAATGCATCCTGACAGGTATGAAAAATAATGTTAAAAAATTATTATGTATATTTTTTTGTTTGCAGTAATAAAGGTGTGAAATAATTTCTATCCGATGTATGTTAACTTCCAATAACAGATCAGGATAGTTCAATGGCAGCTGCAATAAAAATTATGCTCTCAAATACAGCTCATCAACTGTGCAGATGGCATATGATGAAAAAAAATACAAGGAAGAGCTTAAGAGAATTTACAGACTCCATGAGGGCTTGAAGCAGAAGCTTCATACTGTAAAAAAACATCCGTTGACAATGAATTTGAGGCCGCATGGAATGATTTGATAGATGAATATGCAGTGGATGGTCTTTGGAAGCAGCGGGAGATGTGGATTCCAACATATTTCAAAAAGCATTATTGTGGGCGGATGACTTCAACGCAGAGAAGTGAAAGTGTTAAGAAGATGGTGAAATATAGTGGCTTCGGAGACCATATGACGTCTAAAATAAATTTGCACGAAAGCTGCTTCTAGTTATTCAGCACACAAATCATACTGCTGCTGGGGAATCGCACAGGCCACAAGTAAGAAATAGATGCTGTACTGTTCATAATATATGTTTTGAATAATTCATAGTGAGTAAATTTTTGACGCTAAAAGTGATTAAATAATGGACAGGCAAAGATCATCACAGCCACATTGCAGCCCTTTGACATACAGCTGAGTTGAATTTATAGAAGGACAATGTACAAGAAGTATAAAGAAACATACATGAAGAGCACCGTATTTCACATCGATGCTGTCAAGAATTATGAATACGGATATCTGGTAACCCACACTAATCAGTCTAGGAAATATGCTTGGTACCGACACTCGTTCAGAGTGATCGCCAATGATAATGATGGAATATTTGAGGTACATAATATTTTGTCAGAGATATTCACTTTATATACATTATTAATTTTGCATAGACTATGAGTACTAAGGAACTGATTAACTATGTAACTATACAGGACTGTTCTGCGCGCATCTGATTAGAGCTTTTACACATCTGCAAATAAAAAAAGTACCAGCACAATATACTCTAAAGAGGTATACAAGAGATGCAAGGTGCCAACTTATGTGAGATAGGCATGACATTGTCACTGTGGGGCCTGATTGCACAACAGAGAAATTCAGGACTTCCAAGCTAGTCACAATGGCTATGGCAGCAGTGAGGGCCTGTGCTAAATCGAGGATAGGTTTTGATACTGGATGCGAGAAATTTCAAGAATTGAAAATGTTGTCAGAAAGCATGCCAACTGACATTGGCCCCTCATTGCGGCAAAGCAGAACAAATGTGAACCCGTCGATGAATGAAGAAGACTCAACAGACAATGGGCTGAATGTTGCAGGAGAAGTAAGAATTTCAATGAGTGCACCCCAACCAGCAAGAACTAAGGGCAGCAAACGCAAAGTGAATGAAAGTGAATCTGCTGGCGCAACATCAGCGTTCAAAATAAATAAAAAATATGCAAATGGCAATGCAAGTTGTGTGGTTTGTATGCAGGTCACTGTTCTACAACATGTTCGCTTAACCCAGATGTGGTTGCTAGGGGCAGAGGAGTTCATAGAGGAAGGCAGGGAACCATCGGAACAAAGAGAGGCTGTCCACCACGCAACAGGAATCTGGAGTAGGAATTTGAAAATGCCGCAGAGGAAGAAGAGATGGAGTATCAGCGAGATGGATTTGGAGATGACTAAAACATTATATATTTTTTTATTAAATGTCAGTATAGAAAGATATAGTCACGAGTCTTCAGTTTTATTGGTGTTCATGCATAGGGTTATGAATCAGAATGGTTAAGCTTGTAAAAAAAAAATTTAGATCTTGATCGAGTGATTTGCTAATGACGCAAGCTTCGAACTATTCTGATATTCTGAAAAGTGTTAACATATTTTACGAGCACAACAAATACATGCGAAGCTACATATGCCAAGGATAACATGAGTTTTTCCATCCCTTTCCTTTTGACATCCCCATGCCGCCACACCACACGGGGGACATGGGGACGTCAAAAAGGGGATCCTATCACTATCAACTAATTTGTTCTGACCTAGGATAATAAGCTCATGAGCTTGGTCTTACTTCACCCTAAACGAAAGAAGACTTCCATATCCAAGTTTAGCTCAGACGTAGCTGCCTTCTTTTTGGGCGTGAAGCAGTGTCAAACCAAAATACCCAATAAGCATAAGCATTAGCTCTCCCTGAAAAGGAGGTGATCCAGCCGCACCTTCCAGTACGGCTACCTT
>BCLH01000296.1:115018-151466 GCA_001602315.1 Zoysia pacifica
ACGGGCGGTGTGTACAAGGCCCGGGAACGGATTCACCGCCGTATGGCTGACCGGCGATTACTAGCGATTCTTGCTTCATGCAGGCGAGTTGCAGCCTGCAATCCGAACTGAGGACGGGTTTTTGGAGTTAGCTCACCCTCATGAGATCGCGACCCTTTGTCCCGCCCATTGTAGCACGTGTGTCGACCAGGGCATAAGGGGCATGATGACTTGGCCTCATCCTCTCCTTCCTCTGGCTTAACACCGGTGGTCTGTTCAGGGTTCCAAACTCATAGTGGCAACTAAACACTGAGGGTTGCGCTCATTGCGAGACCTAACCCAACACCTTACAGCACGAGCTGACGACAGCCATGCACCACCTGTGTCCGCGTTCCCGAGGGCACCCCTCTCTTTCAAGAGGATTCGCGGCATGTCAAGCCCTGGTAAGGTTCTTCACTTTGCATCGAATTAAACCACATGCTCCACCGCTTGCGCGGCCCCCGTCAATTCCTTTGAGTTTCATTCTTGCGAACGTACTCCCCAGGCAGGATACTTAACGCGTTAGCTACAGCACTGCACGGGTCGAGTCGCACAGCACCTAGTATCCATCGTTTACGGCTAGGACTACTGGGGTTTCTAATCCCATTTGCTCCCCTAGCTTTCGTCTCTCAGTGTCAGGGTCAGCCTAGCAGAGTGCTTTCGCCGTTGGTGTTCTTTCCGATCTCAATGCATTTCACCGCTCCACCGGAAATTCCCTTGAAGCACGTGCCTTGATTCTGAACACCTAACTAATTAAGAGCATCCAACTCTGCCACAGTACTCAACTTTTACGCATGTTTATTTACTCACGCAACCTTGATGCATAAAATTCTAGTATCAAACAAATGGCCCCGCGCCAACTAAGCACAAGACGCTTAGGAGTTATTTGCGATGTAATCATATCCTATGTGTACAGTTCATTGTATTACTTTGTCTGAAAGGTTCAGAAAACACATGTGAAATATTTGTTTTAGTAACATATCAGTGTTATGCCATATCAGACTCTGCACGTGATTGGGACATGTTTCTTACGTCAAAAATGTAATTTCATCTATTATGAACAATCTACGTATACTAAACCTCGTGCGGTTCTTTCGCCTCTGATTGGCTGGTTACCGTGCACCGTCCATCTCTCCATCAACGGGTTTACTTCTTTCGCCTCTGATTGGCTGGTTACCGTGCGCCGTCCATCTCTCCATCAACGGCTCTGACGAGCTTCCACCAGAAGCTTCTGCCCGCGCCGCCCGGCCCGCCCCTGCCCCTGCCCCGTCACCTCCAGGCACCCTGACGTCCTGCCGCCTACGTCGTCCCCAGCCTCCTCGCCTCTGCTCCGGTGAGGTCGAGCCCTGCCTCGGCGTCCCTGCCCCGCCGCGGTTGCCCTCGCCTCTTCCCCGCCTCTGCTATCGCTGCCTTGGCGGCCCCGTCCTGCCGGCTCCACTACGCTACCGCCCCCTGCCTCAGCTTCGACGGCCCCCGCCTCAGCGAGGACCAGCCTTGCCATGGCCGTCCTCACCCTGGCACGAACGCGCCCCCACCAACCTCAGTGCCACTGCCGCCACCCCTTTGCGCCGTCGACGCGCTGCCAGCTGCTGCCTCCACGGCTCCTCCTCGGCGCCGCTGCGGTCGCTGGTGCGCCGCCTTTACTGCCGCCGCTTGCTGCCCGCGTACACTCTCGCATCCCATGCAGTATGCACGGTACTCTCTTCGCTTCTTCAATTCTGCAATTGGAACTCCAGCACTTTTACTCTGCCTTTCTTCGTATATTCTACAATTCACATTTTGGTTGCCTTTGTTCTTCTAGGTCAGTCAGGTCTTCACTTCCCTCCTGTTTCTACAGCAACGAAATTGTTGAGATTAGCCTCATAAGCGACTGACAGGCAAAGTTACAAGAAAGGGCAATAAGCAGCTGGCCCATGCATGCCTCCTCCATTTTTTCCTATGCACTCTTTCCAGTTTAATATATTTGCTGCTTGCAACATGTTCGATAAAATGCCTAGCTCTAATAATTTTAACAAAGTATGCAGTGTATGTTGACATGAACAGCTAATAATTGTTGCTTAGGCATTTTTCAGGACGGTTCAACTCTGTAGCTGTTCCAGTGGCTATAATGTTAGCAGTATTGTTCTATTGATCTCATGCTTCTTTGCGCTGGTCTGTATGCTACTCTATGCTTTTGTATTCCCAAAATTGCCAACTGTGAAATTCTACCGTTCCAAAGCTGCTTCTGAGATATATGTCTTCAACATTAGTTCGATCTTGGTAAAAGGATAGAAATGTGGTTTGAGATCAAGGTGGGATGAAAGGATAAATGGTTTGTAGATATTGTAACCATCACCTTGTACCTACTTATCCTTTTAAATCTAGAAGTCACCCAGATCCATTGGTATGCACTTGAGTGATGGATTTTTTTCTCAATTGTTTCACAGTGCTGAATGGTTAATCAACAAGCAGCTACTGCATCAGAACATGGACTATACTATAGATATGTTCGTGATCTATACCCTGACATTGTAGATTTTCCTAGGATTTTTTGGCCGAAGACACTGGATCACACAGCTTGGGTTCTTGGTACTGACATACCGTAATTTATCTAGGTGCAGATGACTACAAATCTACATATAATTTTAGCAAATGATTACTGCTGAATTATTTTGCAATTCAGGTATGCACTTGTCTTATTGCGAGCTTTAATGTATCCAACCTGATTGGAAAATACATGTCTATGATCAGGCGAATCAAATGAAATCCAGGAAGGGGCTGCTAATTCCAGTCATTTCGAGGTTCCTGCTAATCCCTATATTCTAATAATCAGATATGGATGATCATGTTAACTTTGTTTGTTGGACTGAGCAGTGGACACCTCACGACCAGTGTCCTCACAGAGGCACCTAAAGATTACAAGTTTGGTGTCTGATTTTTTAACCAGGAATCGTGCCAGGTAAAATCTTCTGGCGCATTAGCGCTTGAGTGAAAACATTGTATCTGTACATTCAATATCAGAATTTTCCTGAGACCAATCTTTTCCCATGAAACAATGCTCAGCAACATGTTTGTATATATGGAGTTTGGTTTTTTTCTGATTCATCAATTTGGTGTGGTTTGCATTCAATTTAGCTTTGTACTTTGTCTAGAAGCGGAACAAGAAGAAGGAAGCAAGTGAGAAGTGCTATGAGAGTGAAAATTTGTCATTGGAGAGTAACTTTCGAGCTGACCTAGCATGAAGCTCAATATATATAGATCTCTTGAGATCTCAACTTCCTTCGCAGAGGCAACCATATGGTTGTCCACAGCTTCACTTTTTTCCTCGGTGTCTTTTCTGCGTTGCTGATATAGCTTAGTAATTGTTAGCTTGATAAGTGCAGATGGTACATATATTTGGAAGTAAAAAGACATGATTGATGTAGATATAAATATTCAGCTTTTTTTATATATTTCTCAGTACTGCATTTCATGAGCTGTAAATATATCATAGCCAAATATTCGTAGAGTACAACTATTTGTTAAAGCTTGTAGTATCTACAAACCTCTATATCGGACTACAATGAATATATCTCCAAAATATATGTTCTCTCCACATTTGCATAATCTACTATTCTGCATATAAAATCTAGAACATGTTATATAATAGGGAACCAATCGCACCAAGAACATTAGCGCGGCAATGCCACGCAAGTTTTCTAGTTACATATTACTGTATGCAGGCTGGAATAAAAAAGTACAGAGAGTCATGATCAATGTATAAGGTTTTCCTCAATACAAAAAGAGTATGAGTTCCACAAAAAAAGAATAGTACCATGTGTAGTTACAGAGTATTTTGTTTACAAAGGAAAGCTAATTTAAATAATACTTGTTTATCAATTAGTACACTAATAGAGAACTGAACACACTTTATCTATTTGAGTAATAGGTAATTATACCGCCATCTCTTGAGCCACTAGGGTTGAGCAATGCGGAGAGTAAATCATTGAAAAGGTCTGAAATCCTCTAAACCATACAACAGCTTCTTCAAACAATTCTGCGGGTTATACATCATGTAGTACAGTAACTCGGATCTAATGTTTGATATGTTTATCTGCATTGGTTGAAAGTTCCCGCATAACACTCATGATCGGACATTTCCATCTAGAAAAATCTTTAAACTTTCCATAGTCTGAAACAAGTTGTTAAGTCTTGTAACCCTATCACCAATTTCAGAATGGTAATTTTCATGATCTTCATTGCTGGAATCAAGTATATCGATTGGAGAATCGACTATATTCGAAAAATAAACTGTGTAGTAACCATCGTCAATGATAGGTACAAAGAATTTCAAGTATTGTGTGAAAATTAGTTTTGAGGTAAATTATGTAACACAGTTGATTATGAAATAATAAAAAAACATTGCAACTTACAAGCTTTACTTTGTTGAGGTCTATACCATCAATGTCAGACTCAAGTATAGGTACAGCAGTAATGTGTTGGTTCTTAAGATGCAATTCCTTTCCTCATTACTCCAGTTAAGAATATCCTGCAATTTTTTTAGCAAAATACATATATTATTGAATATGAACGGTATAAAGTGATAAACAATTTGAGGCACTGAAAACTAACCCCTAGATATCCTGATAGGAAGACTCGATAGCCAACACACTTTGGTCTGTATGTTGTTTTCTCGGCGCGTATGCAATCGATGAAGAAATTCATGATGTCCTTGGACAACTTCACTCCATCTGAAAAAGATTCTGCTATGCCTATTCAGCTGAGAGATGTAGCTCCACAAATAACATAATTCCTGCCATTTATACATCTAGTTAAATAAAATGGTGATATATCAAATGTGTTGTTTTTAATAAATAAAAAGGAGGTGCAGTATTGAATTGCAATTACCTTTTATCCTTTAGGTCTGTGCATAGTTTCAATCTTACTTCTTGAGCTTTCGTTGTGTCAATTTCTGGTTTCGGAGATATGTATTTGAATGGTGATATGTACCTTGCAGGAACATTGACAAGTCTGTCTATAGGCCCCTTGCACGGACATAATAGCCTAAATCATCTTGGGTTGCAGTTATCGTTGGAGCATCACCCATGTGCATAGCCTTTGACATGTCACTGGGACCGATCATTGAGGAGTCTATGATGGCTTCATTAGGTTGCTGCACATTGGTTCCTAATGATGTGAAATGATGATATATCAGGACATGCCACTGGGACTGATCATTGAGGAGTCCATGATGGCTTCATTAGGTTGGTGCATGATTGGTTCTTAATGATGTGAAATGATGATATATCAAGATAGGCATTCGTTGTAATTTAATCAATGTAATTTAAACAATGGTTTGCTAGGTACTTACATCTGTGGACAGAGCATTATGCTGGCTGCACTTATTATGTTCATCGTCCTGCTCTGTGGGTTGGAAGTCTTCATAGAAGTGAATGCCTTAGACATGTCGGTCGCACCAATGACTTCCGCTGCACATAAATGGGGACGAAAATCAGTAAGTAAACTGTATAACATGTATGCATAAATTTTTAATCACAGGTAAATGACGCACTTTGCATGGTACTTATCGCCTCTGCATGTCCTTCGACATAATTCGGATTAGTAGTCTGAACAGGGCCTAGTGAAGGTGGGTCTCTTGTTCATTTTGGTCAATCTATAGAAGAGTATAATTGAGTAAAAAATTGCATGGATATATGATATATCCAGTAGTAACAGATGCATGTATCTACGTGATAATTTGTATCAAAATAGGGATAATACATATGAATGCATTAGGCTGAAAATTTGTTGGCTTGTACGTACCACTTTAGACAGATCAGTACGCACGGTGCCGCCAATGTGTTCTTCACCCTGCATATTCTTGGTGACATCTTCTAGTTGGCTGGTGGCCACGATATGATGTTCCTTTTCAGGACCTTATTGGAAAAAAGGTATAAGCCATCGAAGCCAAAATAAATAACATAGTTAATGTCAGGGACTTACCAATATAATGATTGCGATCAGTGCTACATTGGGGGTCTTTGTCAGTGTTGGGTGCTGCACCATCGGTGGCTAATGAGAATTAAACATTTGTTCCACTCTGATGGTGCTCAGCTTGAACATTGTCTTTGAAGCAATGGTCTTTATTTATAGTTTGTGCTGGTTCTTTCTCTAAAATATGACACAATGTTTGGATGAAATCAATGCGTGCCTCCACAAGCATCTGAGAACCAGACTAAATGAGATTGATAGCCTTTCTTGCTTTGCCATCATACTTTTTCACCTCATCAGCTACCCATTTTATTGACTTGGTACCGCGTACTTCAGTTAATAACGAACCAATATCTTCAGCACGGGGTAATATTGGTGTCAATTATTGGTTACCAACATTTAGCACAGTACTATTAGGTGTTTTATCATAACAGTAACATGTCTCGGCAATATTTCTCATCTGCATGTCATAATAAACATATTGGTCTTTTGCATAGGTTCAAAGATGTATGTAGAATAGCATTACTGAAAATGTAAATACAGATGGTGAAAAACCTGTAGGTTTCCGAAAGTCATCTTCCCAGACTTGTCTCTCCGCCTGTCTTCAATAATTATCTTTTCAATAATAGTTTTGTTGAAGAATTTTGCACATGGAACTAGAGAGTGAACAAATGAACTTCTAGAATCAAGGTGGTCCAGATATAATATCTGTGAATGAGAATTTAAAAATAATAAGAATGCAATATGGATATGCTTAGTAAGGTAAATAAATAATTTGGAGGAGTAATTCACGACCAAGAATATTGAACAACCAGGGCGTGTCACACTCTGGGATGCACTGTGCCTCATGTATCGGTCTCTAGATCAGTAACTGATACGCACAATTTCAATAGAATGATTATCAAAGGCATACCTTAAGTAAAATAATATACCTGAATTTAGACCATTAGCGGCAACACGGTAGAGATTAAAATATCCACCTCCGTATGACCGGCCAGAGGTGAAGCAGACAGCGGAAACAAAGATCCAAAGCCACAAGTAGACTTGGGAGGCAGAACAAAAATCCAGCACATCGTCGTCTTCTACGAAACTCCCTCTGACTAAAACTACAAATGCAAACTGGTGAGTACATAGAGTACTCAGCAAGTCCTAACTCTAAGCATGGATATATAAATGCATATTTGGCTGTAGCAAGATCAAGGCTTAGGGTTACTTTGCAAAAATCCAATTTTATTTAGGGTTCACTACAGAAGATTTAAAACAGGGGAGTTCAAACATTTTCTTGTCCATATTTTAGTGGTTGGGCCTGGGGAGAATGAACCTTTCCTCCCAGTTCTCTAATTTTAGCTGGAAGGGCCTCTAATACCCGATCCAGACACTTTTTCAAAATACGGATAGCTATACCCACTCTCACATCAAGAAGATATATAGAGACTAATCATTAAGTACCAAAGCCTTAGTGTGTCAATACCGTGATAACAGCCACTCTGAAAGGATTTTAAACTCTGCAGAGGTTGTACACTGTACCCACAGGTTACACTCTATATGCAGGAGAGAAACGCAATGCTAGTCCCACCTTATCAGAGTATCCCTGTATGTGCACCTCGAGAAGCAAACCAAGAGCTAAACACAATTACTCACTTTTCCTTTAGCAGGGCTTCTTAGAACTTCAGGCGGTGGAGGTATTCTTCCTTGAGATATGGGCAAATTGCAATAAGGTGTCCTTCTTGTTTGCAATAGAAACAATTCCTTATCTTAACAGCAGACTTATTGGTCGATAGTCGTTCATGCTTCTTGCAGAGGCAACAACTCTGATATCCTTGTGGCACCTTACTGGGTGGCTGATGGGTAGGTTCCACCATCTTAATCGGCACAGCCAGTAGGTACTC
Organism: Zoysia pacifica; assembly: GCA_001602315.1. Taxonomy (NCBI): domain Eukaryota; kingdom Viridiplantae; phylum Streptophyta; class Magnoliopsida; order Poales; family Poaceae; genus Zoysia; species Zoysia pacifica. The sequence continues at coordinate 122,875 of BCLH01000296.1, forward strand.
CAGTTCTTTACCTTTTCCATGATCATACTTCGTCTTCTTATTGCTTCTGCGGTTTTTGCTGATAATATCATGGTACGGGGACCTTAAGGCATTACAACTTTCTTCAATAACTTGCTTCATCAGTATTTCGAAGTCATCGATTCTTTCATGAAAGTTGATGAGGTCAGAATTTGGTGCTTGCTGTGTGTCATCCACTTGTTCCTGAGACTAATGTTGATTCATCTCCTTGGGGTCTTCAAAGCGGGTTTCTTTCGTGGGGTTGACACGGTCTTCCATCTGTTTGTGGTCTCCTTGCTTCGACATCTTACTCTGTACTCTGAGGTTGAGTAGAAGGGCTGAGTAATCAGTTTTAAAAGGATTATGGAACGAGAAATAGCAAAGTACTTTACAAATAGTTTCTATTTTCAAAATATCTGATTTCAGCATGGGATATCCTAAGGGTTTCATCCTACGGCTAAATATTGCTCTGATACCACTCTGTCACACCTCATTTTTGGGATGCACTATGCCTCATGTATTAGTCCTTGAATCAGTAGCTGATACGCATAATTACAACAGAATGATTATCAAAAGCATACCTCGGGTAAAATAATATACCTGAATTTAGACCTTTAGCGGCAACATGGTAGGGATTAAAATATCCACCTCCGTATGACCGGCTAGAGGTGAAGCAGACAGCAAAAACAAAGTCCCAATGCCACAAACAGACTTGGGAGGCAGAACGAAAATCAAGCACGTCATGGTCTTCTACGAAACTCCCTATGACTAACACCACAAATGCAAACGGGTGAGTATATCGAGTACTCAGCAAGCCCTAACACTAAGCATAGATACATAAATGCATATTGACTGTAGCAAGATCAAGGCTTAGATTACTTTGCAAAAATCCAGTTTTATGCAGGGTTCGCTACAGAAGATTTAAAACAGGGGAGTTCAAACATTTTCTTGTCTATATTTTAGTGGGTGAATCTGAGAGAGAATAAAATATTTCGCCAGTTCCCAAATTTTTGCTGGAAGGGCCTCCAATACCCGATCCAGACACTTTTCCAAAATACGGGTAGCTATAGCCACTCTCACGTCAAGGAGAAATATAGAGACTAATTAGCGTCAATACCGTGACAACGGCCATTCCGAAAGAATTTTAAACTCGGCAGAGGTTGTACACTGTACCCATAGGCTACACTCTCTTTGCAAGAGAGAAACGTAACGCTAATCCCACCTTATCCGAGTATCCCCATATGTGCAACTCAGGAAGCAAACCAAGAGCTAAAACACATGTACTCACTTTTGCTTGGGTTCTTAGGTTCTTCATTTTCCTCCTAGACTCAGATACGCTGATCAAGTGCAACTGCACGGAACATATCGAATTCATACACGAGTCCATATCACAGAAATACCCACAGTGCACTCACGATATAACTTAATCATGGGATATAATTTAGAATGAGTCTAAATTGCCGGCTATATGCATAAAATGACACAAACTTAGCTCCGGCTATACTGGCAGCATATCATGTTGTACCATAATTTACCTACGTAACCCTCCAAACACTAAACATATGCATCTTAATACAAACCTAGTAGTCAAACACAAACTCATAGTAAATAACATTAAGATAGGATTATACATACATTGATGCACATTACCACCAGCATACACCCATCCAAGGTGGCCCTTGCATTAAACCTAGAAAATCTGTCACCGAACCTCACCCTAAGCCAATAGCCAATGCATCATGCGTGACTTGCACTAGGTTTTTCTTACGGAGTTTAATTGGTTCTTATTCGGAGTTCATCGGATCTTATCAATTCTTCTCGAGCTTTGTTTATTTTGTGGCAGTTTTATTAGGCATGCTATATCATGTAGACGATGTTGAGTTTGAGAGAGAGACGGATTCAAGAGGAGCCAGAAGGGCTGACATACAAGAAGAGGTGTTAAGATCGGACCTCGAGATCAAACCTCAAGACTTGATCCAGAAGACAAGCTTTGAAGATTATGAGCTTGCAGGCAAGCTCTAACCTCCTTGACCATATTTAACCTATATTTGGCTAATGCTCCTATAGTGCCTATTTATACTGTTATGCATGATATTTTGATTTAAAACATCGTGTTAGTTAAATCCCAATTGGCTGATTGATATATCGATATTAATGTTGACTACTAGGCATTAATATTAATTACCCTGACTACCTATTGTCGACGCTCCTTTGTTAACCATAGGTTTTTCGTTGTTAAATACTTTAACGAATGAAAAGTTGTCTTGATATTAGGATGCTTAGGAACCCCCTTGCGATGCCAAGCATCGCCACATCATACACTATTTATTTACAACATGTGTTAAAAATGAGTTTGGTGGTGCGAGTAAAATAAAATGAGATGGGTGATAGAACAATTGGTACTAGATGAAGAAGGGTATTTCTGGTTGGGGGTGAGGCTTGTGCTTTGTGCATGGTGATTGGAGAAAAGTTGTATGTTTAGTGATTAGCTATGTGCTTGGATAGGATCCACCTCTCGTGGATAGCGCTCGCCTTGACCGCATAGGGACCGGTTCGTTGGTGCTCAACTTAGTGATTTCGTGCAACCACAAAACCTGTTGTGGGCAAGACTTACCCTAACTTATTGGTGTCTACTCTACCGTATGCTCCACTTGGCGGCCAGTAGGGCATGGGGGACTAAGGGTGGACACTCGGGTATGTATGTACTAAAGCGATTCGACTCAGAGGAAAAAAAAGCACACGGGCTCTGCATATCTGACTCTAGGAGGAAAATAAAGTACCTGAGAACTCAAGAAAAAGTGAGTACTTGTGTTTTAGCTCTTGGTTTGCTTCTCGAGGTGCACATACGGGGATACTCGGATAAGATGAGACTAGCGTTACGTTTCTCTCCGAGAGCATAACCTGTGGGTACAGTGTACAACCTCTACAGAGTTTAAAATCCTTGCGAGTGGCCGTTGTCACGGTATTAACACACTAATGTTTGGGTACTTAATGATTAGTCTCTATATATCTCCTTGACATGAGAGTGGGTATAGCTACCCATATTTTTAAGAAGTGTCTGGATCGGGTATTGGAGGCCCTTATAGCTAAATTTGAGAACTGACGGAAAAGGTTTATTCTCTCTTAGGTACCACCCACTAAAATAATGAACAAGAAAATGTTTGAACTCCCCTGTTTTAAATCTTCTATAGTGAACCCTGCATAAAACTAGATTTTTGCAAAGTAACCCTAAGCCTTGATCTTGCTACAGCTAACTATGCATTTATATATCCATGCTTAGTGTTAGAGCTTGTTGAGTACTCTATGTACTCACCTGTTTGCATTTGTGGTTTTAGTCAGAGGGAGTTTTGTAGAAGATGACGATGTGCTGGATTTTCGTTCTGCCACCCAAGTCTGCTTGTAGTTTTGGGTCTTTGTTTCCGCTGTCTGCTTCACCTCTAGCCGTTCATACGGAGGTGGATATTTTAATCCCTACCGTTGCCGCTAAAGGTCTAAATTCAGATATATTATTTTACTCGAGGTATGCTTTTGATAATCATTCTGTTAAAATTACGTATCAGCTACTGATTCAGAGACTGATACATGAGGCATAGTGCATCCCGAAAATGGGGTGTGACAGAGTGGGAGCGTAGGAGCCGTCGTCGTGCGTCGTGAGCGTGCCACGACCCCGCCCTGGCCTCTCGGAGGCCACAAGTAGCTTCTCCGCCCTTGCCTATCCCTCCTTTGCCTCTCTCTGTGACCCGAGGACCCCATTCCAGCCGCCCTCCATGAACACCGCCGCCGAGCAAAGCCCCTCTTCATCGCGAGCCGTCTTGAGGCATTTTTAGACGACAAGAACCCCCTAGTGGCCGCCGCCCAGACCAGCCGGCCCTCCAGAGCTCCGCCTCCACCGTTGGATCACAAATGGACGTGCCAGATTTGGTCCAACATAACGTCATAACTATTTTAAATCTAAGTCGTTCCTTAGAGATATGAGGGTCCAAATCATTCGGGTGCACGGTGGACTCGTGGACCGAGCACATCTCCCTGGTCCACCGGTCCATTGACCCTTTCCACGAATTTCCATAAAAAATAATTCCACAAATTCCAAGAAATTGCACTTTTTCATTTAGACCTGTCCAGTCCAGTAAAATGTGAACAATTCCTAATATTTTACTTAAACAGTCCTGAATTTTACTAAAATAATTATAGTTTAGTCCATGTAAATTTTATATGAACCCCTGATCTTTTTTGTATTTACTTATTGGTCCCTGACAACTCTAGTAATTATAGAAAAGCCCCTAGTAACTTTTTAATAATTACAACTAGGTCCTTAAAGCTCCCTACGCATTGCAAATGCCATATCTTTTCAACCGTAATCTCGATTTCGGTGATTCTTATGCTCACACGATCCGATGTGAGCCATTTATGAAGTTGGTCTCAAATCCTAAATCCTTCATATTCTCCCCAGTTTAATTTAAAAACCCATAACCCCCGATAAACACTTCTCAACACCGGATAAATCTACAACCAATCATTCCACCACCGAAAATCCCATGACCACTCCACTAAAATCAAACTCAGTTTATCACCTGATCATGTTACCCTCCTTTTTGGCATTTGAGTTTTATCGGAGCTTATATGATTATTTGCTTTTAGTTCTTTATTGGTTTATTTGAGCTCTTTTTCACTGTCATTTGCTTTTAATTAGTATACCCCACATAGTCATAGGTTCATAATATGATTAAGGTGTATTCCACCTTACTTTAGCTTGCATTATTGCATGTGCCACATAATACTGTTAGCTGTATAATTATAAAAGTAAAATTCAATAATTAGGCACTAATAATTAGAATACAACTGCATACTACAAAATTAAGTAATAATCTCTAGTCTATGTGTATTCATTTATTTAATATAAACTAAATAAATATACCTAAAATAAAGATAATAATTAATCATTAACACGCGATATTAATTAATAATTAATCACTAGCATACGATAGTAAATAGAATTGCACATAAAATGACGCATCAAATGACATACCATATGCTAGATACATTTCTAGTTCATGTTACATATAAGTATATATATTCACTCTAGGGTAATAACACTTTAGGCAATAGATAATACATGCATATACATGGCTTACTATCGCAATCACGTAACATAGCTTAAATGAACTAAGTAGTTAATCACTGCTCTTTACTAAAAATCAATAAGATGAGATGATGCATAAAATGACACGTCACCCACTTGGCATGCTCACTGTTCATGCCTTATACTAGCTTATAATCACATAAACATATTAGTGCCTTAGATGCTTGATAATGCATACACTCACATGATTAAATAAATTAATCACATAAGCATTGTTTAAAATAAGCCTAGTAATTAATCGCTAATTCTTAGTAAATACCGCCAAGTCGCGGTCATGCATAAAAATGACACATCGGACTCCTAATAATAATTTAGGCAAACCATAATATAAGTTCGTACTCGCATGAAGACTTTAGTATAATTAAATAATACATAGCCACACTTAGCTACCCATGTAACCGCATAAACACTAGGATAAAATAGCTAAATAAATATTAATTCTAAGAACTAACCCATAATAAATAATACTAAGATGCACATGAGATAATGAGCATTTCATCAAGATAGCCACCGCATCATGCATGATTTATCCTTGGTTTTTCTCGCGAAGTTTATTTGGCTCTTACTCGAAGTTAATTGGATCTTATCGATTATTCTCGAGTTTTTATTTCTTTTACGGTAGTTTTATTACGCGTATTCTACCGTATAGACAACGTTGAGCTCAAGGAGGACTTGGATTCCAAGAGGAGCCAGAAGGATTGACACACAAGGAGAAGCCCGAAGATTCCGACCTCAAGTTCGCAATTCAAGAATCGAATCGGGTTTAGAGAGTATCAGGAAGAGAACCTCCAAAGATTAAGGATTTGCAGGCAAGCTCTAACCACCTTGACCATATTAATCCTATAATTTGTTTCGCACCTATATGGCCTGAATGCTTGCATGTATTTTCCGTGTATTTAAAATGTTGTGTAGCAATGATCCAACATGTTATTAAGTATTTATATTAATGTCAGTTACTTGCTCTCATTAATATCAAATGCACCCTTGTTATCCCTCGATGACATCCCCTTATTAACTACAGGAATTCAATCATTAAATATTTTAGTGAACGGAAAGTTGCCTTGATATTAGAAGGCTTAGGATCCCTCTTGTGATGCCATGTGTCACCATACAATTACACTAATGTTTTGTAAAATGTGTTTGGTAGTGTGAGTAAAATAAAATGGATGGGTGGTACTGCAACATGTGTTAGGTGAAGAAGGGTGATTTCTGGTTTGAGGGCGAGGCTTTTAGTGGTGATTTGGTGACGTGTTAAGCTTCGGTCTAGTCCACCAGCCGCGGACAAGCGCTTGCCCTAGCCGCATAAGGACCGGTTCATCGAACCTCAACATAGTGATTTCGTACAACCACAGAACCTGTTTTATGAGAAAGACTTACCCTAAATTATTGGCATCTACCATATGCTCCACTGGGCGGCCAGTAGGGCATCGGGGACCAAAGGTGGACACTTGGGGAGGAACATACCCGAGTGATTCAACTCAGAGGAAAAATAAGTACCTCGGCTCAGTGTATCTAAGTTAGCAAAGGAAAATGAAGTAAATGAGAACTCAAGGAAAGTGAGTACTTGTGTTTTAGCCCTTGCTTGTTTTCCCCGAGGTGATCTTGTGAGGATGGGCGGATAAGGTGAGACTAGCGTTTCATTTCTCTCCTGCAAAGAGGGTGTAGCCTGTGAGTAAAGTGTACATCTTCTACAGAGTGTTAAACCTTTCCGGGAAGTCCGTTGTCACTGGTTATGACATACTTTTGTTTGGGCTCACAATGATTAGTCTCTCATACCTTCTTGCTTGTGTGAGTGGGTGTAGTTGCTCGTGTTTTGAAAAGTGTCTGGATCGGATATTGAACGTCCTTTCAGATAAAATTTGAGAACTGGCGAGAAAGGTTTATTCTTCCCCAGGTCCACCCACTAAAATAATGACAAACAATGTTTTAATCTCCTGGTTTAAAACCTTCTGCGAACCTTGCTGAAAATGGCTTTTTGCAAAGAAACCCCTATGCCTTGTTCTTGCTACGATCAAATATGCATCTATAAATATAACCTTGCTTAGTGTTAGGGCTTACTAAGTACCTTATGCACTCATCTGTTTGCATTTGTGGGTTTAGTCAGAAAAGCTTGCGTAGAAGACAATGATATGTTGGGTTTTCGTTCTGCTTCCCAAGTTGTTTATGGCTTTGGGTCATGATTTTCTCTGTTTGCTTCACCTTAAGCTGGTCAACTGGTTGTGAATATTTTAATCTTGACCATATTGCCACTAAAGGTCCGGTATAAAGTATATTACTTTATTCGAAGTATGCTTTTTGATATACATTCTTCATATGATAGTGCGTATCAGCTACTAATTCAGAGATTGATACGTGATGCACAGTGTATCCCAGGAATGGGGTAACTACCCCTGTTAAGAGTATCTTATGTCCTGAAATAGTGTCACTAAAGTATCGTATAAGAAAAGTAGCACCAACCCAAGATGGCGATTGAGTTCCCCATAAGCAAAGAGCTTATAATCTTACTTGGTGCCACAGAATTATGCCACTGCTAGGTGGAATGATATGAGTTACAGAAAGTATATTGAGTAGCGCTGGTTTAGTCGTAACAAAAGTAAGATGTAATCGAAGGATGTTGGAATGACTCTTAAGTGGGATAGTGTGGAGATGAACTTGTAAGCTTGTTTGGTATGAACTAATAAGAGCTCTGTTTATTATGAAAAGCCTTGCATCATTGTTATCAAACAGCATTGAGTATAATGATGGAAAGTCAAGTGATCTGTAGAGTACAATGGACATGAGTTAATCAATAGACAAATTAGATAAACAATAGTCACTGTTGCCCTAAACCTTGAAAAGCACTAGTAGAATGCTCGCACACAACAACCACAACTAATAAATCACATTGCTTGTGTGAATTTGTTTATTTCTCTCGATTCTTTGCTTGAGTGTTTTGTGTGCTCTTAATCAACTGAACATCATTAATAAATACAAAAGAAATCAATAGTAACCGAGCCTAGACCCTTTGCCTTGAACTTGAGCTTACCCCAATTATGGAAAATTCAGGATGCCACCAAGGAAGTCCACACGGAAACAAGTGCGCCATAGGCAAGAAGCAAGGCCAGTAGAAAATAATCACCATGATGAACATGCATCTCAAGAAATGGCTAACCTAAGGAAAGAGGTGAATACTCGTCAGAGGCAGCCTCCCATACATAAAAGAAGAAGACAAGATGTCACAGATGATATCAATCAGGAAACAAATCAAGCTATTGAAGCAGTCAGTCAAGAAGATGGTACATTTCATGACCACAGTGATAATGAGGTATCACAAGTACTGCCACAGTTTGACATCTTGGTTGATGCAATGGCAACACAAACCCAGCTCATGCAAGGGACGATGCAAGAGTTACAGAGCATTCGTGACAATGGACCGCCACAACAGTTTAAGATGACAAAATTCATGAAGCTTAAACCCCCAGTCTATGATCACACAGAGGATGATCCCTTGTCCGCGGACGATTGGCTTAAGGATATCCCTAAGAAGCTTAGCATAGTAGCTGCCAGTGATCACGAGAAGGTAAAGCTAGCCACCCACCAGCTTGTTAGAGCCGCCGGAGAATGGTGGGATAACATCCGTGAAACAGCCACTGATCCGGAAGTCATAAGTTGGGATGAATTTAAGGAAGCTTTTCGAAGCTATCATATTCCTGAAGGAATTGTGAAAATGAAAGCGAATGAGTTCCGCGATCTTAAACAGGGTGATATGACAATCAACCAATACACTACAAAGTTTATGAAGCTGGCACGTTACGCACCAGAAGAGGTAAACTAAAAGTTGCAGGGAGGTGAATAGGCAACCTAAAATAATTTTTGAAAAACAAACTCAACGAATTGTCAGACCACCGGAGTCTCTGGTAAAGTGCCAGATACTCCGGTCATCGGACTGTCCGGTAACTTGCTGGACACTCCGGTCAAACAGGCACTTTGGACGAAATTTGAATCTAAGCAAATTTTAGCGAGTTATAGCAAATTCCACTTGAATCAAAAGACTAGAATATGATATAGAAAGTAGATCTAAGCAATTAAGCAAGCTAGTGACTAGAGAGCAAATAGATCAAAACAAATCTATGAATATAAACAACAAAAACAATATAAACTTTTAAGAATAAAAAGTGCACAAAGAGACATAAGATTTTAATTCGAAGTTCGAGTCCACGAAGGAACTCTACGTCTCCGTTGAGAGGTTTACAAAGAACCGGATTTCACTCGATCCTTTCTCTCACTCAACCAACCATAAAGGTGAGGTTGAGTTCTCCACTAGCAAATTCCTTTCGGAAAGGGGTGAACAAACTTTTCGGGGCATCACCATACAAGTTGGGAGCTCTCAGGCACGTCTAGCCGTCTAGGAGCAAAAGCTTCAAGAGTAATAAACTCGAATCGAAGCTCGACGGTGCCGCAAATGCTTAATAGGAGTGAAAGCACTTCTCTCACAATCCCTAGCTCAAATCTTGCAAGCTTAGGCTTTGAAAGAGAGTGAGAGAGTGTTTTTGGAGCTCAAGAGAGTGAGTCGCTAGCCCTCTCAAAAAGAGCTGAGGGGGTATAAATACCTGTGCTTCAAAAAGTAGCCGTTGGACCACATTCTGACTGGCCGAACACTCCGGCACTTTGCCGGACACTCCGGTCCATCAGAGTCTTCGATAACTTGCCGAATACTCCGGTGAGGCCACTCGGGTTGGCATAGCCTGAGCCACCGGAGTGTCGGATACTCCGGTGAGCCCTCTCGGGTGCAGGCTGCTAGGCCACTGAAGACTCTGGCACTTTGCCGAACACTCTGGTGAGCCTTCTCAGGTAAAGCAGTAAGCGTTACTTAGATACTCCGGCAATGTGCCGGATACTCCGATAAGGAGTCTCGGGTTAGGTCAAGATTTGAGCATTTTTGGCACTTTGAGACCTAAATTTGAGTCTCCTTTGATAGTACGACATACCAAGACTCAATAAATAATAAAAACTAGTATTCTTTCATGAGAAAAGGCTCCGTGACTTGATCAAGAAAATTGGAGGTTCTTTTTTTTAATATTTTTTTCTTCTTTTTAAAACTTCTCGACTGTCAATGCACTTAACAAACGTCATTAGCTCTTTGAATGGTGCGTCATCATCCACCAAAACCCGCTAGGAGGCCTAGATGCACTTTCATAAACAACGATGAAAAGAAACAAGATCTCTACTGAGAAGGACTGAATGGAGAGCTAAATGAGCAACTGGTTGCAGACACCTATCCGGATTTTAACACCTTCATGAACAAGATCATATTATTGGAAGCTTCACTTACGAAGCTAGATAATGAAGAGAACCATGAGTTTCCAGAGGGGAAGTTTGAGGAACCGGAAGAGACTAAGGTATCCAAGTTCCATCAGCCATGAAAACCGAGATACCGTAAAACCATGTGACATAATACCTCCAAAGTCAGACAGCAGAAAACAACCGTGAAGCGTCGCAGCTCAAGCACATCCTCTCAACAAAATGATAGCGACATCGTGACTCCAAGTTTCAAGAGTCAAAACGTATGTTATCGTTGCAAGAGCCCAAGTCACTTGGTATCCAGATGCCCATTTAAAAGACAACTGTTCTCAAAAGCAGCCAAAGCAGAAAGAGGGACAATAACATACACTGGAAGTGCTCTGCCTCCATCCTCTGGACAGCAAGGTCAACTCTCACTTATTGGATGAGGCAGCATGGAATACACGGACACTGCGTGAAGAGTACAAAAAAATTATAGATTCAGCATGTACTCTTGTTGGAAGAACTGTATTGTGATATGGAATAATACTTTGTTTAAGTATTTCAAGCACTGGTACTGTAACCATGGTTGTTAAGATTACAATGTGAGCTTCACCTTTCGGTAAACAGATTTCAGTAACCTTACTTAAAACTTTTTTTAAGTGGGGTAGGGCCTCTTGTTACCACACCTAATGGCCTTACGCAAACCCCAAGGTAGCTGACTGATTGAACCACGTAGGGTGTTGAGATGCCATCTTCAAGATCAATGCCAAGGAACGACGGTAAGCCGCATGATGCAGAGAGACAAGGATTAAGTACTGCAAATTTACCGGAGACCTTGATAAGCCAACTTTTGAGGATAATTTCGAAGACCAAAATATTCAGAAAGGCTCAAGAGAAGTCTGCATACCTGACCATAGGATCTTGCGAATCTCAAAGACGAGATTCCTTTTAAGTAGGGGTAGATCTATGACATCCTGAATTTTAGAACAAATTCAAAATTTTTCTAACAAACACCCTAACAATTTTTTTCCTTCTCCTTCTCAACTACTCTTTCTCTCCTATTTCAAAAGATAAATTCTCACATAAATTAAAACTTACCTAAATTTGAAATTTTCAAATATTAAAACATGAGAGTGACAACATACTTGACTTTTTCTGGATTTATTTGTTGTTGCTCTGGATTTTATTCACTAATCTATTTGAATCTTATTTGAATTTCAAAGAAAATTGTCCAAATTCAGAAATTCAAATTAATCTCGGCCGGCCCAGCTCCTTTCTTCTATGGCCAACCTTCCCCACACTCATTTTCTCTCGCGGCCTGCAGCACCCTCCTCCTTTTTCTAGCCCACGCCAATCAGGCCCAAGCCGGCCCATCCCTGCACAGCCTCCTTCAACCTCTCTCCTCCCTGCCTCTCGCGCCGCGACAGCGCACAGGCCAAGTTGCCGCCTGCCTGCCGGTGCTTGGGCGTCCGGCCACGTGCCCGCCGGCGTTACTGCACGCCGTGCCACCCGTCGCATGACAGCCAAGCTCTCCCCAACGCGCCGCACACCCACTGGACCGCCGCGCCTTGCCTGTCCAGCCGCGCCACCGAGGTTCACCGGCAATGAAGCCGTTGTCGGCCCTGCCTCCAGCTCAGCTCCCCCGGGCCTCTATAAATAGCACTGCACGTAGCTCTTCTCTCCCGCGCAGGCCGCCCCAGTTGCGCGCCGAGCCGTCCGCAATTCCCTTTCCCCCATTCTCTGCCGCCACGGTCTTCGCCACGATTCCTCGCCTCTGTCGTTTTCCTTGGCCTCCCTGCGCTTGTGGAGCTTCACAGCTACACACTCCTGCGATTCCAAGCCACGTCGAGCCGATCCCGCCGTCAACACCGTCCCGCACCGTGAGCCGCCTCCGCAGGTCGAGCCTCTCCGTTGCCAGCAGTCCACAGCGCTTCTCCGACCGGTTCATGCCCACCAGAAGACTCAGAGGGCTGCACTACTGCTTCCCCGACTGCTCCGGCCCCAGCTCCGCCGTACTGCCACCTCCTACACCGAGCGCCGCCACCTGTGAGCCGCCTCCTCCGTCGCCAGCTCGAACCCCGGCCTCCAGAGCCTCGAGAACCCCCTTAGGTGAGTGCGGCGTGAAATCTTGTTGCTCTCAGCCCAAGTTTAATCGTCCTTGGGCCACCGCGGTGAGTTTTCTGCTCCTCCGGCGAAGCGCCGGCCATGGCGCTGCCGCGTTCTGCGTTTTCGGCCGCCATCGGCCTGCCGGGAGCCGCCCAGCACCATCCGCTCAGTTATGGATGGACGGGATTAGAAGCAGACAGCTCCCCCACCCCCGCTCCCCCACCCCCACTCCCCCGCCCTGTTTTAATCGGGGCCGTCCGATTCTAAGTGCACAGCCTGGATCATATCCCGTTTATTTAAAATCCTAACCGTTCACTACCAGATCTACGGCCGAAATGAAACCAAACGTTAACACTTGGTCAATTTTAAATCGGAACCGTTCATGAGAGATCCAACGGCCAAGATCACTCCAGACCGCCAGCCCATTAAAATCGATACGTGCACACATGGCCCACCTGTCGGTCACTGTAGAAAAAATGCTAAGTCCACAAACTAGTTCGCACACAGAAACATTTCCCTTTGTAGGATAATTCTGCATAATTAAATTAAATATACTTTTTACATCTAAGCCCCTAGAATATTTTAGTAATGCATTAGAAGTCCCTGGCAACTAACCTGCAAAACCCTATACTTGCCAATATTTACTGACAGGTCCCTAGCTACTTTCTGATTAGGACAGACAAGTCCTTGGCTACTTTCTAAAAATTACAGATAGATCCTTAGACCTTTCGACGACTTTAAAATGCCGTATCTTTTTACCCATAACTCCATTTTTAGTGATTCTCTCGCTCACGAGTTCGTATCGATGTGAGCTATCCTTTGAAATCAGTCTTAGAACTGAAACCTCAAATATTCCTTACAGTTTAATCTAAATACAAATAATCCCCGATGCGTTCGATAAATCTATACCGATTAAATCACTTCTATTCTGCCTCCACTTAAAATCCAGCGAGCACTCAGTCAACAATAATCTGAAGACCAAATCCATCTTGTCATGTCACTTTCCCTTTTATTTTGAGTTTTTTATTGGAATTATTTATTTAATTGCTTTTAGTTCTCTATTGGTTATTTTGGATCGCTATTTATTTGTCATTCACTTTTAATTAGTAATTCTCATATAGTCACATTACATATAGGTTTAGATGATAGTTAGTGTGCATCTCACCTTATTTTAGCATAAATTAGTACGTGTGCCACATGATGCACCTAGTAATACATTTATAAAATAAATAAATAAATAAATAGTCGCAAATCATTAGAAAGCAACCTCATGCTACAAAATTAAGTAATTAATCTATAATCACTACAGGTGCATGCATGTTGTAGAAATAAATAATTATTTCATAAAATGAATCTTGCGGTCAAATGTTAACATATAGCATTAGCTAGATAATCACATTAATTGATGCATAAAACGACATAACGCGTACTAGGTGCACTGTGCACATGCTTGCGAGTTTATATTCGTGTAAAGGTGTTAATGCTGTAGACGCTCGTAGTGCACACGCCCGCATGGCTCACCATCACGATCACTGGACACTAATTAAATGTAGCTTAAAATAAATCTAGCAGTTAACTGGGAATGTTAGTAAATACCATTAAGCCAAGAATATGCATGAAATGACACACCTAAACTCATAGTACACACACTTGGCACACCTTAATATTGGTTCATACCTGCATGAATGCCTTAGTGACGCAAGTACACTCAACAGTGCACGTACACGTTTAACTATCTATATGTCCGCACAAGCATTAAAATGTGTACACATGAATTTAGATTATAATTGCTAGCTGGTAGCAAATAACATTAAGATGCGCATAAAATAATGAACCTTGCACCAAGCACGCTATCAACGCATGTCTTATATGAGTTCTCTCAAAACGGCATTTGAGTTGTTTACGCAACGACATGCACATGCCACTCCGCCGTGCAACATCACGCACACTGGATGTGCACTTGCACCCGTGCACGCACTCGTCGTTAGGAAAACCTAACGACGACTATAACAATGGCCCCACACATGTAGTCGCTAATCAAGTGCAACCGCACGGAACATATTGGATTCATACACGAGTCCATATCACAGAAACACCCACAGCACTCACGATATAACTTAATCATGGGATATAATTTAGAATGAGTCCAAATTGCTGGATACTCATAAAATGACACACACTTAGCTCCGGCTATACTCGCAACATATCGTGTTGTACCATAATTTACCTAGGTAACCCTCCAGACACTAAACATATGCATCTTAATACGAACCTAGTAGTCAAACACTAACTCATAGTTAATAACATTAAGATAGGATTATAAATACATTGATGCACATTACCACCAGCATACACCCATCCGTTGCGTCCCTTGCATTAAACCTAGAAAATCTGTCACCGAACCTCACCCTAAGCCAATAGCCAATGCATCATGCGTGACTTGCACTAGGTTTTCCTTGCGGAGTTTAATTGGTTCTTATTTGAAGTTCATTGGATCTTATCAATTCTTCTCGAGCTTTGTTTATTTTTGCGGTAGTTTTATTAGGTGTGCTATATCGTGTAGACGACGTCAAGTTTGAGAGAGAGAGCCGGATTTAAGAAGAGTCAGAAGGACTGACATACAAGAAGAGGCTTTAAGACGGACCTCGAGATCGAACCTCAAGACTTGATACAGAAGACAAGTTTTGAAGATTACAGGCTTGCAGGCAAGCTCTAACCCCCTTGACCATATTTAACCTATATTTGTTTAATGCTCCTACAGTGCCTATTTATACTGCTATGCATGATATTATCATTTAAAACATCGTGTTAGTTAAATCCTAATTGCCTGATTGATACATCGATATTAATGTCGACTACTAGACATTAATATTAATTACCTTGACCACTCGTTGTCAAGCTCCCTTGTTAACCATATATTTTTCATTGTTAAATGCTTTTAATGAACAGAAAGTTGCCTTGATATTAGGATACTTAGGAACCCCCTTGCGATACCAAGCATCGCCACACCATACACTATTTATTTACAACATGTGTTAAAAATGAGTTTGGTGGTGCGAGTAAAATAAAATGGGATGAGTGATAGAACAACTGGTGTTAGGTGAAGAAGGGTATTTCTGGTTGGGGGGGTGAGGCTTGTGCTTTGTGCATGGTGATTAGAGAAAAGTTGTATGTTTAGGGATTAGCTGTATGCTTGGATAGGATCCACCTCTCGTGGATAGCGCTCGCTCTAACCGCATAAAGACTAGTTCGTTAGCGCTCAACTTAGTGACTTTGTGCAACGACAAAACCTGTTATGGACAGGACATACCCTAACTTATTGGTGTCTACCGTATGCTCCACCTAGCAGCCAGTAGGGCACGGGGGACCAAGGGTGGACACTCGAGGATGTATGTAGCCGAGCAATTGACTCTGAGGAAAAGAAGTACACGGGCTCAGCGTATCTAAGTCTAGGAGGAAAATGAAGTACCTGAGAACTCAAAAAAAGTGAGTACTTGTGTTTTAGCTTTTGGTTTGCTTCTCGAGGTGCACATATGGGGATACTCGGATAAGGTGGGACTAGCGTTATCTTTCTCTCCTACAAAGAGAGCGTAGCCTATAGGTACAGTGTACAACCTCTGCAAAGTTTAAAATCTTTCGGAATGGTTGTTGTCACGGTATTGACACACTAATGCTTGGGTACTTAATGATTAGTCTCTATATATCTCCTTGACATGAGATTGGGTATAGCTACCTGTATTTTGGAAAAGTGAAAGTTGCCTAGAGGAGGGGGTGAATAGGCAACGACCTAAAAATCGACACTTAAAAATAAATTGATCGAAAAAACAAAGGGCGGACTAGTCCGGTCAGTCGGACTTGTCCGTTAGCGGACAAGTCCGATCCTTGCGGATAAGTCCACTAATCATAGCGAAAAATAGATCAAACACAAACCCAAAAGGAGACGCGAGACACAAGGATTTTTGACCGAAGTTCAGCTCCACACAGAAGCCTACGTCTCCGTTGAAGAGTCCACAAAGGACCAGGTTGCACTCAACCCTAAACCTCTCTAAATGACCACAAAGATTAACTTGGTTTTTCACTAAATCAAAAGAGGGAGATACAAACCTCTCAGATCTCACCACAATAGTCTTCATGGATTTCGGGCGACACCTAGCCGTCTAGAAGATGAATCTCCAATAGTAATAAGCCCTGCAAGTCTTGCAATGAAAGATCAAGTGCTCAAAGTAGATCAAAGAGATGAAGGACTCACAATCTCCTCTTCCTTCAATCAAAACCCTAGGGGATTCAATGAAGAACGAGTGGAGGAGGAGAGGTGGATCTCAGATGGTCTCAGGGCGCAATTTGAAAAGATGTGAAAGCTTTTGGTAACCCTAAGACGTGAGGGGAAGAGGGATTATATAGATCAATCAAGGATGACCTTCCAAAAATGCCAGGAGCAGACTAGTCTGTAGGTCCGAACAAGTCTGGACATCAGGCTCAATGGTAACATGATCATCTCTCTGGAGTCCGCAGAGGGCACGGACAAGTCCGGTCAGGCCGCGGTGTAACTGCTCTTGAGTCCACCTGCGGGCGAACAAGTCCGGAGGTCCGGATAAGTTCGGAGAATAACGGGGTGCTCCAACTCTGGAGTCCGCAGGCCTTGACGGACAAGTCCAGGCCCGGACTAGTCCGTAGGAGCGGACTAGTCCGGCTCTACCAGAGGGACAACTCTCTGGAGTCCGCAGCTAGGCCGGACATGTCCAGTGCCGAACAAGCCTGGACACCAGGATAAGTTCAGAGTGACTGCATGCTCCCTCTCTGGAGTCCGATCATTGGGTGGACAAGTCCGTTCTCGGATAAGTCCGAAGCCAGTGACCAAACATAGATAATTTGGATTGAAAATGAAAGGGGAAAGTTTGAGCACTTAACCATTTTCAACATAGAAAATGCTGGACCCCTCTTGATAGTACAGTGGTCCTATGACTCAAAAAGATATAAATACTAAAACCACCAGAGCCAAGGAGCCAACAATTTTCTCTTCCTTTTTGGGTTCAATAATCATCCATAGACTTTAGTCTCTGCACACATGCTCACAAAGAGCCATCAAATGCTTCCATTGTTTGTCATAATTCATCTCAAAAAACTACAAAGGATCATAGATGCACTTTCAATCTTCCCCTTTTTGGGTGAATTGATGACAACCAATGAGAAGCTACAAAGATAAACAAGGGTTACAAGTTAAAGAACATATAAGCTCCCCCTAAATCCATGCACATCAACACATACTAAGATAGCAATAGAAGCTTATATGAATATCAACTTGTAACCACAAACAATATGCAATAGGATAGATAAACCACAAGCATCACAGCAAGTCAAGTACAAAATATTGCAAACCAAGTTTTAAAGGCACACAAGTCTAAAAAGTTCACATCAACAATAGATAAAGGATAGTAGATAGATGCAGCTTCTCAATTTCTTCCCCTTTGTCATCAAGACACCAAAAAGGAAAGAAGATGAGGGAGAGAAGATAGAAGCTACTCCTCGGCATTATCATCACTGGCTATCTCCTCAAAGTCCTCATTTGGCTGTTGTTCAAAGTAAGCAAGCTCCTCATGAGTGAGATCTACAAATGGGTCTGGAAGGGGAGGAGCTTCTTTTTTAATGTCTGAGCTGTCTAGTGAACGAGAAAAGCCGTGTTGGCATTGCCATTTCTTAGTAGCTTTAGTGTCCCTCTTTTGAGCAACCCGTTCCTTGTGAGCATGAGCATCCATGTTCTGGCAGATCTTGAAGAAACCTTTAAGGATCTCGAATAAGTCACCTCTACCACGGGAAGATGAAGGAGGTGAACTGGCAGGCGCTCTCCTAGAGGTTGGACGAGTGGGCGGTGGAATTTGAGTAACAACTGCCAGTACTTGAAGTTAGAGTTTCTTATGCGACTCCTCTTTCTCAAACACCTTTTTAGTGAACTTCTCTATCATGCACATAATATAGGGTGCATAAGCACACGCCCTATTAGGCTGTTGTGCAATATCAAGAATTTTAGAGAACATGAAGTCAAAGATGTTGAACTTCTTTTGTCCCGACAACCACTTAATGAGGTTCCTTCCATGACCATGAAGATTAGATGCATCGCATTCCCAAGGAGCCAAGGTCTTCCTAAGGATACGATGCATTACCTTATAGAAGAGAAGAAACCCAGTAGTGTTTGGCGGAGAGAAGTGAGAAGAAGTGTCATACATGAAGTCCATCGCATTGATATCAAGTACTGGCTCATTATGAATTCAGGTTGGACAAGAGAAACCACCGCGAAACTTGATGATGTTGGCAAACCTTTAAACTATCACTGAGTACCTTTCTGCCCCTGTCATCCAAGATATCTTGCCCTCTTCTTCCTGATGATAATAGAGAGTGGCATAGAACTGAGCTATCACTGCTTTGTTCTAAGGGTATTGAAAGCCCAAGATGTCCTTAATCCCATGATACGTGCAAGCATCAATCACTTCATTGAACACTGGGTTATTATTCTTGGCCATGTACTCCCAATCAGCCCACTGCATAACAATCACTAGATTCTTCAATTTCAAGTACACAGAGAAATAGTAATCTGCATGAAAGTAACTCCAAAACTGAGTATCAACACACTATTTGGTCTCTTCATAGCAGTTCTCAAGACGCCTGATTGCAGCAGCTGAAGAATTTCCTATATAGTCCACACCTCCCCTGCCTGTCTCATGATCCTGAGGCGTTGCTGGTACCATGTTGATAGCCTCAGGCTCCTCTTGAATGTCATCATGGTCAACAACAGGAAGAGAGACCTTACACTTCTTGGTTCCAACCTTTCTGATAACACGGCGAGAACTGCCTTCACCTGACATACTGACTACTGCACAGAGTACCAGATTAGAGTGTAATGTGAGGATGATTGATCGAAATTGATTGAATTTGTTCAACACGTTCTGTCTGGCAGCAGACTTATCCGAAGAAGTGGACTTGTCTGCCAGCAGACTAGTCTGGCAACTCGGACTTGTCCGGAGCTCGACAGTGCACATGAAGAACAAATTTGCACAACTTTTAGATCTGACCACAACTTCAAGCCATATTACATACAAAACACTGATAGCATCCTAGGAGTGACCTCATAGAAGATATTTGAAACTTATGAATAGGAACAACCACATTTCAAACTCAAACCCTAGAGAAGAGATTATCTTCGAACGAGGATGAAAAGGAAGCGGACTTTCGAGGTTCCGGACTAGTCCGAGGGTGGAAAAGCTTTTCCACATAATGGATTCACTTTCAACCGGTTGAAATGCTGGATCGCCACAGGAGTCACGAGCTAGGGTTTGGCGTAGGAGAGAGAAAGTGGAATAGTGTTTGGGGAGGAAGAAGACTCGGGGGTTTAAATAGACCCTGTGGTTCGGACTTGTTTGGGTTCATGGACTTGTCTGCTAGAGGACTAGTCCGGTACTGCGGACTTGTCCGGCCCACGTAGTCTTAAATCAAAGAGTAGAACTTGATATTTGAGGAAGGTGAACTTTTGGACAATTTTCAAAAAAAACATATTATTATGTAAAGTGTGAGCAGAATCAATCAAGCAATTAACCATGATTACACTTCCCATAATAAAAATTTTTCAAAACTTTTGAGGTTTTCAAAACAAAACATGCAAAATATTTTCACAAATCCTTTATTTTCAAATCTATCCTATACCATAACAGATGTGCAACACTTCAAGCCACGTTCTGAGAATCAAGGATATTTAGCTCATTTCTAAGTTCACAAAAGCGTCTTTCATATAGAGGTTTAGTAAAAATGTCGGCCAGTTGCTTTTGTGTGGATACATGAGAAATTTCTATGTCCCTTTTGATGGTGTGGTCTCTTAAGAAGTGGTGCCGGATGCCTATGTGTTTGGTGCAGGAGCGCTCACAAGAATTGTAAGCGAGCTTTATGGCACTCTCATTGTCGCATAGGAATGGAATACGGTTCAAAGTGTAACCATAATCCTTTAGAGTTTGTCGCATCCATAGAAATTGAGCACAACAACTACCGGCTGTGAAATACTTCGCTTCGGCTGTGGAAAGGGCAACAAAATTTTGTTTCTTAGATGACCAAGACACTAGAGATCTTTTCAAGAACTGGCAAGTTTCCGATGTGCTTTTACGGCCCACTTTGCATATTGGAATACCCAATGAGATTGAATTTTGAGCCTTTGGGGTACCATAGTCCTAGGTTTGGTATATGAACTAGATATCTCAAAGTTCTCTTCACGGCCACTAAGTGACATTCTTTTGGATTAGCTTGAAATCTTGCACACATACACACTAAGCATGATATCCGGCCTAGATGCATATAAGTAAAGGAGAGATCCAATCATAGAGCGATATACCTTTTGATCGACGGATTTGTCCTTCTTGTTGAGATCAAGATGGCCATTGGTAGGTATAGGAGTCTTCATCGGCTTTACATTTGCCATGTTAAATTTCTTGATCATATCTTGAGTGTACTTGGCTTAGCAAACGAAAGTCCATTCTTTTAATTACTTCACTTGAAATTCTAAAAAGAATGTTAACTCTCTCATCATAGACATCTCAAACCATTTGGTCATAAGCTTGCTAAACTCAACACAAAGAGATTTCTTAGTAGAACCAAATATAATGTCATCGGTATATATTTGGCACACAAAAATATCATTAGAAACTTTCTTTGTGAAAAGAATAGAATCAGCCTTCCCTATTTTGAAGCCTTTCTTGATGAGAAAGTCTCTCAAGCACTCATACCAAGCCTTTGGTGCTTGCTTCTACCCGTAGAGAGCTTTGCGAAGCTTGTACACATGATTCGGTTACTTTTTATCTTTAAAACCTGGTGGTTGCTCAACGTATACTTTTTCCTTGATCAGACCGTTGAGGAAGGCGCTTTTCACATACATTTGGAACAGCTTGAAACCATGTTGAGTAGCAAAGACAAGCAATATTCTAATTGACTCAAGTCTAGCTACAGGAGCATAAGTTTCATCGAAATCCAAACCTTCCACTTGAAAGTACCATTTAGTCACCAATCTCGCCTTGTTTCTTACCACAACACCGTCTTCATTTTGCTTGTTGCGAAAGACCCACTTGGTTTCAACAATGTTTTGTTTGGGTCGTTCCACGAGAGTCCAAACTTCGTTTCTTGTGAAGTTGTTGAGCTCTTCTTGCATTGCCATTACCAGTCCGAATCATTTAGTGCTTCTTCGACCCTAAGAGGCTCAAGACAGGAGACAAACGAGTAATGTTCACAAAATTTAGCAACATAAGATCTAGTGATTACCCCCTTATCAATGTCACCAAGAATTTGCTCGACGGAGTGATCTCATTGTACTGTTTGATGTACTCATGAATGTTGCACTTGTGGTCTTGTCTCGTCACTATCTTCTTCAATGTGTTGATCATGAATGGGAACCTTGTCATTTTGATCAACTTCATTATTTGCCTCCTGTTGAACTTCCTCACTTGATTCTTCACCACCGGTCATGCCATGATTTTCTTGACTTGTGGGTGTAGATGACTCTTGATTTTCTTTTAGCTTGATCTCACCAAGTGTGATCCTCTTGATCGCCATGGTCGGAGCTTCTTTATCATCTATAATTTCATTAACAACTTTTCCCTCTTGGGAGCCACTAAATTCATCAAACGTCACGTCACGTGCTATTTCAACACAACCATTGGTTTTGCTGAATACACGATATGCGTGAGCGTTTGATCCATAACCAAGCAAGAACCCTTTATCAACTTTAGGTGCGAACTTAGAGGATTTGGGTTTTTTGTTTAGTATATAACATTTACTTTAAAAAACTCGAAAGTTTGAGATATTAGGCTTGTTACCGGTGAGAAGCTCATAGGGAGTTTTCTTCAAGAGTCAATGTAGATACAAGCGGTTGCTTGCATGACACGCGGTGTTGACAGCTTCAGCCCAAAAACGATCGGACGCCTTGTACTCATCTAGCATTGTCCTTGCCATCTCGATGAGTGCTCAGTTCTTCCTTTCAGTAACCCCATTTTGTTGAGGGGAATAGGGTGCTGAAAACTCATGCTTGATGCCTTCTTCATCAAGATACTCTTTCACTTGAGTGTTCTTGAACTCGGTGCCGTTGTCGCTCTTTATCTTCTTGATTTTTACGTCATACTCGTTTTGAGCTCTTCTCAAGAATGTTTTGAGCACACTCTTCGTTTCACCTTTGTCATGCAAAAAGAATACCCAAGTGAAGTGAGAAAAGTCATCAACAATAACAAGACCGTATTTGTTACCGCCAATGCTAATATACGCCACCGGTCCAAACAAGTCCATGTGCAGCATCTCCAGCGGTCTTGTGGTCGTTATTATGTTTTTGGATGGATGGCTTGCTCCTACTTGCTTTCTGGCTTAGCATGCACTGCAAATTTTATTTTTCTCAAAGCAAACATCTGTTAGTCCTATGATGTGACCCTCTTTTTGGAGTTTATAAAGGTTCTTTATGCCAACATAAGCTAGGCGGCGATGCCACAACCAACCCATTGTTGACTTGGCAACGTATCCGAGACTACTTCATTAGTAGAAAAATCTACTAGATAAAGTTTTTCCTTCAAGTAGCCTTTAAATGCCACGGTACAACTTTCTCTTTTGTAGACGGTCACATCATAATTTGTGAACAAACAATTGTAACCCATCTCACACAATTGTGACACGGATAACAAATTGTAGCTCAAAGATTCAACCAAAAGAACATTCGTAATGGAAAGGTCTTGGAAATAGCAATTTTTCCAAGATCGATTACCTTTCCCTTTTTGTCATCTTCGAAGGTAACACTGTCATCTTGAGATTTGTGCTCTTCAATGGATGAGAACATCTTCTCCTCTCCGATCATATGATTTGTACAACCACTGTCAATCACCAAACTTCTTAAACCGGAGGAGTAGTCCTACAAAACAGATTAGGCTTTGTTTTTAGGTACCCAAATTTGTTTGGGTCCTTGCACGTTAGCAACAAGAGATTTTGTTACCCACATACAAGACTTGGTGTTCTTGTGACATGGCCCAATATATCTAGCAATAACTCTACCAAAAGCATTCTTGATTAGACACATAAGAAGCATCAAAATCATAAAAAAGTTTAGCACAATGAAGAGCATTAGTGTTCTTTGGAGGAGGTGTTGGTGAAGCTTCATTTTTGGCCTTGTAGCTTCCTCCTTTGGTGAACTTCACAAATTTCTTGCCGTTCTTGCTCTCTCTTGCATTGTGACTCTTACCCTTCTTATATCCAATGCCATCATTAACATGTGGGCGTCTAGTGTTCATATACGCTCCTCTTGCGTACTTGGCCTTTTCTTGCTCAATGGAGATCTTGCTTTGTTCAGCTTGTGCATTGAAGGTCTTGACTTGTTCTAGAATTTGTACAATGATCTTCTCATTCTCAATCAACTTCTCAATCTACACATCTTTGCACCTGTCACAAATAGCAATCCAAGGGGGCAAGACGCTCTTTTAAAGAAGTTGCTTCTTTTTTAGCTCTTTTAAAGAAGTTGCTTCTTTTTTAAGTTTGCTAACTTGCACTTTAAGAGAAGAGCAGTTTTTTCAAGGTGTTAAACTTCTCTTGAAGTACATCATTAGCGAGTCTAAAGGTTTCGCTAGCATCATTAACTTCAACCAAAGCTTTAGTTAATTCATCTACTTTCTTCCTCTCAAGAGCTAGGATATTCTCAAGATTAAGGTTTCTCTTCTTCTCAAGAATGAACAAGTCTTCTTGCTTCTCAAGAATATCCTCTTGCCTCTCAATTTCTTTTTTTTGTTTCTCAAAAATGTTCATTAATTCAAGTAAGCTAGGCACATCATCATCATCTTCACTATCCCTGGAGTCTGGTTTTATTACCTTTGATCCTTTTGCCATGAGACAAGTGGGTGCAGCTTCTTTTTCATCGCTCAAGCTTCTGAAGAGAGAGGTGTTGGTAGGAGTGACGCCTATTGCCAAGGTAGCAATTCCTTCATCATCGAAGTCGAAATCAGAGTCAGAGTTCCATTCTTGTCCTATGTGGGCTTGCTTCTTGTACTTCTTGCTCTTGTCCTTATTGTACTCCTTGTCACTCTTCTTCTCCTTCTTGTCTTTGTTCTTGGCGTTGGGGCACTCTGTAATGAAATGACCTTCCTCTCCACATTCATATTAAGTTCTTTTAGATTTTCAAATTTTACCTTTGCTGAAGTTCTTCTTGTGAAAGCCACATTTCTTCACAAACTTCTTGAATTTCCTCATGAGCAGCGCGAACTCTTCATCATCGCTTTTTTCTTCGCTTGAGCTTTGAAAATACACTTTCTTCCCTTTAGCTTTGAGAGCTATGCCCTTTTTTTCGGAAGTGGTGTTGCCGATTAGGGAGTTGACCTTTCTTGCTTCTTCATCTTGATCTTGTTGAGCAAGAAGCCATCCGAGTACTTCATCTATGGAGAAGTCCTTGACGTTTTCCTTTATAAGAGTACACAAATGTGAGTTCCAAAGTTGAAGAGCTTGAAGTAACTTTTTGTTGACTTCGATGTCTTCAAGCTTCACTCCAAGAGCTCTTCTCTTGTTGACGATCTCCATGAGACGGTCATGTACTTTTTGAGGTCCTTCATTCTTCTTCTTAATGAACAAGTTGTATGGTCCTCTTAGGTGATCTTCTCTAGTTTTCTTGACAGTATTCATCCCTTCATGGATGATTTCAAGCTTCTTCTAAATCTTGTGGGCATTTCTTATCCCTATCACCTTGATGTACTCATTTGGGCTTAGTGCCGAAATGATCACAGAGGCAGTTTGAGCGTTGTGGTGCATGTTGACTTCATCATTTTGTGTGGGTTCTTCTTCATTCTCGAAGGTGAAGCCTTTCTCTACAATCTTCAAGATTTATGGTCCCATCGACTCGAGATAGGTGATCATCTGAAACTTCTAGTGCTCGTAGAAGGTTCCATCGAAGATGAGAATCTTCTCCGAGGCTTGCCCAATCTTCAACTCGGTCTTCAGCTTGTTCTAGTCGAACTGGACGTTGGTATAGTTCTCCTTGCTTGAGGATGAATCACCGACCTTCTCGGTCGACATCTTTAACTCTCCTAACTGTTAAGCTATTGAAAATAGAGTCTTTGCTCTGATACCAATTGAAATTAGCTTAGAGGGGGTGAATAGGCAACGACTTAAAAATCGACACTTAAAAACAAATTGATCAAAAAAACAGAGGGCGGACTAGTCTGGTCAGTCAGACTTGCCTGTTAGCGAACAAGTCCAGTCCTTGCGGATAGGTCCACTAATCACAGCGGAAAAATAGATCAAACACAAACCCAAAAGAAGACACGAGACATAAGGATTTTTGACGAAAGTTTAGCTCCACACAGAAGCCTACGTCTCCATTGAGGAGCCCACAAAGGACCGGGTTGCACTCAACCCTAAACCTCTCCAAGTGACCACAAAGATCAACGTGGTTTTTCACTAAATCGAAAGAGGCTGATACAAACCTTTCGGATCTCACCACAATGATCTTGATGGATTTTGAGCGACACCTAGCCGTCTAGGAGACAAATCTGCAAGAGTAATAAGCCCTGCAAGTCCTACATTGAAAGATCAAGTGCTCAAAACAGATCAAAGAGATGAAAGACTTACAATCTCCTCTTACTTCAATCAAAACCTTAGGGGATTCAATGAAGAACAAGTGGAGGAGGAGAGGTGGATCTCAGAGGGTCTCAGGGCGCAATTTGAAAAGATGTGAAAGCTTTTGGTAACCCTAAAACGTGGGAGGGAAGGGAGATTATATAGATCAATCAAGGATGACCTTCTAAAAATGCCGGGAGAGGACTAGTCCACAGGTTCGGACAAGTTCGGATATTGGGCTCAACGGTAACATAATCATCTCTTTGGAGTCCACAGAGGGCACGGACAAGTCCGCTAGCGGACTAGTCTGACCAAGCGGACAAGTCTGGTCAGGCTGCAGTGTAACCGCTCTAGAGTCTACCCGCCCAGCGGACAAGTCCGAACAATAACGGGGTGCTCTAACTCTGGAGTCCGCAGGCCTTGACAGACAAGTCCGGGCCCGGACTAGTCCGTAGGAGGAGACTAGTCCAGCTCTGCCAGAGGGATAACTCACTGGAGTCCGTAGCTAGGCAGACATGTTTGGTGCCGCACAAGTCCGGACACCTGGATAAGTTCGAAGTGATTGTGTGCTCCCTCTCTAGAGTCCGGTCATTGGGTGGAAAGTCTGGAGCCAGTGACCAAATATAGATAATTTGAATTAAAAATGAAAGAAAAAAGTTTGAGCACTTAACCAATTTTCAAGACAGAAAATGCTAAACCCCTATTGATAGTACGGTGATCCTATTACTCAAAAAGATATAAATACTAAAACCACCAGAGCCAAAGAGCCAACAATTTTCTCTTTCTTTTTGGGGTTCAATAATCATCCATAGACTTTAGTCTCTGCACACATACCCATAAAGAGACATCAAATACTTCCATTTTGTCATAATTCATCAGAAAAACCACAAGGGATTCTAGATGCACTTTCAAAAAGTGTCTAGATGAGGTATTGGAGGCCCTTCCAGCTAAAATTTGAGAACTGGCGGGAAATGTTTATTCTTCCCAAGGTCCACCCTTTAAAATATGAAAAAAAAATGTTTGAACTCCCCTGTTCTAATTC
The DNA here is from genome assembly GCA_001602315.1 of Zoysia pacifica. Taxonomy (NCBI): domain Eukaryota; kingdom Viridiplantae; phylum Streptophyta; class Magnoliopsida; order Poales; family Poaceae; genus Zoysia; species Zoysia pacifica. The sequence continues at coordinate 150,021 of BCLH01000296.1, forward strand.
TTCTATAGTGAACCCTGCATAAAACTGGATTTTTACAAAGTAATGCTAAGCCTTGATCTTGCTACAGCCAAATATGTATTTATATATCCATGCTTAGTGTTAGGGCTTACTGAGTACTCTATGTACTTACCCGTTTGCATTTGTGGTTTTAGTCAGAGAGAGTTTCGTAGAAGACGATGACGTGCTGGGTTTTTGTTCTACCTCTCAAGCCTGCTTGTGGCTTTGGGTCTTTGTTTTCGCTGTCTGCTTCACCTCTAACCGGTCATACAGAGGTTGATATTTTAATCCCTACGGTCTTGCCAGTAAAGGTCTAACTACAGGTATATTATTTTACCCGAGGTATGTTTTTGATAATCATTCTGTTGAAATTGTGCATATCAGCTACTGATCCAGAGACTGATACAAGAGGCACAGTGCATCCCAGAAATAGGGTGTGACACTCCGCCACGTTATCGCAGTGTGGCGTATCTCGTCTAGGACAGTCTTGCACCCGTTTATATTTGGAAAATCAGAAATGTGCTGTGTAAGGAAGGCATCCTGACCCCTTAAAGTGTTATCCCATGCAGGGAATAGCAGTTTGTTGAAGCCAACCACAAAGAAAATCCTAACAGCCAATTCGTTATCAATAAATAACTTTGAAGTATGGTCCAGAAGATAGACTGATTTCTTGAATTGAACCAGAGCACGTTGATTATCCTCTTCAGTGGAGCAAGGTGGATCTTTCTTTCCAATTGGTAAACCTAAAAACTTGTTTACACGTAGGTCATTTAATTCAATGCCACCTTCGTTATCAACTTCAATGATCATAAACTCTGGATTCAGCCTGTCCATCAGATAAACCAGTAGGTCAGTACTTTCTGGATCCTCTGCGTAAAAATGTAAAAGCATGCCAAAGCCAAGCTCAGATATCCGCCTACGCTGTAGCATAGTGAGATGCTCACAGAATTTGGTAAAGAATGCAGGGGAACATCTAACAGGAGGCATCTGTACAATACAAAAAATATGATTAAGAAGTATAGACATACATTTGAAATGAAAAAATGTAATTGTTGCTATAAATGATAACAGTACTAACCGTTACTAAGATATTGAATGGCATGAATCTAATTTGCCTTTGGAAGGAACTAATCACTGAAGGCTGTCGCTTCAACCTACGGGATTTGAGGGAGGGGACTTTATTCTGTTTCGATCCAACGCCACGCGAGATTTCGGGAACCAATCCGAAAGAAACTCAGTTGCTTTATTTAAAACAAACCTGACAACATTAAGCGGATCAAGTGGGTTGGCTTGCACCGTGGGTGGCTGTGGCAGCAGATGGTGCGGCACGTGGTCATGCGGGGGCAGCGGCCGGCGCGGGTCATGTGGGGTTGGCGGCGGGCACGGGGTCAGGGTGAGGCGCGGTGCGTGGTGATGCGGGGGCTACGCCGGCGCGGTGTAGGGAAGCAT
>BCLH01000296.1:158286-187224 GCA_001602315.1 Zoysia pacifica
ATGGAAATATATTAGGGGATGCAAAATTTTGTAATTCAAGTTAAAACTTGATTTATGTAGTGTGTACCTCATATAGTGTGTACCTCATATAATATAGCAAATATCTTGGAGTAAATCATTAATAAAATGGTGTCGATCTCGTGGTAGTAGAATGCATATTTTTCAATAAATTCTTCAATCCTTCTCCCTCGTGTTATCTGTATACTTGAGAAAATTTGAAGGTCATAATGTCAATAAGACAAAATATGATCCTTATGGTAATTGGATAATTTCATTACCTCATATTTCTCAAATACGAATGGAGGTTATCACTTGAATTTTGCATGTAGTTCAATTCTAACAAATTAAGCACATAGAGTCAAATTAATGGGAAGTAAACTTACATTTTGCAAGAAATTAATTAGAATCTCAATTGCAAATTTTAAATTATGTTTAACATTTAACTTTACTCAAATTAAGCACGCCGGGCTTAGTGAAGAGAAATTAAATGGTGATCACGCAAGAGAGATTAATCTCAATTGCTAAAGACAATGTTGTAAATACTATTGTGTACACTTTAATTCACTTTAAATTAAGCTCACCGGCTCAATTATGGTGAATTCAATTGGTTTTGCAAAAAATAAATATCTCAATTGCAAAACATGTGAGACACACTTCGATATCTCAATTGCAAGAAATTATTATCTCGATTGCAAGAAATATCGTTTATATATCATAGGGAATGCTTAAAGAGCAAACACAAGGGACATAATTTTATTTCCAAATCATATGTAAAGTGGAATTATTATCTACAACATTAAATCACTAAACTGTGACAGACCGCTCCGCAAGCACTACTAAGTTTGAACCCTTCAGCCACGTTCAGCATTGCAACGACACCAATTTCATTGCAATATATATGTTTTATTGCCACGGTTTTCAGACTTGGTAGCAATAATGGATAATATTACCACGATTATATTTACGTTGTTATTTTCATGAAAATCGTACCAATAATAGATGATATTGCCACCACTTACAGTTTAATTGCAAGTGGTCATGAATATCGCCATGATATAATATGGTTGTAATAATTTTAATTTTAGTTGCTATTTTCATTAATCATTGCAAGTAACTATATATCTTGCCACATCTATAATATGTTATGCGTTGCAATTTTTTTTCTCTATACCAACGAAAAACTTATACGTTACATCTAGGTAGTTTTTTTGTCATAAATTTAATTCGTTGGTGTATAATAATTACATATCTATAATACATTAATGAGACAAAGCTGCGTCCGTAAGTAAACTGTCCCCAACAGAAGTAGAACTACGCACTTCACTGCACTAGTGACGAACATGGTACTACGAACTGCACTGCACTCCTGACGAAGTGTAAGGAAAATATTACTTTTCTTGTAATTGTAGTAGGCTACACGTAGGGGTCTTAAAAAAATAGTGAGGTTGGATCGAATTTGTATTGGGTCAAATTTTTATTATTTTTAAATTAAAATTTAATAAGAGTCGAATTAATTTGTAAAAGTATTCGTGGGTCGAGCTTTTTTATCACTCCTCCTCGCTACAGGAGAGCATTCTTAATATATTTAAAAGAATTTTAGATTTAAACATGGTACTACGCACGGCACTAGTGACTTTTCAGTACTGAACTTATTTTCTTTTAAGCTATTTTACTTAAATCATTTGTAAAATGAAATTTCTATGGATTTAAAAAAATTCCAAAGCACAAAGACTGGTAACCAACCTTGTGCATGGACGACCTGACGGGAGGGCCTCCTTTCATCGACAGAGAAACACGACTGCCCCGACCTCTCGGAAGTGAATCCCCTGACGAGCTCAGAGGGCAGGACGTCGCTACCGCGTGGGTCGTGAGGGAGTGCGCCCCATAAGGCAGCGACGGTGACGCTCGTCAGGTGAACCCCGCGCCTCTCTCTCATACCTTAAAAAAAAAAAAAACTTCTACCTCTTCGGCTACTGCCGCCCCACCGTCTCAGATCCAACTGCCGGCTCCCTGTCGGCATCGCTGCCATCCGCCGCTAGATCCTGCCTCCTCTGGCTCCTCTCTGTGCTGTGCCCACCGGATCTGGCACCGTGCGGTTTCCCTCCCGAGGCGCCCAACTCCCTCTCCGGCTCTCCGTTGCAATGAGGTCGCCGTCAGCGGCGACGTGAAAGGCTCCCTCTCTGTCGCGGCGCCCTTCTCTACCACAACCGCCTGGAGCTGCTGGCTTCTGCTGATTTCCATAGTCCGCTTGGATCTCACCTCCTGGCCGATCCCCCCTCTGAATCATTGTCTAATGCTTAAGTTCCCAAAAAATGATTATTGTTTGCTGTTTTTTTAGTTTGACATCCCAGCGGCCAATTGCTCAATGGAAAACCTCGACCAGCATCTCTGACATCCCAAGGTAAATGAACTGCACAAACTATTTTTTACAGTTTTTTTCAGTTCCAAATGTTGCCGAACTGTACGCTCCTATTATACTTCGACAGTTGCATCCATGCTGGACAGTACATTGGTGCAGACAGAACTAAAGGTATAAACAGGGCAGAGTTTAGGCAAACCTTAATTATATATTTTCTGTATTTACTACTTAGTGAATTTACTATCAAACTGACTTCCTCATTATCCTTTGGAACTATACTGTAAATCAAACTTTTCTGCCATGCCTCAGGCTCCTAGATACCGTGTTGCATCTGTTTAGGGTTAATCTAATTGCAAAAAGTGGTGTTTATCAGTTTTATTTAAATTGTAGTGGTATCTGTTTAGGGTTAATCTTGAGTTAATATTTTTTTCTTTGATCTTGAGTTAATATTTTAGTTGAATCTTTTTCTATTTTCGGAGTTCAATTGAGTTCCTTGACTTTGTGGTGTATGATTACTGAATTTCCTGTGTGTCAAGATATGCAGGTGAATGTTAGGGACATGATTGCATTTATCTCATGGGTTAAATCTACATGGATTTAATGTCTCTGATGAATTAAATAAGAAGGTAACTGGTTTCTCGTTATGTTTATGGCGTGTATTTATCGGTTGATACATTCTCTTAATTTTGATTTATTTGCTGATTAAACTTCTATATTTTCACAAAATGACTCTTTCATTTGTAATTGTGAACCTATTTCTTGTTTCAAGTAATTAATATATTCTGATTGTTCGTGATGGCTAAGCGGATATTCTCTTCACTATGATTAGTATTTCCTTGCAGCAATAGGCAGAAATTGGTACATTTGCCATACCATCTCTTAAGGACCAGCTTGGGTGTGTGTTTAGGACTGCTTGCGAGAAGAGATGTGGCAGTTATGTAGCTAATCTTATAGTACAACTATATTTTTTAGTTTCAGATTTCTATGTCTAGAGATTGTTATCTAAATCATCAAAATTATAAACATGTAAGTTAGTGATAGGTATATGTGATTTTTTTCACATTAAATTATTGATTGATTTAATAAATTCTTATTGATATTTGTATTCTGTTGCCGCAACTATTTATTATCAAATTATATAATATAGAATGTGTTACCACAAATTATTTATTTGTTGTGATAAATCACAAATTATCAGGACTATTGCATCTTATGCTTTGCTGTAATAATTTATATCTCAACAAATATCTTGCATGGAGAAGAATATATTGCAACAAAAAAGCATACGTGGCAAAAGATTCTATTACGACGACTTAATAACCGTGGCAATATTAATTATCACCATGACATTAGTAATGGCAAGACTTTCTATTACCACGATATTAAGTGTGGCACCTATTATATATAGCGATGACCCATGTCGTGGTGATAGACATGTTCCACAATGGAAAAATAAATGAGGTAAAAATTTTAGACCACGCCAATACTTGCAAATGGCACATATTGCAATAATTCTGATATTATTGCAATGTTTTGGTGTCGTTGTCCAAGAGGTAAAACTTAGTAGTGAGAGGAGACGATTCATCGACCACAGGATCTTATCGAGTGTCCCTCGGCGAAACGAGGACTAACAGGACAACTCAAGCCCTATAAAATATATTGCAAACTGTTGATTAAGTTAATAAAACAAACATTTTAAAAATGCGGAAGCGGTAACCTTATTGAAACTAGAGTCTCTTAAAAACTATGCATAAGATGACATCGAGCCCATATGATGCATCTTCTAGCAGCACACAACAACGACGTGGTGAGCAAGGCTCTCAACGGACAAAATCACCCTCGGGGGTTGTTTTTGCCAGTTGGTCTAGAGGAGGAAGAGAGAGAAATCACCTGCACACAAAACCACAGTAGCCAAGCCCTGAGCATTAAATGCTCAGCAAGTCTTATCCGTCAATATGACCAACTATAACTGACTCCAAAAATATGATAAAACTGATTTACATGGGATGGCTATTTATAAAAACCAGCGCTAAGAATGAATCCTTACTTTCAAAGTTTTAGCGGTTTCGCAAAATATAAATTTAATTTGCACTATAAGCTATCACAATCATGGTTGTCAAATCAAATTCTGATCAATATAACCAACAAAACAAGTTACATTCACTTCATACTTCTTAACTACGATGTGACTCAAAGAGACAAGTGATACTCGTTACTGTGAGGGGCACCGATTATAATTGATTTACATCCAGCTGGAGAAACCTGATTACACGACATATACGCACTCCTTCGAAGCCGCACATGGCAACCTTTCACACCAATGATATATAATACCGGTCTGTTGCTCACCCCTCTCGGGCAGTGGTCCTCCATGCGATAACCACACAGGGTCTATCCATAGTTCATGGGAAAAATACAGACTTCCAGTGTATGAGTGGCTTTTCCCCTTCAAGCTACAGCCCCAAAGCTCTCTCTTCTAATCATTTTCAGAAGAGAGGTTCGGTTACGTCCAGTCACTACGCACATTGGGCTACCTCAGTTTTCTCAGTCTTATATATCCAGTATGTAATCAGTACTGTTCAAACTTGCTCAATAGAACTGACAATAGTACGGTTCTTAACCGACACAGATAGGGCTACCGCACGGGCTACCGCATACAGGACTCCCTGTTTCCAACCTGTACTTCTCTGCTCGGTCTCAACTTAACATTTTTTTCGATTTCATAACCAACCTTAAGCTTTTCATGCGATAATTCTGAACCAAGGGTAAAAACCTGTATTTTGCGAGTGAAGTTCCTATTCACTCAACTTCTACCGAAAACTAAAACTGATAGCCTAGCTCTACATCGAGATACCTGTACCAAAAACATTAAATATAAGTAAGGTATCTATCATGCAGTTTAAGGTTTCAATTAACTCTTAAAACCTAATGCACAGTACATTAATCACACACTATATAGTAATAAAATATAAAACAGTTAAAACAGAGTTAATGCATCGAGGCTTGCCTGGGTTTTGCTCAAATGTAAATTCTTCCGCGAAAGGAACATCTTCAAGCTCCTCTTCAGATGAATCGGGTCCTACATATGAAATGATATGCAAGAAAAGAGTCATGTTGATTTTTAGTTTTAATTGATATCACATGCGATGATAGCTTTTTATTTTCAAAAGATAGCTAGTAATTTTAGTTATAAAACTTCTTTAAAATGATTTTCAAAAATATAAAACCATTTCAAAAATATAAAACCAGAGGCGTGTTGATCATAAAATCAGAGAGGCTGTAAATGAATTTTTGACAAAGTTTCAACATTTATTGAAATCAAATAGATTTATAACGATTTAAATACCATTTAAACCTAATAAATCATTTATAAAAATTATTTTTATTGAAATAAAATATAAAATTTTTCTAAAACAGAAAGTTTGATAAAATAAACAGAAAAGTAAAATTTTTAAGATTTTATCGTGCCAAAGAATAGCGATAATGCATTAATGAAATATTTAGTGATTTGAAATGATTAAATTAATTTCATGTATAAAATGATAATTTGTTAGCTTCAGAATATAGTTCTAGTTGAGAGGATCTTAATAAAATTTATTTCACATTTTCTACAGATTTTAAAATATTGAAATCATTTCTGGACCATTGAATAAATCAATCCGTAAATAATAAACATTTTTCCGGCCGTATGGTCTGGTCACACCGTGGGCCACAGGGAATCGGCCCACTTGGGGTCTCGGCCCAAAGAAGGAGGCCACACGGTTGGCCGTTGGTTTGCCGCATCGGATCCGAGGAGCGCAGAGGATCCGGCGAGCGGGGAGCTCGGTCCCCAGGCGCAGCCGGCGCGGCGGCGACGGTGAAACTTCGGAGGAGAGGCACCAAAATGACCAGTGCGACACAGAGAGTTCCCTGAGGAGGTCGACTGAGTGAGGGCCTCACCGGAAACGGCCGATCGGCGAGAGGCGGCTGGGGCGGACGTTCGGCGACGCGGCGAGCTTGGCACAGGAGACGAGGGACTACGAAAGCTGGACCAAAAGCTTTAACAAGCCCGGGAGACGCTCAGAACAATAGTTTCTGCCGCGGAAACGGGCCGGAGAGGGGAGTTCGTCGGTGAGGGGGTCACGTTCAAGTGGCCGTCGTCCTTCGAAGCGGAATTCCTGCGCATAGGTCCAACGATTCTCAGAACTACTAACTTGGCCGAATAGTTCTCCAGCATGTGCTCGACGACGTAAATTGTTCGGAGAGGTTTTTCCAAAGATACGTGAAAAATACGGAATTTCGAAAGTTGTTAGCTGATAAGGAAATTCTGATTTATCTGATTCCTGCGCCTGCTTGCTGTTTGATTCAAAACACATATTTTCGGAGCTCCAGTTCAAAATCAAAATAAATTTTATTTTAAAAATTCAGGAAAACAAATAACTTTGTGGGAACGAAACAATTATGAACCCTTTTAAATTTTAAATAAAATTTTTACACAAACTTTCTTAAATTCAAGTCTTTGCAAAACCTTTCAAAGGAAAATTTTTATTTCATAAACTTTCTTTCAAAATTTTGAACTCGCATTTGAAATTCGAATTTGAAATTTAAAAGTTTAGTTGAATTGTTTTAAATCTTTCGAGCTCGGTTCCAAAAGTTCGAAGCTGATCCAGCTCTCATGATTCTTTGATATCGTCCAAATACGAGATGTCACAGCCCTCCCCCTTTGAAATCTCGTCCTGAAATTTAAAACAAAAGAGGGGGGAACATCAGAGGGATTGAAAGAACTTTGAAAAATTCTTGTCTCCCACGTTGCTTCATCTTCCGTGTGGTTGCTTCATTGAATCTTGTAAAATTTCTGAGTCTAGTTTCTTGTCATTCTTTCTAATCGACAATTGGTAGTACTTCTCTGAATGAATGAGATCTCTCTGAATGAATGAGATCTGGTTACGGTTGGTCGATATCGGTGGCCATCACATATCTTAAGACCTTTAAGCTTTTCTTCGGTTGTGAAGGATCCGATTATTGCGATCGTGCTAGGAGCAATCATGATTACAAGGAAGGGTACAAAAGATCCATGAGTACTCGGGGTGGACTAATCAAGGTATCATAGGTGATTATCTCCTAGACCCAGGGATTAAGGATTTTAGGTGGGCGAGACCAGCATCCTTTAGACAAAGACATTTCATTGAGTCATACTCTTTGTATGACTGAAGGATACAAGGTTTACAAAAGGAGGTCAACAGGATAAGTGATGTTCCTCGCATAGACAAGATCATATGAGAAGTGTTATGCAGGATAGGTATATCCTATGGATGGTGATACAGACCAAAACTTCGAGTAGAAGAAAGAGTTAGCGGTAACAACATGTTATGAAGGATTTTGAATAGCTACAAACTGCTTTAAAATTAGGTGGAAAAAAGAATCTAATAGAAGTAAATTTGAGTTTCAGAGAATGATGATTAGGAAGATGCCAAGGCAAGTTAATATTGGTCGAAAGAAAATCAAGGTTTTGAAGCTATTTGTTCTTCAAGGTACGGATATCCAAAGAACAACTCATAGATCTTTTTAGACAAGAAGGGTTATTGATGATAAATGCAAGATAATAATGAATTGGTATTCTCAAGCGAGGTTTAGATCGATGGGTTCAAAGATGGCCTACAAACAAGGATGTATAATTTAGAAAGGACAAGGAACTTGACAATACAGGTTTAATGGTATGGGTCAACATGTCTCTCTTGATGATATGGATCAAGTTTATGGTGCACATGCGGAGATATGCTTTAATGATACATCGTCATCATGGTGTATATGAGATGATGCATATGGATGGTGCAGGATGATGCATATGTCATGGTGCACAATGGTGCACTTAATGGTGCATATGCTGTGATGCATTGTGTACTTATGGTGCATATGCTCAATGGTGCAAATAATGCAATGTCCTAAGATGCATAGTGCAACGATGGGTAGGCTTGATCATGCAATTATGCTTGTCGCTTATGTCATCTATCAGAGACATGAGAGGCTTGAGAAAAGGTTTTTTGATTTCGAATCATGATCTAGGGGGTGGCAAGGAAGACTTCAAGGTTTCTAAATATTGCAGCTTGTTGATAACAAATGAACAAGTTGTACAAGTTGAGAGCATTGTGGCAGGCTGTAAACTGCTGCAACAGATAACCGATTGACACACCATCCTAATGAAAGTAGGAACGAAAGATCAGGAGTAAAATTTTAGGACACAAGGGTAGTAAAATCAGAATAGCGTCAATTCTGTCCTGGCTGATAGCAGTCATGAAAATTTGATTTTGGCACTAATAAAGACGAACCAAGACTGAAGTTGAATAACAAAGTTGTAGAGGACTTCCATAGCTTTTCAACGGATATTCACGTCCACATACGATAACTAGAATAGAAGATATGCTCTATGAAAGGTGACAATCGACGTGCTGAAATTCGGTTGGAGACAGATTGAGATTTTAGTCTAGTTTGGATTTTTTTTACGAGGGTTTGTGAGACGAATCTTAGAGAACTTTTCCTACCAAACCTGTAGGGAATATTATAACCTTTCTATAAAGTTCTTAATCTTGAAGATTGGTCAAGAAATGATGGAACTAGCAATTTTAAACGGGCTGGAAGTTGCAGGATTCAGCATGGTCACAGATTTCTTGAACAGATGCACGTCACAGGGTGCTTGGCGCACATGCACGGAAGTCAGCGTGTGGTAGAGGCGCCTGACGCGTGCGGTGGTAGCGCGCGGTAGGGAAAGGAGGAAGAAGCCGCTGACAGGTTGGCCCCACCTGCCGGTGACTGTCTGGCTTAACGCTTAAACATTTTGTGATAAAAAAAGGGAAGAGCAAATGAACTTAGATTAGATTGAAACTTGGCCAAATAGTTCTCCAGCATGTGCTCGACGATATAAATTGTTCGGACAGGTTTTTGCAAAGATATGTGAAAGACATGGAATTTCGAAAGTGGTTAGCTGATAAGGAAATTCTGATTTCTCTGATTCCTGCGACTGCTTGCTGTTTTGATTTGAAACACATACTTCTCGAGCTCAAATTTTTATGAAACTTTGCAGATTGGTAAAAATTTTAAATAGAAACAACTTTTATTTTGGGCTCAAGTTCAAAATCGAAATAAATTTTATTTTAAAAATTCAGAATAACAATAACTATGTGGGAACGAGACAATTATGTAACCCTTTTAAATTTTAAATAAAATGTTTACAGAACTTTCTTAAATTCAAGTCTTTGAAAAACCTTTCAAAGAAATTTTTTTTATTTCATAAACTTTCTTTCAAAATTTTGAACTCCCATTTGAAATTCGAATTTGAAATTTAAAAGTTTAGTTGAATTGTTTTAAATCTTTTGAGTTCGGTTCCAAAAGTTCAAAGCCGATCCAACTCTCATGATTATCGTAATGCACATGCTTTTTGTTACATAAACAATCTCATGTCATATAGGTAATGCAAAACTATTGGACATAAATGGAAAATTTTAGAAAATAATCTACAATGGCACCATGCAAGAAATAGTAAGCTCTCCTACAATTAAAATTTTTTTAGGAAATACCTATCTCTATTGCATGGGTTAATTGTAAGAAACTTTATCTCAATTGTAAATACAAGAGACAAAAATCTTAATTACAATATCTAATGTAAGAAATATCCGTCTCGATTGTAAATACAAGAAACATATATCTCAATTACAAAATGTATGTTGTTTGTGTTCATATTTAATTTAATTCTACTCGTATTAGACATATAGAGCCTAATTAAGATGAATTAAATAATGTCGTCATTGCAAGAAAATAATTTCTCAATTGCAAAACGATCACGAACACAATATCATGTCATAAGGACTGCTATATGGCAAACACATTGGGCACAATAAAATTTCAGAAATATTACTGGAATTAAAATTACACGAAATGGTAAATTTACATCTGTAAATTTCACAGTGCAACTATTGTTAAAGCATGAAGCTAAAACAAAAAATAGAATTTACATTAGAAATTCTATAGACAAAGGGGTCAACCTGTAAATGGGGCCAGAGGAAAACTGGCCGGTAAAAGGGGCAAGTGGCCGGTTCGGCCCAGGGCCGTGAGGCGCCATTGACGGACGCGTCTCTATTGGCAGAGCCGCTGCTAGGGTGCGACAGCCACTCGTCGTTCCGTCTGCAACCGCCGTCGCTGCCTGGGGCTGCCGCCTGTGTGGACTAGCGCCGCCTTCGGCAGGGGCCGGGAATCGCGCGCCTCTCCTCCATCTGTGCCGTCGGGGCCGATGGCCAGCCGCCACGCGCGCCTGGAGGAGCAGCGCCGCCGGTGGCCCAAGGCCTGTTGCCGCGCATGCGCCGGCCCACCTGCGGCGCCGGCTGCCTGGCCGCTTAAGGCACCGGCCGGTAGGCCCACATGGGCACGCGTGGCCTCGGCTGCCTGCGGCGCCTTGTCGCCTGTCCGGTCGGCGGGGCATGTGCGGAGGTGCACTAGCCGGCGCGCTCCGCGACGCCAGTGGGAGACGATCCGCTTGGGCCATGGAGCCGGCTGATGGTCGGACACGGCTGTAGTGGGCGCAAGTCCCTGCAGTGAAGGCAAGAACATCGATTGATTTCATAGATGTTTGTTGATTCATACCTTTTGGTTGTCTCTAATTTCTTGATTTCGACGACTCGTTTGTTGTGCTTGCCGAGGAGAAATCAAAAGCCTCGTGCCTTCGTTCATCTTGCTGTTGGCGATTGCACGGCCATCAGAGAAGAAGAGTTCTTTCGTGGTTGATGAAGACGATAACGCCTCATCGATGAAGTTCTGGATCTTGACAATGATTTTTTCGTCGTTGCGTGGAGAGCGTGCTGATAACGTGTTGGGAAAGATTGTAGAGAGACAGTTGAGGGAGACAAATGATTCAACTATCATCTTTATTACTGCAGTGTTACACACACACACACACACACACACACACACACACACATATATACATATACATATATACATATATATATATATATATATATGAGAAAAGTGCCTCTTGGAAGAGGCACCTATTACACTGATCACATGGAAAATTTTATTTCAACACTTAGTTTTGATAATGTACTTCAATTTTTTTAATACAAGAGAGAAAAAAAAAAAGAGCAGCCAGTATATTGCAACTTACAGTGCATTTCAAACTTTTTAATACAAAAAAAAGAACAGCCAGTAGATGAGGTTCCTCAAATAGTTTGAGGACCACAGTGCATTTCACTCCTCAAAATTCCTGGAAGTGATATCCTCTTAAGAAATGTAATCGGCCTAATATGTGCGACTTCGTACAGTGCAATCAAGCATGCATGATTCTGATATATGGAATATCGCCCTTTATCCTATAAAATTGATCCAATAGGGGACAATTTTACAATTTGTCCAATGTAACGATGGAAGTCCATCCTAGCTAATGGGGAAACGAATCGTCTGCTACACTGCCCTCACTGCACGTCGATGACATGTGGGCCCAAGCATGCGCCTAGCCCACGCGTCAGTCACTCAATGGCAGGGGGCAGTTCAGCAGGGGATCTCATTCCAGGTAATAGTAGCCCCAATAAATATAATTTTATTACTGAAGCCATTTTCACTTTGTAATCAAATCAATTTATAAAAAGCCAAATTGAATGTTTTCTTAAATAGTTGTGTTGCACGTCACACTACATGGCTATTTGATTGTTATGTCCCATGTGGTTATATTCTGGTAGCATATGACGATAAATTTTTCTATTGTTTTATGTATCTAACTAAGCTAGCTGATTCGATTCGTTTCAGAACAGCGACAGCACGAGATTTGCTGATTTACTAAGATTATCTGCTGTACAGGTTACGACACATTATAGTGTGAATGAACGAAAGAAAAATCACTCGTGATACACCTCCGCATCAAAAAAAAGGAGCATAAGATCGTGAGCGCCTGATTGAAGGCACCAGAAAATGGAGTCACGCGTCTCGCAAGGCTAGCTAATTTAACAATCAAGAAATCATGCTTGAGGCCGGTGTAATTACCTACAGAAATCATGCTTGAGGCCGGTGTAACCACCATGTCTCGACCGGTGCGACTTCTGAGAGACTCCCTTTTGCAGCTGTCCTCCTGTGGCCTACTCCCATCCGCATTTCCACGATGTGTTGATTTTTACATTGGATATTGCGTTCTCCATCATGTTGAGTCCACACTGAAACAAAATCCATTGAGAATTCACCACGGGAGGATACATGGGAGGAGGGGATGGGAAGAGGGAAGCCAAATTCCTCTTTCGCAGTCGACGGCCGACGGTTAGGTACAAGAGTGAACATTTAGGACATCAGGACTCAGTAAGCCATAATTTTGTCCTATTCTGGTCAGATAAGGAGAATCTTAGTTCTGATAATTCTGATAAAGAAAAAAAAACGAACAGCCTGTTTATGCAACTTGCGGTGATTAATTGGTAATCTGGCCTGGACCCTTGCCAGCTTCTTGGACAGCGCAGCCTCGCGGCGATGCCATGGCGATGGCGATCACACTGTATCACGGTATTTTTATCAACTGATATTAGCCACCGATGATTAGTCGACAAAAGTGAGCTTTGGATAGTTGACGGATATTATGTTTTATGTATTCTACTTAGAACGATATATGGTATAAGTTGGTACAGGATTTTTTACTTATTTATGACATGTTATTAAAGGGTCTTTAATTAAACGACCAATAATAAATTGTTAATAGTGAACTGTGGTGTTCTTCGCGCCATCTTTATAACCTCCTGCTCTACGAAACCCACACTGCTAGTCGGCCTGTAACACCATACCAGGGTAGCTCGGTAGGCTGCCACAGCAAAGATGGGGAGGCTAAAGATTGGCGAAGAGACAAGCCGCCATCCGTTGCTTCGGTCGCCAAACGGCTTTCTCGGTCGGGAGGCGTGGGAGTTCGATCCTGACGCCGGCACGCCGGAGGAGCGCGCCGAGGTTGAGAGGCTACGACGCGACTTCGCCAGGGACCGCTTTACCCAGCGGGAGTGCAGCGATCACCTCTTGCGCATGCAGGAATGTAAAACGATTCCTTACTACTTAGGAGTACTTGCAATGCCTATTTGTTACTATCTTCTTGTATTGTTGCATATCAACAAATTAACACATGCATGCCCTGATGCCCATGCCCGTGAATTGCTACGCACATACTAATGTCAGTACCTCTATATATATAGTTCTTATAAAAAAGGATATTGCAGCTTGCATCTCTATCTCCAAACCAGCGAACGGTTACTTCATTTCTGAACGAAGTCTCAACCATGTGTCCTGTTATGTAATCTGCAGTATGCGAAAGAGAAGAACCATATTTGCCATGAAAACCTTCCAGCCTTCAAGATTGGAGGGGGTTCACAAGTCACTAGAGAAGACATATTTGTTGCCTTGCTGCGTGCTATGACGCAACTTTCTTCTTTGCAAGCGGATGATGGTCAGTGGCCCGGGGCTTATTCAGGGGTTCTGTTTGTACTGCCACTAATGGTATATATCCAACCCATAAAACAAAACAATTACAATCTATTTCCTTCATATTTGTTTTTTCTGATTTAATAGTATCTATTAATTAGTAGAATAATGCTAATGATATAAAAGGGTTGATAATAATCATGTAAAAATATCAGTTATTTTTTAAATTTTGTAAAATAATTTTCTAGAAAAATCAATAACTATGATAATTGTTGCCTCTGAATGACACAATGTCGAAGTAGTCTATTTTTCCAGCATAGAAGAGACACGAAAATATCCTTAATGTTTCCTTGACAGAAAAATTATGGCAATATTTTGTTGAAATTTATGTCTTAAATTTGTATATGAAGGAAAATATGGATCTCTTTGACAAAAATAATTTATATGTTTTAGGTTCTATCCAAAAAAATAATTTATGAATATTATCTGTTAATAGAGTGTAAAAAAAAAATACTCCCTCTATTCTTAAATTGTTATCGCCCCTTGACTCTAACATCAGCTTGGACTAATCTTCTTATTCAAGAAAATGCGATAAATATCATATATGTTGTTATAATTTGCCTTGTTACTAAAGTTATTTGAAACACAACATATAATTTTAAATATTTGAATTATTGTTTAAATAAGATGAAAGGTCAAAGACGGTGTTAAAGATCAACAGCGATCACAATTTAATAACGAAGTGTGTAGATAAAAAAGACAAATTATCTGACTTATTTTCTTTGTTTACTTCCATTGGACACATATATTGATTGTTCCTGGTGTGACAGAACAATTCTGCATTCACTCCTTATTAATGCTATTAGTTTTTTTCAGATATTTGCTTTACATGTTACCCAATCGCTTGGTGATATTTTATCAAAAGAGCATATACACGAAATATGTCTTTACATTTACAACGTCCAGGCATGGTTTTCTTCCTCCCATCATGATTCAATGATAGATGATGAAAATTGTTAATGAAAAGTTTTGTGAAATGGCATACTTATAAAATGAAGATGGTGGTTGGGGTACAAATACTTTGGGCCCAAGTACCATGTTTGGCTCCTCCGTAAACTACGCTACGCTAGGGCTCCTAGGGGAGGTGCTTGACGACGAAAATGAAGCATTATCCAGAGGGCGCGATTGGATTTTATCCCGTGGTAGTGTCACAGAGGCACCACAATGGGCCAAGATGTATCTTTCGGTAGGTATTAAGATACGAGTACAGTAGCATGAAAACATATTTCTATTAGTCTCATGTCAGGACTGAAAAGATTTCAATCAATCATGAATGAGATTATGCAAAAGAGGATGCCAAATGATAAGTAGTGAGACTAATTAGTGTTACCAATTTCATATGTGCATGGTTATAAATGTTATCTTTAGTGTTATATAAGAACATTGTTACCCAACGCCCCAAAATACTGTAATACCATTTTTTTGTATTAATAGCTAAAGTTGATATGTATTATTTTTGTCTGAAGATAATAGGTGTTTACGACTGGTCTGGAAACAATGCCATCATTCCAGAGTTATGGATGCTTCCACATTTTCTTCCAATTCATCCAGATTTGTGTTCATTTACCATTTTCGGATATATGGGAGTGAGATATATTCGAGCTTATAATTCTTCCGTGTCAAGGTGCATGTGACTATGTGAGCTTTTACAGCTTACCCAAATAAATAAACGGATGTACTCTCTCCGATTTTAAAATATTGATGCTATTGACTTTTAAAATGATCTTTGATCATTCATTTTATTCAAAAGAATATGATAAATATTATATATTTTATTATAATTTGCTTTATCATTAATCATATTTTGAACACGACTAATAATTTTACACATTTGAATATTTTTTTGGAATAAAACGAATGGTCAAAGATGACATAGAAGTACTTTGTTTTAAACCAAGAGGCTTAATTAGTTATGCTCGCTCTTTGTTTTCTAGGACGATTCTGGTCCTGTCGGATGGTATACATGCCAATGGCTTATATTTACGCGAAAAAGTTTGTTGGCCCCATTACTCCAACTATACTGGCACTTAGAGAGGAGCTCTATAATATGCCGTACTGCAACATCGATTGGAGCAAGGCTCGTAGTTCGTGTGCCAAGGTATGTCACCATATGAAAATGCAATATACTCATGTTCTTTCTGTTATATTAAATGGCCCTAACTTTGAGATGTAGAAATCCAAAGGGTAGTACATACTGCTGGGCTGGTGTTGTGCCTGATGTTAGTTTCAATCACTACTAAAAAAAATTTATCCTGACACCTCTCTGCTCAAAGTGCAGGCCGTTGACAAGTATCAACCGCCTGTACTGAGAGTGAGGTGAACTCGAGAAAGAGAACTGTATGTAGAAACTTATTAGTGCAGCGGACTTTCTAACCAACTGTTTGTACTAATCAACGTAATTAGTGCAGGCAGTTCCTTAAGAGAGCCGTGTGCAGAAATCCGATTTGAGTGAGCGGTAAATCCCGCACTCCACGTTGGGTATCCGCGTGACACCCACCTCAGCCAATCAAAATTCCACACTCCACGTTGGGGATCCGCACCTGAAATCTGAACCCATTAGTCACCGTCCGATGGAGCAGAAGCAACACACTCACAGGCCATCATTTCAATGCTACCTCCTGCAGAAATCACTTTAAGTCCGCTTGTAAAAACCGTTTTTTAGTAGTGAATGCACATCATTTCAGTGCTACCTCCTAATATATATATATATATACCTCACGGGTGTTAGTTTTAAATGGTCTGTTGGTTTCCTTGCACGAAACTGATAAAGTTAACATCTTTGGCTGTTGTAAACTTCCTAAACGCATTGTTTTAAGAAAGTAGATCCGTGATATTACTCATATCCATACATTGGTACACCTGAGAAAGCATCTTAATTCTTTGGGCTCGCATAATAGGCAGATCACACTTTGAGCTATCCTACCCATCCCTGCCCAATGATGGCAATCAGGCATGTGAGCCTCAAGTGCAACTGTGCAAGTAGATGTAGAGGTCATTGCATTCGGGCACATCAGTGCCAGGCGTTGACGCTAGATCACAAACACAACACACATCAATGTGCAGCTGATTGAATCTGCACTAAGTAAAATTTCAGATTTGCTAAATCGGAACTTCGTATTGTTGGATTCCCGATGGCACCTTGATTATCGAGCGAGCAGCCTAGGATTGATCTAGACTTGGGCAGGTAAGATCACCTTCAAACAATGTTGGTGTGAGAGAAGAAAAAAAATAAGGTTAGAGGGAAATTATTTGGAGATTAAAAAAAAGTAAAGATGCATTGATTTTGCCGATTGGAGGTACCCTGAACCGGCCATGACCCTTTGATTTTATGGAGGGATGTGGTCTTTTCCCGTGAGGAATCAAAACTGTAACAAAATTAGGTATAGATACCGTTTCAGCCCCAAAATCTTGGAAAAACTAAAACTTATTATTTTGCTTCCTGTGTGCATCTTGAAAATTCCATAACTTCCTTGTTCAGGCTCCAAATTAGGTCAGCCACATTTCCTTTTTGATCATCTCAAGGTGAGCTACATCCATGCCATCACATCTGTAATATAATTTGGATTCATCTTCCAGTCTTATGAAGCACTTATTTATATATATGGTAAGCATTAGTCAATATCTCCAGATGATACTCACAAACTACAAAGCATGTTTAAATACAAACCTTGCAAAATAATCTTCAATAAATGTTCCCATTTTAGACATTTTACCCTATCTGGTAAATGCCAAAACTGAAACATCCGGTTTTCCCGGAAAGCTACTTTTGGTCAACAATACCTGGCGTGTTTACGACAACCCCCCCCCCCCCTTTCAACTGTGGTCGTGATATGCACCACATCCCTAGCCGGTTGTCAATAGTGTGTTCGTGGCGCCCATGTTGGCATATATCAAATGTATGCTTTTCCACTATCAAATCACTTTCAGCGTGATAATACAAACTTGCCGTGACTTCATTACAATAGTTGGAAGTTCACCAACCATCTCTAGCCATATAGGAGGAAAGCTTTAAGAGTAACAAGTAGAAACCTTGAATTCTCTCACACATACCGTAGAACAAAATTGCAAGTCTAGCCATGGAGGGAACGGGAGAGTTGAGTTGATGCTCAAGGGACTGTTTTTGAAGAGATAAGTGGACACTCGGGCTGACGGGGAACTTATTCTTAAAACTAGCTATTATTGTGCTAGTACAGAGGGTATGGACAGTCTGGTCATAGATTGGACACTGAAGCTCAGTTAAGTTTTGGGGTACTAGGTTTTCCATACTGAGTATCCGGTAGAGGACCGGACTATCTGGTACCGGACTGTCCAGTGGAGCACCAGACACATCGTCACTAAAAGTCTAGCCCGATTTTATGGAGATTGGTCATTTTGTGCATTTGCAGAATTTCAACACATCAAATTGCATCCCCCTTGATAATATGATATAGTTGGACTCACAAACAAGTAATCCAACAAATTTTCTTATGAAATTATATAGATTTCTGAATATTCTTCAGAATTTGAAGGTCCTTATTTTATTTTCTCATTTTCGATGAATAAATTCTGTTCATACACTACTAGATTCATAGCTCCTCGATCGGCCAGTCATTAAGTCAACAAAACTCACTAGGGAACGTAGGTGCTCTTTCTGGTTTGTTGGTTACTTTATATTGCAAAAAACATTATCTGTGTTAGGGAAATAGATCTTATATTCCTTAGGGCCAACGGCCTCATATAAGTAGGGTACATGTGGTGGTACATAAGCATAGATAGATATAATAAAGAGATAGAATAACTAACTCTAGTCTATCCAAAATAATTAACTCTAGTCTATCCATATCTCTAACACCCCCCTCAAACTCATGGTGGATCAACAACACTGAGTTTGTAGAGGCAGAAACTATGTTGTGTTTTAGTATGTGCATTCGGAAAAGAAAACTTAGATAAACCTATTACATCCAAAATCTACTCTTCAAGTTATCTTGAAGTAAAGTCTTGAAATTCCATCAAGTCAAGCTGAAGAAGTGCAAATCAAAACACATATATGGAGTTGTGTGGGTGGCATGAAAAAAAATATCTATGATCAAGCAGCGAGCATAACATGATAAAGTTATCACTCATGCTACAAGAATGACCAAGATGACAAAAAGAATGCCCTAGATCATGTAGCGGAAGCTGTTAAAACAAGACAACAATGTAAGCTACAAGAAGATCAAGATAGCTGAATGACACCAAAGAATGACAATGAAATTAACCAAACAAGCTGAAATCTATCTAATAGAAAATAGTGGCTGGCGGACAGGAATATGTGGACTCTCTAGGAAAAGACGAACAAATAGGTCAATGAATTGGATATGGATGGGACTAGATGAATCCAAGTGGAAGCAAATTGAATACCGGTAGTGTCGGTGTTTTGTACCACCGACATAGTGAAATTTGTGATATGGAGGGCGATGTGTGCACTCTTCTCATTAATATGGCCTAGTATATGGAGACTCGAGAATGTATACTGGTTCGGGCTGCCAGCGAGGTGTAACACCCTACGTCCAGTGGCTGTGGAGTGTATTAGCCTCAGAGGGCTGCTCGAGGATTACAATGGCAGTAGGGTTTCTTCTCTCTTTATTTGTCCTCTATTCTTATGCTCGGTCCAACCTTATATGGGGGCCGGGCCGAGGTAACAAAGCTTGGTGTCTACACAACCGTACGACCCCCTACCACGTAGTGTCGAAAGCATATTAGGGCCATGTTTGGGGGAGCTTTTTCTTTTGGTGTTTTTGAAGAAGCAAGGGTTTGGAGAAGTGAAAGTGCATCTAGGCCCCCTAGTGGGTTTTGGTGGATGATGACGAACCATTCAAAGAGCTAATAACATTTGTTAAGTGCATTGACAGCCAGAAAGTTTCAAAAAGAAGAAAAGAATATTGAAAGAAAAAGAAGACCCCCCAATTTTCTTTGATCAAGTCACAAAGCCTTTTCTCATGGAAAAATACTAGGCTTTTATTATTTCTTGAGTCTAGGTATGCTGTACTATCAAGGAGGACTCAAATTGAGGTCTCAAAGTGCAAAAAATGCTCAAATCTTGACGTAACCCGAGGCTTCTTACAGGAGTCTACGACATATTGCCGGAGTCTCCGGTAAGGCTTACTGGCTTTACCCGAGAAGGCTCACCGGAGTGTTCGGCAAAGTACCGGAGACTCCGGTGGCCTAGCAGCTCGCATCCGAGAGGGCTCACCAGAGTATCTGGCACAGTGCCAAAGACTCCGGTGGCTCAGGCTATGTCAACCCGAGAGGCCTCACCGGAGTGTCCGGCATAGTGCCGGAGTGTTCGGTCAGTCAGAATATAGTCCAACGGCTACTTTTTGAAGCCCGAATATTTATACCCCTCATTCTCTTTTGAAAGGGCTGATGACTCACACTTGCTTGCAACACTTTTGAGCTCCAAAAACACTCTCACTCTCTTTCAAGGCCTAAGCTTGCAAGATTTGAGCTAGGGGTTGTGAGAGAAGTGCTTTCATTCCCATTGAGCATTTGCGGCACCGTCGAGCTTCGATTCAAGTTTGTTACTCTTAGAGCTTTTGCTCCTAGATGGCTAGGCGTGCCCGGGAGCTCCCAACTTGTGTGGTGACGCTCGGGGAAGTTTGTTCACCCCTTCCCGTAAGGGATTTGCTAGTGGAGAACTCAACCTCACCTTTGTGGTTGGTTGAGTGAGAGAAAGGATCGAGTGAGATCTGGTTCTTTGTGAACCTCTCAACGGAGACATAGAGTTCCTTCGTGGACTCGAACTTCAGAGTAAAATCTTGTGTCTCCTTGTGCATTTTTTCATTCTTGCAAGTTCATATTGTTCTTGTTGTTCCTATTCATAGATTTGCTTCGATCTACTTGCTCTCTAGTCTCTAGCTTGTTTAATTGCTTAGATCTACTTCCTATATTGTATTCTAGTCTTTTGATTCAAGTAGAATTTGCTAGAACTCGCTAAAACTTGCTTAGATTCAAATTTCGTGCAAATTGCCTGTTTGACCGGAGTATCCGGCAAGTTACCAGACAGTCCAGTGACCGAAGTATCCGGCACATTACCAGAGACTCTGGTGGTCTGACAGTTCATTGAGTTTGAATTTTCAGAAATTATTTAAGGTTGCCTATTCACCCCCTCTAGGCAACTTTCAAGAAGCCAAATTTGGATTTTGGAAAAGTAATCATTTTAGAGAAGCGGAGGTGTGTTTGGCGTACCTCGCTTTAGGGGATGACGGCCGCTAATGGGGACGAGGCGCGGACAGGCGGTGGCGTCCTCCATGGCTCCGGCACACGGCGGTGCCCTCCATGGCTCCGATGGGGGAAGCGTCCACCACGGATCCGAAGCGCAGCAGTGCTCTTCATGGCTCCGGCAGTGGTAGCGTCCCCACACAAGTCAGAGCGGCGCTCGTGGCGCCACAGGTCGGGGCGGCGACCGGAGGTCGGAGGAGGCGAGTGGGTCAGGGTGGTGGCCGAAGGACGGAGGGGCGAGCGGGTCGGGGCGGCGGCCGAAGGATGGAGGAGGCGAGTGGGTCGGGATTGAAAGTCGTCTAGAGGGGGGTGAATAGGTGATGTCCTGAAATAATTGCCACTTAATAAAATTTTATCAGTACAACCAGACCACGGACTAGTCCGGATGGGCGAACTTGTCCAGAAGCGGACAAGTCTGGGACTTTGCGGACTAGTCTGTGATAGTAGCGGAAAAATAAAATGGGAACAACACGGGAATAAGAGACACAAGGATTTTTGACCCATGTTTAGCTCCACACAGAAGTCTACGTCTCCGTTGAGAGGTCCACAAAGGATAGGATTTCACTCAATCCTAAACCTCTCCAAGTGACCATAAAGATCAACTTGATTCTTCACTAAATCAATGAGGGTGATACAAACCTCTCGGATCGCACCACAGTGATCTTGATGGATTCCGGGCAACACCTAACCGTCTAGAAGATGAATCTCAAGAGCAATAGGTCCTGCAACACGTGCAATGAAAACTGATCAAGTGCTCGATGCAAAACAAGGGGTGAAAACACTCATGATCTCCTCTTCCTTCAATCAAACCCTAGAGGATTCAATGAAGAATGTGGGAAGAGGTGAGATTTATCTTAGGGGTCTAAGGGCGTGATTTGAAATGAGGCACTAGCATTTAGTAAGCCTAAGATGTTAGGGGGGTAGGAGATTATATAGATCAATCAAGGAACACTTCTCAAAAGTTTCAGGAGCGGACTAGTCCAGAAGTCTGGACAAGTCTGAACGTCGAGCTCAACGGTTACTTGGTCATCTCTCTGGAGTCTAGAGAGGGCACGGACTAGTCTGCTAACTTACTAGTTCGGCCGAGTGGATAAGTTCAGCCAGGACGATGCGCATCCATTATGGAGTCTGCCCTCTCAGCGGACAAGTCCGGTAATTACGGGGTGCTCCTCTGGAGTCCGCTTGACATGGCGGACAAGTCCGTTCCCAAACTAGTCCGTGGAGGCGGACTAGTCCGGCTCTGCCGAGGAACAACTCTCTGGAGTCCATAGCTTGAGCTGGATATGTCCGGTGCCGGACAAGTCCGGACACTCGGATAAGTCCGGGGTGGGCAACATGCTTCCCTCTCTAGAGTCCGGTCACTAGACGGAGAAGTTCGTTCCTGAACAAGTTCGGAGCCAGTAACCAGGAACCGAAAAGATGGGTATTGGAAATTTTGTGAACGAGTGAGCACTTAACCAATTTTATTTTAGAACATGCTAAACCCCCCTTGATAGTATGGTGGTCCTATGACTCAAGAAGAATAAAAACTCATTGGCTTGAAGTCTAGGAACCATCTTTCCTCTTTTCTCTTTTTGGGGTCAATTAATTCCTTTAATCATATCCCTGCACACTTTCTCACAAAATACCATCAAATGCTTCTATTTTTTGTCACAATTCAGTCTAAAATCCACATGGGATCCTAGATGCACTTTCAGGGGCGGCGGTCGAAGGACAGAGGAGGCGAGCGGGTCTGAGTGGCGGTGGTGGAGGCGGAGGATTCTTGACGGCGGCGGTGCGACGAGGAGGCGCCCGACCGTGGGAGAACGGGAGAAGCGAAGAATCAACTATTTCGTAGCTTTTTCGCTTCACGTGGGGATTGTCGGGGACGAGCTTTTGCAGCTTTTGTCAGAGACGTGTTTGGGGGAGCTTCTCCCGCTTTTGCCGGTTTGGAAATGCAGAAGCGGGGAAAAGCTCCCTCAAACAAGGCCTAGAGCTGCTCCATTGGATAGCTTCTGACATAGCAGGTTGTTGTTTCCCCTCTCTCGCCCGAGGCGGGAAAGGTAGTGCGTCAAGGGCGGCCTATCAAGTGCGGCCACATGGAGAGTTCTGTCGCGCGGGAGGTACGGCGGGAATGGCCTCCGGGGTACCTTTCCATCTTTGTCCACTAGGGGTTCAACAAGTTTAGCTTCCCTCCCTTGTCTGACAGTCCGATCCTGTCAAACAGCAGCCAGGAATATTGCTGTTGTCTAGCGCTCTAGCTGTTCAAGCGGCTGGAGGAGGTCCCCGACCCATGGGTCGGACACTTGAGGCGGTTCCCGACCTTCGGGCGGTTGGTCACTTGAAGAGTTTCTGACCCTTGGATGGTCGGATTATTGAAGCGATTTCCTACCATCAGGTGGTCGGATATGGCTTCCCTTTCTGGAGGTCATGTATGAAGAAACGGTGTTGGGCTGTGGGCTGATTTTTCCCGTGGGCCATCGATCAGTGTTGACCTTAATCTCTGCGGACTGTTTCCAGAATGGACTTTGCCGAGTATGATGATATTGTAGGTATCCGGGTTTTATGAACCCGACAGACAGGCAGCAAATATCAACACCCACACCCACACCTACACCTACAGCCAAAACAATGGAGATGACGGCCAGTGGTGAGATTCAATGATCAATGGGAAGGTGACCATATCAAAAATAGATGCCATGCAATATCAGTGGAGACATGAAGCTGTATCATCACACAGAGGAGAGTGGACAAGCCGGGGCTGTCAGATCGAAGCTGAGCATTGGCAACAAGCCGGCAGCAGGCGAATCGCCCAGGAGAGGAGCTGGCAAGGGAAGCAGCCAGCGGTGTGAGTCCTAACGCGTGGCAGGAAGGCCGAGTCATGCTGAGGCAGAGCAGCAGCCAATGGCGCTGCACCAGAGATGATCCCAGTTCCAAGCCACGCTGGCATGTAGCAAGGACGAGATTCGGTGCCGGTGAAGGTCGCTCCAGGCACCTCCGATCTATTCGTCGCGAGAATCTACAGGGGCAGCGGCATCGACAAATGGTGTGATGTCCAACATATCGCTGCCCAGAAAATCAACACGGCTTCCAGCAGATCGGAGGTGAACATATCTGTGCGGCACCCAACAGATCAGCAGATCAGCGATGAACGAATAGGAGGCAGTCCTGGTGGCGTGAGAGCAGCAGCGAGATCAAGGAAAACCAGGCGCCGGCAAAGCCGAACGTGAGACCAGAGGTAGCAGATGAAGTCTCCGATGGGGGATGAATCCCGCTAGAGAAGAAGAACCGGTGAGAAAGGAAGCCAGCAAAGATCCGCAGAAGCTGACATAGGCGGGGGTGAAAGTGCCGGTCCCAATGGCTGCGGGGAACCTTAAAAAAACTCTCTGGCTCTAATACCATGTTAGGAAACAGATCCTATATTCCAAAGAGCCAATGGCCTTATACAAATAAGGTACATGTGGTGATACATAAGCACATATAAATACAATAAAGAGATAGAATAACTAATTTTAGTCTATCCAGGATAACTAACACAAGTCTATCCATATCTCTAACAATTTAGACTGGGAGTATGCGTCACAATTTCTCAGAGCAGGCTTGTTCTCAAATGTGACCAGATAGGTTTGATTTAGTGTTTAATTATATTGGACCTGATTCTTATGTATTGCACTTTGGCCATTCATAGCGGATACTAAAGTATAGGTCTTCATCCTATAGATTTTAACTTTCAATCCTACATGTCCACATCATAGTTTTCTCTGTACGTCATGACCATATGTTACCTGATGCCTACATTTGTTTTTTTTTTTTTTGCTAATATAGGAAGACCTTGTCTACCATTCTTCATGGCTTCATCGTACGGCAATGACATTTTTGAATAAGTTTGTGGAACCAATATCGAAGTACTGGCCAATGAATAAGTTACGAGAGAAGGCACAACATATCCATTATGAAGATGAGAACAGCTACTATATGTGTTTATGTCCAATTAACAAGGTACTAATGTTCAAATGCTCCTAACCGTACTGCTGTCATAGTAATTACAACTAGCATAGACCATACTTGCATAAGATTAAATCCATTACAAAATAAAAATAAACAATAAAAATGACTTATTGAGTACTTTATTATTGAACACATAACAAGCACCAGCATATATGCATTTTCCAAGTTTGAGTCTCATCCTCAGTCATTGATTCATATATCTTGAGAACCATTTTGCATGATGTCTAGACCTCAATGTGGTTTACAATTTAATCAGTAACTTTCATTTGACGTTATCATCTG
The DNA here is from genome assembly GCA_001602315.1 of Zoysia pacifica. NCBI lineage: Eukaryota > Viridiplantae > Streptophyta > Magnoliopsida > Poales > Poaceae > Zoysia > Zoysia pacifica. The sequence goes on from BCLH01000296.1 coordinate 183,617, forward strand.
CAGTTTTTCTAGACTTAAGCTCATTGGTCATAGTAGACATATATGAGCACCTAATATTCCTTCATTACATGCGAAAAAATAGTAAAACAATTAGCCTTCAAATGAGTGTCTAGATCCTGGCTTCCCTCAACATCAGAACATTTTAGAAGAGGTAACCATTTATTTTCCATGCGCGATCATCGTGCTTCCAGCTGTTTGTGGCACCCCTTACGGGCCACCATTACTACAATTGAAATTGATCTGCCAGTTAATTCATACATTGATGGAATGTTGCTTCCGCAATTAAAATACTCCTGATCACTTACCTTATGATTATAGCAGTATACTTCATTAAAACATAGACATATAGCATATATCTATCTTAGTTATAATACATCATAATTTGCAGTCCAGTTTTTTTTTTTTTTTTAGAATTTGGAGTCCAGTTGGTAGAACTATAATCCAGTGACTCTACTATCCTAACAAGTCATTTCAAATCGTTCCTTCATCCACTACCGGAAACCGGATGTTTATCGAGTGCTAGAAGGTTTGCCGAGTGCAATCCTTCGGGCACTCGGCAACAACCTTTTACCGAGAGCTACGTGAAAAACACTCGGTAAAATAAAAACACTCAGCAAACTTTCTTGTTTGCCGAGTGTTTTTCTTTTCACTCGGTAAACAAAGTATTTGTCGAGTGTTTTTGGTTTTGCACTCGGTAAACTTGCATGTTTGACGAGTGTTTTTTTTTCACTCGGCAAAACAGATATTTACCGAGTGTTTTTGGTTTTACACTCGGCAAATAAAAAATACCCGATTTTTCAAAGCACATTTTGAAGCAGCAAATTAATTCAAATGAAAAAGTTTTCAACTACAAAGTTGTATAACTTTTCAAGATCTACAACTTTTATTTTTTTCATTTCTTCATTCGACAAAGCGATAGTAATATTATTCGTAAAATCTACATCTCTCGTATAGTTTCATGAAACTAGAAGAGAAGTATATAAGATTTTTGAATAATATTACTACCACTATGTCGGATAAACAAATGACCAAAATAAAAGTTATAGATCTTGAAAATTTATACAACTTTGTAGTTGAACACTTTTTAATTTGAATTAATTTGCTGCTCCAAATATGCCTTGAAAAATCGGATATTTCTTGTTTGTCGAGTGTAAAACTAAAAACACTTAGCAAATACTTGAAAAAAAAACACTCGGCAAAGACTTTGTTTAACATTTGAATTTTTCAAATGACCTCGGATAGAGAAACAGCTAAAATAAAAGATGTAGATCTTGAAAAATTAGAAAACTTTGTAGTTGACAACTTTTTGATTTGAAATCATCTTTTATCGAAAACTACGTTTGAATTTCTTAAATTTGAAATTCAAATTTTGTATACGACCTTGGATGGAGAAACTACCAAAATAAAAGTTGTAGATCTCGAAAAGTTATAAAACTTTGTAGTTGACAACTTTTTGATTTGAATTCATTTACAGCCTCAAACAAGCAATTTACACTCAGTTTAATATAATATGCGTGGAACCAAAATAGAATCTCACAAGTGAGTGCAGTGGTTGGAGGAGGTGCGCACGAGGGGGAGATAGCGGGTTTGAATCCGGTTGGCCGCGATCGGCTGATTTGCAAAAAAATACCGCGACCGGCTAGTGCTCCATCCCATCATGCCACGAATTATCCTGTCATTCATTTACCCAAGCTGAACCTTGAGTTACAAGAAATGTCTATCCTAGTTTTGAGCCACCACACCAAAAGTTGGAGGCAAAATTTCTTGATTAAAGAACTCAAAATTAAAATAATCAGAGAAAAATTTTCTGGAGCTGCATTGACTTCCCTCGCTTTCTAACCCATCATCCTTATCCCAGTCGAAGTATCAAACAACAAACCACAGCAACCTAAACCAAAAGATGAAGGCCAAACTTCTTGATTAGAAACTCGAGATAAATGAAATTGAGAAAAAGCATCCTGCTACTTGAATGTCGAGTTATACGCATCCCATTATGCTGCATTGACTCCCCTTGCTTTGTCACCCAAATTAAAATATCCTTATCCCAGTCAAAAATTCCAAAGTCCTCTCAACTGAAAAATCAGAATAATCTAAATATAGAGATGCACGTAGTAGAATATTTCTGTAGATTGCAGTAGGTGTACATAATATTGAGAGTAAATTTCAAAAAACTATAGGTATTTTATCAAAATTATCATAAAACTACAGATTTAAGCTATAATTTCAAAAAACTACAGATTTGATACTCAAATTTATCACAAAACTACTGATTTTGTATCTAATTTATCACAAAACTACATATTTGATACTCAAATTATCACAAAACTACAGAATATTATGCAATGTGGTTGAAATTTATTGTAGCAAATCTGTAGTTTCTGAAACTATGGTTTAAACTTGTAATTTTGTGAAAATATTCATAAAATACCTATAGTTTTGTGAAATTTACTCTAGTATTGAAGATATGCACTGCAAGTACAGCACGTAAAATGAAATACACAGGGCTGAGCACCAATGGAGAGGGGGGGGGGGAGAGACAGAGTACAACCTTGTTTCCCATGCCTTTCTTATGAAGAGAAAATAAGGTTGAGATGAGGATGGGCTTGCCTGCCAGTTGTTTTACGTAAAAGTTTTATCAGTGTATATTAACTAAAACACGTAAAAAATGTCAATCTCTTAATTTTATATCCTATTGACAGATTAATCATAATTCAAAGATGCCCATCGTATATCAATGGTAATAACTGAACTTCAGGAGTAAAAATTACCTTCATTTTTTTGTTCTATTATCTAAAAAAAATGAAGATGATTTTTACTCCTGATGTTCAATTATTACCAATTATATATGATGGGAATCTTCAATGATTAATCTGTCAATGGGCTTCGATGTCTATAGAAGACCCATATAATGCATTGGTGGCCCTCATAGGGTTAGAGAGATCCTGGGAATTCAGAGATAGGTATATGATACGGCAGTCATTGTTGAATCTGAATTGCTATCACAAGCTAGTGACCATTTCGTGGTCGAAAACCTGGTGAAACTCACAAAACCTACTCTCTCTCTCTCTCTCCCCCTCCATTTTGAAATTGTTCAGGCCACAGGCGCCATTAAAATACTCAATTTAAGCCCATGTCATACATGAGAATATCTAAATGTCTTATAAATTTATACAATACATATCATATATGTCATAGGCCCACAAAAAATGCCCTAGTATGGTAAGTTTTTTTTCAGCACTAGAAAATAGTGATATATGGGTCAATTTTTTTTTATATCCCCTATAAAAGCATGTTATTTCAATTTGTTAAAGTCTTGATTCAAGGATTGATTTACAAGCCTCCCGAAAAGATTCTTTTTTATTATATCAATTCTCACCGTTATTGACTAACAGGCATTAAATATGATATGCTGTTGGATAGAGAAACCAAATTCCATCTAATTCAAGAAACATCTTCCAAGGATTTATGACTTCTTGTGGCTTTCAGAAGACGGAATGAAGGCAAAGGTACCTGGATTCGTCACATCAAACATGGACTAATAACTTTTGCATGATTAGTGTGACATTGGAACATATTACGTATCGCAACTTTATTGCTACATGCGATTG
>BCLH01000297.1:1737-23926 GCA_001602315.1 Zoysia pacifica
GTTTCACTCATAGATTTTTAGTCTGATTATAATTCAGTCATTGATTTTCATATTTTATAATTCAACCATCATTTTTTGAAAGCTAACCTCAATTGTACTACAAGTTCATTAAGTGACTCTAACGTTGTTAACTTTTGACGTGAGAAGACAAATTTGTGTTTTTGTAATTGTATCGTAATTTTGTTAATTCTATTGTATTTATACAAGAATTAAAAATCTAATTTTGAATATTTGAATTGTGGACAGAATTTGACACAAAATTTTAAATTTTGAATCCAAATTTGAAATTTTCAAAATTTTGAAAATGATTTTGAAATTTCAAACTTTTGAAATCTGAATATTAAATTTTCAAAAATTTGAAACCTAAAATTGAAATCTTCAATATTTCAAAATTTTAAAACCTAAATTTGAAAGTTTCATTTTTTTTCAAAATTTAAAACCTGAACTTGAAAATTCCAACTTTTCAGATTTTTGAAATCTGAATTTTATATTTTCAAATTTTTAGATTTTAAACTTTTATGAACATTTAAATTTTTTTTATTGAATTCTGTCCACATTTCAAATTTTGAGCATCAAATTAACAAAAGGATGGTATAATCACAAATGACAATTTTATCTTTTTGCATAAAAAATTAACATGTAAAATCATTTAACGGATTTATGGCTCAATTGAGGTTGGCATTAAAAAAGTGATAGCTAAATTAAAAAATCTAAAAATCAATGGCTGAATCACAATTAGACTGCAAATTTATGCCTAAAACACAATCGCCCCTTAATATTAATATATTATTTATTAAATTAATATTTTTTCTTAGATCCTAGCATTAGCACGGGGATTACTACCGAGAAAGGCACTAACCCCTGGTCGTCTGACCTAGGGATGGGCCCTCCTAGCCTTTCTTCTACTTGGACCCCTCGTAGTGGGTCTTGCGCGGGATTTTTTCGAAAATTTGTTGGAATATTATTTATTTTTTCGCGGGTTGACTCTTTGCCACATGGCACTATTGGATTTGTCGGCTTGTTGACTTTCACCATGTTGGATTATTTCCACTTTTTATGGGTTTTTTTTAAATAGTTCCACTTTTTATAGAGTTGATTTTTTAGCTCCATACACATTTTCTCCAAGTACAAGTGAAACTGTATTATTAAAAATAAAATATGTGGAAGTAATGCTAAATCTTTTTTTATTTTTTAAGGTTCATTAGAGGGAAAAGTTGTACTTAAAAACCACCAACAGTGACACCACCTCCTGACTACCGACCCAACTCATGAAGGCGGTCTGTAGCGCCTGCAGCCACCAGGCGCGAGACGAAGGGGCCCCGTGACGGCCCACCCGAGCGACCTACAAACTGATCTCTAGAGCTAATAACAATGTATTGTATTTCAAGTTGCTTTTTTTTTCTTCCATAGAGTCATCTTCTTAAACTGTTTTGAAATACTCTGCGGGCGGCCCACAATATCTTTCTGATTGTTTTGTTCCTAAGAAAGACAGTGCACATCATTAACATTTGAATTGCAAAATAAAATAGATGTATAAATGACATATAAATAAAGTTCATCTTACATTATATTGTGTTACAATATGTATTTAGCTCCACCTGGATCTTCCTAACAACTTTCTGCAATATTTTGTTCATACTCCCTTCATCTCTCAAAGTAAGTGATATTTTTTACTTTTAAAAATCAATGTTTGACCATTCATCTTATTGGAAAATTTTATAAAAATATATAAAAAAGGTCATGCTTAAAGTATTTCTAATAAAAAAAATATCATAATAAATAATATTTTCATAAATTTTTTTAATAAGATGAATGGTTAAACATTAATGTCTAAATCTAGAAAGACACTTATTTTGAGAAGGAGAGGATATTATTTTCCACCTCAGGATTTTGTGTCTTAGGCTGCTTACTTCCTTTTGCTTTCTCACCAATTTCTCTTTCCTTTTCTTTCCTTGGCCGACCAGGCATTTTTACATATCCAGGAGCTTCTGGCCTTGGGTGATTACCAGCCAATTTTCTTCACCATTGATGGGCTACAAACAATGCTTAAATATCCCATGTACTGCTCAATTGAGTAAAGCCTATCTACGTAATCTTCCACTTTCTGAGATGTCTTGAATATAGCACTAATTGCATGGTAACAAGATAGTCCATAGAGCATCAAATAGTTAGATGAGTAGTTTCAAGCATCTAGATGAACAGTGCACCATCTTTTACCCTTCTCTGTAACTTCAGATACCTCATTTCTCCATTCCATATTACCTGACAGAATCCTGACTTATTTATGTTAATCTTAAGCTTCTTAAATATATTGGAACATATGTTGCTCCTCCATTCTCTGCTTTAGTCCTACTTTCCTAATTGTATTATCTATCTTTATAGAAAGTCATGGTAGAAACTACAGTGCCACTGTAAAAAACTTAGTAACCGAGAAATGATGGGAGAGGGTTGAATTGAACACTCATTAATTATAATTTTCTACCACACATTCTAAGAATGCTAAAACTAGACAAGAAAAAACGAGAGCAATAACCTAGTCTAATTAACTTAACCAAGAAAGGAGGTAGGACCTAGATATACTAAGGACCCCTTTGGCAGAGCTCCCAGCTCCTGATTTTTAGGTAGTTCAGAGGAGCTCTGCCAAACGCTGTTTTTCAGGAGAAGTGATTCTTGGCTAATTCTGTGAAGTGATTATCTGAAATGAACTAAGAGGCTGGAGCTGAAAAAATTAGCTTCTTCTAATTCTGTAAAGTGATTCTTAGTCCTGATTGTAAGAGTTTATCTTAGAAAATCAAAGAGAATCACTTTCAGCCACAGAATCACTTCACAGAAAAATCAAGAGTGAATCCAGAGAATTAAGAGCTGAGAGCTCTACCAAAGGGGCCCTAAGGGTCTCTTTATTTCAATTTTTTCATCTAGATTTTCTAGCTGAAAAGATGAAAACTAAGAAGCTAAATAAACAAGGTTTTGAAAACCTCATTTTTGAAACACCGAAAGCTAGTTTTTGGAGAAATGAACTGAAATATGAAAAGCTTACTAAATGCAGCCTTTCTAGCTTTTGTTGTGTAGATAAGCTACAAACATATTACAAAAGCCAACATCTAAATTTCATCAGCAGCCACGTATTGGTTCTACAAAGAGGTTGAAATCTAACGTGATCACCCACTCCTCATCATTCTGGCCCGTGCCACTGCCGTCTCCATCCCTGACCTCACCCTCTCATGGCCACCTACGCACTCCCTGACGTGAGCCCTCTCCTTGTGCTCGCAGTGTACTCCCTGCCTATCTCCCTCTCTCCACCGGCGGTTGCCTTCCTCGGTTGCAGTGATCTCTCTCTCTCTCTCTCTCTCTCTACCTAATGATCAGGTTAGAGGTGGGTCTGTGCCTCCCTCACTTTGCTTGCTGCTCGTGATCTGCTAGCCCAGTTGTACGGCAACAACAACATGATCTCCATCTTCCTCCTCTCTCTCTCTCTCTCTCTCTCTCTCTCTCTCTCTCTCTCTCTCTCTCTCTCTCTCTCTCTCTCTCTCTCTCCAGCAAGTCAGGGCAAGGGCAGGCCTATTATTTATGTTAATCTTAAGCTTCTTGAATATATTGGGACACAATGAGGAATATGCTGTAACCTTTCCTAATATTCAATCTCTAGACACTTTCTCCAAGGTGTCTGAGCTCCTCACAGCAAAGTATGGGCTGAAAATTAAAATCTCCAAGGAGATAGGAGAATCTGCATCCATCTCAATGCTTCAGGTGTACTGGATGAAAGTGTTTGGTTTACCTTTCATTGCCAAATCTATGGATGTGGTCAAGAAAGTGGTGGCATTGGCAGCTGAACCGATTGTGGTGGATGAACTTTCCCTGTTGTATGGTGGCCCGGTGTGGGTGAAGGTGCGATGTCGTGACCCAATGCTCCTCCAGGGCAGCGTGAAAATTTTCTTCAATGGCCTAGGTCATGAGATCAGATTTGCTAGCAAAGGGTATCTGGGAAAGGCTGGTGGCAGTGGCGGTGGCCCTGCGGGTGGAGGAGGTAAAGACCATGGAGGTCGCCGGAAACATAAAGAGGACAAGAGTGATGAGGATTCCGATTGTGGTGGCTCAGAGGATGATGACTTTGCTTCGGACTGGGATAAAGGTGGGGGCAAGGCTCCTGACAATATGATGGTAGAAGAGGTGGAACCTATGACCAATTCGAGTGAGGTGGTACCCACTTATCACAGTTTGCCATTAGCCTATGTGATCCCTTAGAGCTCCACTGTTAATCCTGTGTTTGAAGGTATGGAGATGGATATCAATCCTGGCACTGAAGTTGATCTGCTCCATGCAGATGAGAGAGGTACACATGTCAGGCTTGATGAGGAAGGTGTGATAGTGTCGGATATAAAACAAATAGATGTTGAGTTGCTGCAGCTGGAGAGGTCTAAGGTCAATGTCCAGCAGAGAGAGCTTCAGGTGATGCCGAATGATACCTCCCTGAACAATAACTCTCTTTCTGCATGTGCTCCTACAATATTACCATGTTCTGACATGATCATCTCAGCTACACCTGGGCAGCAACTAGAGGGGGAGACTCAGTCTATTGAGCACGAATCTAACCAAGGGTGGTCGTCACCAAAAATCAAGAAGGCGGCCAAGAGGGTGAGGAAGCCAATACCAGAACCATCCAGGCGTAGCTCCCACATTGCGCACGACGGTGTCCCAATTCTTGACAAGGCCACCAACAGGACGAAGAAGAAGAACCTGGATGACTCTGGTACGTCTGTTCCTTCTAACCCTTTTACTGTATTGAATGAAACTCCTGATGATACAATACATTCTGTCATTTCGGAGTTAGATATAGTGGTTAAGGATCCCTCAGGGCTTATTTCAACCATTAAAGCTGAGGAAGTTCTGCGGGCATCCTTGGCTGAGGCTCAATATAAACTGTACCTTAAAAAGCAAGAGGAACAAAAAGCCGGTGATGATTTGTTGTTGTTGGCCATGGAGGTCATTGAGAATGCGGACCGCGGGGGTCTTTTGGATGATCATAATGAACCACAAAATGGGCTTGAGGTGGGCTGGCCACGGGGCCAGGCCACCTGAAAAACTAGTAATTCCAAATAAGGTCGCTATTTTGGAATGTTCGGGGACTCGGATCCCTTGGGCGTAGGAAACAGGTTGCCGATTACATTAACATTAACATTGAACATATTGACTGTGTGAGTTTACAAGAAACAAAAGGACAATCCTTCCATGATTCGGAATTAAAAGAAATTAGTAGGGGTGTTAACTTTAGGTGGCAATGGCTTCCTTCGGATGGTCGGTCTGGTGGGATTCTGATGGGTTATAAATCGGAGTGTTTGGAGATAGAGGAGGTGTTCATAGGAACTTATTCTGTGGTGATGACCTTTCGAAATCGTTTATCAAATTTTCGTTGGTGTCAGGGAACTGTGTATGGCCCCGTGGACCATACCTTCTCTGATCTTTTTTTGGAAGAGTTGAGATTCATTTGTGATCAGGTTACTTTACCTCTAGTCCTAGGGGGGACATCAATTTGATTCGAAGTGGGGCGGATAAGAACAACGATAATATTAACTATCATTTGATCGAGCTTTTTAATTCCTTTATCAGAGATTGTACACTCAAGAAGATCAAGAGGAGTGGGCCTCGGTTCACGTGGACTAACAAACAGGCTAATCTAGTCATGGTGAATCTGAATAGGTTGTTGGTCACCATTCCTTGAGAACTTCGTTATCCTCTCGCTCATGCAAGGTGCATTACGAGAATCGGTCTGACCATAACCCAGTTATCTTGGATGATGGAGAGCACCTCCCAGCGCGTCCCAGGTACTTTTTCTTTGAACGTCAAAGGCTCATGGAACCGGAGTTCCAGGACCGGGTTCAGCACAACTGGGAGGAAAATAGGGCCAATACCCCATCATCTTCTTAATGAACAAATGGCATGGGTGTATTAATAAATATCGTCAATTGATGAGGGGGCTTGATAACAACATAAAGGGTCGAAAAAAGAAATGTAAAGCTGATCTTCGAATGAGGGCTGAGTATTGGGATCCTCTGAATAATCAACGTGAACTTACTCTCGAGGAATGGAATGATAGGTACAAAGCTGAGGAGGAGCTTGAACACATGTTGGCCAAGAAGGCAGTATATTGGCAGCAAAGAGGGAGTGTGAAATGACTTTTAGAAGGAGATAATAACATGAAATTTTTTCACCTTGTAGCTAATGGGAGGAGGAGACGTAATTCGAATAATGAGTTGGAGTCAGATCAAGGGATTATTACGACCCAAACAGCTCTGGTGAAACATATTACTAATTTCTACAAATCTCTTTTTGGGGTGTCAACTACGATGGATATTCACTTAAGTACGGATTTTTGACCTCCAGACCAACAAGTACCGTCGGATGTGAAATGTGATCTTACCAGACCATTCTCGCTGGAAGAGGTGAGAAAACTGAATCTGCCCCGGTCCGAACGGTTTTGGGGTTCAATTATTTAAAAGCTTTTGGCAAACCATCTCTCCGGAACTCATGGAGATGTTCCGAGACTGGTTCACAGGCGACCTTGACCTAAAAAGACTCAACTATGGGGTGATAACTTTGATTCCAAAGGTTAAGGAGGCCCGTAATATCTGACAGTTTTGACCTATTTGCCTCGTGAATGTGGATTATAAAATCTTTACAAAAATCCTTAACAACCGTATTGCTATGCATTTAAAATCATTAATAAGGAGCAAACTGCTTTCATTAAAGGGAGAAATATTCTTGAAGGGGTGGTAACTTTGCATGAGACTATCCATGAGCTACATAGGAAAAAGCTCCCTGGTCTAATTCTTAAGATTGATTTTGAAAAAGCTTATGACAAAGTGAAATTAGAGTTCCTAGAAGAAGTGATTTATCAGAAAGCCTTCCCAGAGGAATGGATCCAATGGGTGATGCAATCCATTAAAAGGGGTAGGGTTTGTGTTAATGTTAATGGGGAACGTGGGAAGTTCTTTTAGATTTTCTAGGGGCTCCGGCAGAGAGATCCTCTTTCTCCTTTTCTGTTCAATTTAGTGGCTGACGCCCTTGGGACTCTACTCCATAAGGCAAAGAGTAAAGGGATTATTAGTGGGCTTCTAACTCATCTTCTCCCGGAAGGTTTAACACATATCCAATACGTGGATGACACAGTGGTCATGGTCGATCTGTCCTTTGAAAATGTGCGCAATCTTAAGATTATCTTGTACTGCTTTGAATTTCTGTCAGGGTTGAAGATTAATTTTCACAAATGTGAAGTCTTCTCCTTTGGGATTTCAACGAAGGAAGAACATTTCTTTGCGAATATGTTGAACTGTAAGGGGGGGGGGAGTTACCTTCTACCTGTCTAGGATCACGATGTCCAATAGAACTCTCTATAGTGCTGATTTTGAGGAATCGATTAATAAAATGTGGAAAAAACTAGATCCTTGGAAAAGGCGCTATAACTCCTGAGGGGTAAGCTGACCTTAGTTAACTCTTGTATTAGTAGTCTACCCACATACATGATGGGCATTTTCTTGCTACCCAACCCAAATCATAAGCAAATGGATCCTATCCGATCTAATTTCTTTTGGCAAGGGGCCGACAAGAAGAGGAAACTCCATCTTATGAACTGGAAAGCGATTTCTAGACAAAAAAATTTGGTGGTCTAGGCATTACCAATACACATATCATGAATAAATGCCTATTAGCTAAGTGGATTTGGAATATCACCTCCGGTAGCTCAAATATTTGGTGTAGATTGTTAAGAGCAAAGTTTATGACCAGAGGGAGTTTTTTCCAATCGCATAGTACTGGTGGTTCCCAGTTCTGGAGAGGACTGCATAAGGCTAAACATCTGTTCAATTGGGGTGCTATCTCCGAGGTTCATAATGGCAAAACTGTGAGGTTTTGGTTAGATGTGTGGCTGGGCAAGGTCTCAAATTAGTATTTCCGCACATTTACAACATCTGTGAAAACGAACATATTTGGGTGTTCCAATGTGTCACTAAGGGACAGTGGCAGCTTCGCTTTAGAAGGCAATTTGCCTTTAGAGAACAGGAAGGATGGTTGGAGCTTATGAATCGGTTGGAGAACATTGTGCTGGACAATCTGGACGACTCAGTTGTGTGGGAGTTAGATAAGAAGAAAAAATACACTACTCGTTCTCTTTATCACTTCCTAACATAGTAGAGGGTTAATTCTAGGACCTTAGAGAACATATGGGAGAGTAAGGCACCCCTTAAGGTGAAAATCTTCCTATGGCAAATGTATTATGACAGGTTACCTTCCGGAGTTAAGTTACATCATATTGATGAGAAACATAGTAATCGTTGTGCTTTGTGTGGTGATTTGGAGACTGTTGATTATATTATTTTTTATTTGTCCCCTTGCGACCTATGCATGGTGCATTATTGCGTGATTCTTTTAATTGGGGGAGTACTCCTTGTTCTGTGGATGAATTCTGGGGTAATCGATTTTTTAACAAGACAAGTGCTTTAAAAACAGTTGGTGTGTTGTTTTTTGCAGGTGTTTTTTAGGCAATGTGGCTTATAAGGAATAAGATGTCAATTGAAAAGCTTTTTCAATCCCTATGATGGTTTGTTTAATGGGATGCCCTTTTTACAGAAGTAGCGAGTTCTACTGAAGGAGAAGAGGGTGAAACAACTTGACGAGCTGATGCAAAAAGTGATCAAGACTTTGAAGGAACTTCCCAAGACCCAGCTGGTGTCAGACGTGGTGAAACTTTGAATCATCTTCTCCCTGCTGGAAAATGTTTAGTCTTTTGTCCAATCTGCTTGTCTTGTGGCCGGGGTGTGGCTTTTTACGTTTTTTTGTCTGATGTTTCAGTGAAATAGCGTGCTGCTCTTTTATGTGAACTTAGTGTTAACCGGCGTCCTCAGTTTGTGAACTCTTATGGCTTTTTTAAAAGCTGAGATTTATCTCTCTTTCAAAAAAAATATATTGAGACATATTTGCTTCTTCATTGCTTTAATTTTATGTTACTTCGAAATATAATTTGTCTTACTCAAATAAAATATAAATAATTTTTACTATATTTATAATACATAAATAATAAGAAAAATATAAACCAGTGGACATGAGCTGTTCTAGACTGACCCGAAAAATGAAGGTAGTATTTGGAAAAAAAAAAACAGACGGTCCAGTCTCCGGCGTGCACGCCCGCAGCTTCTACTAGCTTCCCACGGGAACCGATGAGCCAGCCCACGGGTGCGTGGCAGCACCACCCGCAGCATCGCGGCCGCATGTGGGCTGCCTCCCCGGCCTTCCGCAGGCAGCTCGTCCTGCTCCGCACCCTCCTTCCTCCTAACCCCGCCGCCGGCTCATCCTACTCGTCCGCTTCCGGGTTTCCCTCGAGCTCCCTCCGGGTCGACGCAATGGCGACGGCGGTGTACGAGGCGGACGCGGAGGCCGTGGTCAGGCGGATCACGCCGCCGCTCGACCGGTCCAGGCACAAAGGGCAGGCAGGTGCGCGCACTGCCGGTCCCGACGCCTCTGTTCTTTGCGATTGCGTGATATCATCTTCGTTTTTTTTACTTTCTAAATGGTTATGTTGATGCGCGCTTGGTGTTTGTGGGAATGTCACAGTTCAGAGCTTAGTGCCATTGGATGGGAGATTGTTTCTCGTGTTGGGATTTTTGTTGTGCGGATTGTAATTCGGGTAGATGGGCAGATTTCTTTCGGTATTAGTGCTCCAAATTCTTGCCTTTATGTGTATAGAGCTCTCAAGGAGTGATTTTGATGTATCTCAAGTTTGGCTCAGTTCAAGTGTTCATGGGCCAATGATGCGATTGTTATAATGCTTTATCTAGAAGCAGAAAACATTTGCTGTTTTTATAGCATGGAAATGTAAATGGGATATGAATTCATCGTTGTAGAAACTTCAATTTCTGCTGAGCTAACCTTCAACGCATGTAATAGTTGGGTTGGCAAACCTATGATGCTCATTTAAAAGGTACAACTGTTTGAAGTTCTATTGTAGCTATTTTTTTTCCTTTTATTGGCAACGGAGTTGGATGAGTTACACCTGTTGCTATATAAGGATCATCAAAATTAAAAGGATTTACATTTTATTCTTAATCTTAATGAGTTTTTTTTCTAAAACAATTAGTTCTTTTCTCTTTTCGGAACCAGAAATTGTATAGATTTATTTCATACATTTACAGCTTTTTTTGAAGTCGTGACCCACTTATTCCAGTTGACTGTCACATGATCGTTGAGTTGATTTTGTAATATTTCCTTATGCTTCCCAGGGAAGATAGCTGTAATCGGTGGATGTCGTGAGTACACTGGTGCACCTTATTTTGCTGCAATCTCTGCTTTGAAAGTTGTCAGTATCTTCTTAAGTTTCAACATGCGAAGATGCATCAATGCATATATTTCACGTGGTTATTTTCAGGGTGCAGATCTTTCACATGTTTTCTGCACAAAAGATGCTTCAACAGTAATTAAGAGTTATAGCCCTGAGCTAATTGTGCATCCAATACTAGAGGAATCATACAGTGTAAGGTAAAGAAAATGGTATTTATGTTTACAATCTCATGGTACAATCATTTTCCCAAATTTATCACTTTAATACCGTTATGTACAGCATCATGTAAACAATTTTTTGACAGGGATGATGAACGAGTATCTGTGTCTTCCAAAATTCTCACTGAAGTTGCGAAGTGGATGGAGCGCTTTGATTGCATTGTTGTTGGTCCTGGCCTTGGACGGGACTCCTTTCTTCTGGTTCGTTTATTAATCATGTTTAAAAACATAATATACACCTCCTTTTTGTGTGGATTATTACTACTATTCATGAGCTGAAACATTTTGGTATTAAGATCTATCACTTAAGTTTCAGCATTAGAACATAAGTAAATTTTAAACTGTCTCTGACCTGTTGCCAGCTGTTGATAGATGGATTTCTAACTTCTAGGGGATTATTGTTTCATATTTCCTCTACATGTACTGAGTACAAAGGAGGAGCTTTGATTCGAAAGGACACTTCATCAAACTGAAGCTTATCGTTAGATTCCATAATTTTCTGTTTGTTTGCATGCCATATGAACATTCTAAATATATTAAAACTATTTCCCCTTATCTCTTTCCCAGTGTTCTGTTTGTTTGGATTCTGTAAGAACGTTCTAACTACCATAAATTAATTTCTCCCTGCTTTCTAATATTTTGTTCACTTATCTGTAGGATTGTGTGAGTAATATTATGCGACATGCACGGCAGGTTAACATTCCAACTGTTGTTGATGGGGTACTATTTGATGTTATTTAATTTATTTCCTTGATCTTGAGTGTTTAAGATTAAAATAAGTTATGGATCTGTTAAGTATTCTGTCCATATTATCTGCAGGATGGCCTTTTTCTTGTAACCAATAATCCTAGTCTTGTTGAAGGCAACCCACTTGCCATTCTGACACCAAATGTATATGAGTATAAGCGTCTTGTCCAGAAGGTTCTTAACTGTGACATAAATCAGGAAACTCCTTCCGAGCAGCTTACCACGCTTTGCCAAACGTATGGACAGAACATTTTAGCACTTCCCAAATTGCTGACATGTAATGTAATCATTCTTTTTTATCTTTTTCGTCGGTCCAGAATTGGTGGTGTGACAATAATGCGGAAAGGAAAAGAAGATCTCATTAGTGATGGAAAAACAGGTATGCTGAAGAGTGTTTTGTCTAAGCTAAATGCCTTTGAAATGCTCCCCTAAAAAGTTTCCATTTACTTCACTATATTTTTGAACTCTTCACTTGGACTGCCGTTGTTTTGTCCAGTTACCCAAGTTAGCACTTTCGGTTCTCCAAGGCGATGCGGTGGTCAAGGTGACATCCTTGCTGGAAGGTATGTTACATTCTCAGTACTGAATGCTGAATATTCTTGTTCTTCTGACTTGTATTCTATATTTCCGTACAACTTTACTTCAACATAGGATACCTTTTACATTTTTTTCTGCACATCACCAAAATTAATTCCATGTATGGAAACATATGGCTCTTGAGTATTTTAGATTATTTTTGCACAATGTTTGCGGGAAATTAGATCCGTCGCAACTACAATTTGACTGGAAGACAAGTAAATATTTATTCTTAAAAATTACGATGAGATGTTAAACCAAGATTGTATCTTGGACAGGCTTTCTGTTTCGAACCTTTTTATCTCAATTTTTTTAAAACAACTTCCAATCCTGTGTGTCCTATGTCATTCTAAAATTGGAGAGAAAAATACCTGGCGTCATTTTTGGAAGAAAAAACTATTATCCACTGCATGTAAAGACTTCTCTCTTTTGCTGGCTGGGCTGTGAGCCTGTGACTTATCTGTATGTTGGACACAAAGGTTGCTATCATGCTATGACATATATGCAGCTTATGTGTTTTTTGTACTTCAAACATGTCTAGCACTTATAACTCTATACAAGTTACTTCCTCATCAACAGTTGTTAATTCGACAGTTTTATTAGTTTCTCTTACTGATGCCATGGTAGTACATTTGGTAATGTCAATACATAGAATCGTTTTCTAAGTCAAAATATGTTTTGTTTAACCATATATATTTTTTATTTTTTTCCAAGAACACAGCTTCCCCCTCATGAAACGAGCATTGCTTTTGTTCTTCCCTAACATTTTCTTATTGATTTTAGTGTGGCAGTATTTTCTTCTTGGGCCCGGCAGTTTATCCTATCAAATGAGCAACCCACAGAGAAGAGGTTTTTGCTGCATTCCTGTCTGTCAATATGGATTCCCTAATCCTAATTAAATTCGGCTTTATTCTCATGCACTGCAGGGTGAATCCTATGACCCTGGGGTGCATAGCTGGCTCTCTACTTCTCAGGAGAGCTGCATCACTAGCTTTTGAGAAGAACAAGCGAGCAACAGTAACCACCGATATCATTGAGTTCTTAGGCAAAAGGTTTGGACTTGTACTATACCTTGAACAAGCTATTTTTTTCAGTTCTTCGTTTTCATCTGCCTATCTTTTGCCTGCAGCTTGGAAGATATCTGCCCTGCTGGGCACTAGTTACTGTGTATATTTAAGGTCATCTGCAGCACTTCGAATTATGTATCAGTGGCATCTGCCTGGATCTACTTTGCATGTGTACATGTTTGTTATAGATGGAACAAGGTGTTACTTTATTGTATATTTCATCAGCGTTGTTAAGATGCTGCTTTTAAGTAAAGGTTTCTTGGAGTTTAAACTGTTGTGAATTTGCGTATATTGCCAGACAGCTAAAGAAATACCTATAATGCAATGTAGTGATGTATTAGCATTTGACAAAGTATTAATGATTTAAAGACAGTCTTGGAAGTAGGGTAGCTGGAGCCTATAAATGTATAGTGCTGGCAGGTCCTTGGTATTTTTTTACTCCATCCTTTCCAAAATAGAAGAATTTTTATGTTTAGTCAAAGTCAAATTCTTCTTTTATTAATATTTAGGTAAAAAAATTACATAATTTTTAATATAAAAATATACTTTTTATGAAAGCTTATTTCACAATAAATTTAAAAATATAATTTTTATATAATAAAATGTCATTATTTTTTATTATTAATTGTCAAAATGATAAAAAATTGATTTTGACTAATCTAAAAATGTTTACATTTTAGAACCGAGGGATTAGGTTCATAGCTACAAATCACTATTACAATATTCTGTGCCTACCACTTGGGTTTTACCATTTCTAGGATGGGCATGTAATCCGATTAGTTTCGGCACAGACTACTGTATTTCCAGTGTATTTCTACTCTTATTCGGCCTTCATCGTCCTTGTGTCACTTTTTTTTCTTGAATGCGTAAGAAGATCTACGCATCATTTCATTGAGACGAGAGAAAATACAAAAGTAGTAGGACAACCTCTTTTGACCTGAAAAACCACAGAACTCACACACTACACGAGGTCAGGCTCAAAACGCCACCTCCCAAAAGAAAACAACACACTGGCACACTCAAGGGGGAAGGGGGAAGTATGCAGCGACCGGCCAAGCAATTTCTGAAGCTTCGAAGCTTCAGCTTGACGACAGAGAGCGATCTCATTTTCTATAGTTTGGAGCACCACCCCTAAAGCCGGTTGTACTTCATTAAAAACACAGTCATTCCGGTGCTTTCAAATCTCCCAGGCGACCAAGAGATCAGAGAATCAAAACCTCTTCTGAGTTTCTTAGGGAAATGATACCTAGCACCGCTCCACCACCAACTAGAGAAATGACAAATGGAAAGCTGTGGCGCAGAGGCCGGGAAGCCAAGGCGATTCAAAATCATCGTCCAAATTTGCCGGAAGAAAACACAGAAGAGCAGCAAGTGATGTATAGACTCGTCGGCTTGGTCACATCGGATGAGGCAGATTCCTCTTGGCTAGCCGATCCGCAGTCCAGCACCTATTGATGGTGGCCAGCCACATAAAAAATTTGCAACTAAGAGGTGCCCAGGACTTCTAGATACGTTTCCAAGGCACAAACCTAATAGTGCCAATGAAGAAAGCATTGTAAGCGTACTTGCTGGAGTAGGCCCCAGAATTGGTTAGGCGCCAAGTATTCTGGTCAGAGTTATCAGCCTGCAACTCAATGCCTTCCACCTTTGTCCAAATCCGAAGAAAGTCAGCCAAGACCTGAACAGTGAGAGCACCCTTTATTTCCGCAACTCAGTCCCTGTTTGTGAGAGCTTCTACCACCATCCGATGCTTCACTCTTCTCCTGGGAACGATGGCGAACAAATGGGATGCAAGCTCAGCTATAGCGCTGCCGTCCAACCAACGATCAGTCCAGAACTTAGTTGCAAGTATATTTCTCACCGAAGTCACCACTGCCATATGAAACAATGCCCGGGCCTTGTCGGGAAGCTCCACCGGCAGACCTTCCCATGGGTGAGGGGCATTTATCTTGTCCAGCCATAACCAATGAATTCGGAGGGACCAATTTAACACTTCAAAATCAAGAATACCAAGACCACCATAAGGCAGAGGTCGCTGCACACGGCTCCAAGAAACCATACAGCTACCACCATTGGCCAACTCATGCCCTTTCCAGAGGAAGCCCCTCCTCCTCTTAGCAATCGCTTTGATGACCCACTTAGGCAAATCCAGAACGAACATGAGGTAAATAGGGACTGCAGAAAGCACCGATTTCACAAGAACTAACCGGCCTGCCCGGCTGATAAGGGAAGCCTTCCAAGTAGGGAGTTGGTCGGCAACTTTGTCAATAAGCGACAGAAAATCAGACTTGGTGAGTCTCTGAACCGCAAGCAAGAGGCCCAAATAAGTGCAAGGGAAACCTTGAATTGTCCAAGGGAGGAATTCCGCGAGAATTGCAATATCCTCTTCACTACACTAAATTGGGGCTGCTGAGCTTTTCGCAATGTTCGTCTTGAGACCCGAGGAGTGACAAAAAATATCAAGTAGCTGCTGCACCGTGAGCAAATCCCCCCGCCTATGGCCTCAGGAAAAGGACAGCATCATCCGCATAGAAGGAGAACCTATGCTTCGCTTGTTGAACCGCCAAAGGTTGAATAAAACTTTCTCAAGCTGCATGAATGATGAGTGAGTTAAGAGTATCCATTACCAATGTAAACAGCATGGGAGTGAGCGGATCGCCCTGCCGAAGCCCTCGGTGATGCTTAATAAAGTTCTTCGGCTGACCATTTAACAACACTTGAGTAGAAGAAGTAGAGAGCAGCAAGGACAACAAATTACACCACCGCCTTCCGAAACCCAGATGCTGCAAAACTTCTAGGAGAAAGGACCAGGAGACTGAGTCGAAAGCCTTGGAGATGTCCAATTTCAGCAGCACATGAGGTTGTTTCTGACGATGCAAACATTTGGCTAGATGCTGGACAAGCAAGAAATTGTCATGGATTTTTCTTCCTTTGACAAGAGCGCTTTGGTTAATGGTGACCATGTTAGGCAGCAGCGATGCAAGCCGGTTGGGCATCAGTTTAGCAACCAACTTGGAGAAACTATGAATAAGGCTGATGGGTCGATAATCTGAGACTTCAATGGCATCTTTCTTCTTGGGAAGAAGAGTAATGAACTCTGTGTTGAGCAATCTGAACTTGAAGACATGACCACGGTGAATGGCTGCCAAGGCTAGCAACACATCCTCCTTAATGAAATTCGAGCAAGTTTTGTAAAAGCAACCAGTAAAACCATCCAGACCCGGTGCTTTTTCCTGTGGCATGTCTTTGATTGTTGACCAAACCTCATCCTCCGTAAAGGGGGCATCCAGGGAGAGGAGATCATGATGCTGATGGTGAAAGGCAGGGAGGTTGAGGGGAATTTCCTCCGCCGTCCCAAGGAGCCGTGCACAGAAATCAAAGACCGCTTGCTGCTTCTCCTGCTGGCCGGCAACGACCTGTCCATCCACCGAGAACTTTGCAATAAAATTCTTTTTCTTCTGAAACCGAGCCTGTTGATGAAAGAACTTGGTGTTCGCATTACCTTCCTTCAAGTACAGCACACGAGAGCGAGTTCTAGCGATGGCGTCAGGGAAGACATCATCCCAATCCGTGCAGCAGAAAGCTCTATCCAAGCGAACCAGAGTAGGGGAAGATCTCTCATTTGACAAAGTGTATTTGCGGCCCAGCAGAGGAAGCTCCTTCAGCTCCATATCATCAAGGAAACGACGAAACCTTCCCATCATAGCTTGGTCAAGATTGAGATAGTTTTTATCCTCAGCCTGATAAATGAGGTTGAAGTCTCCACTCACTAACCATGGACCAGCACAGAGGGAACGGATGTTTCTAAGCTCGCTGAGGAATAAGACCTTCTCATCGTCTCGCTGAGGGCCATACACTCCTGTGAACCACCAATTGCGACCTTCTTGTTCAGTGATTTGAACTGAAACTGAGAAGGTGTCAACCCGAGAACTAATCACCTGACAAGAAGCGGTCTTCCAGGCAATTAGCACACCACCCCGGGTACCATTAGCGGGTAAAACGACATGCTGATCATAGCTAGACCCGAAAACTGAGAGGTACAAACGTTGGGTCAGAACAGCGACCTTAGTCTCCTGGAGACAAACAACATCAGCATTGGCACTTAAAATGACATCCCTGACAGAATTCCGGCGACAACGCTCGTTTAGACCACGAGCATTCCAAACAAGAATAGAAGAAGGATCCATTGGAAAACAGAATGAAAAACGACCCAACAGCACCCGGCACACTAGACTGCCACTAGCAGCACCTCCGCAGAGGCAGAGCGCACCTCTGCTTCCGCGTTCCAGCCAAACAATGCCGCTAGAGCAGCAATATGCTGGGCTGAGCGAGGTTGCTTGAAGAGCTGTCCATAAGCGTCAAGTGCCTTCCTGTCAATCTTCTCCACACACTCAGAGAATCCCAAGCTTTTGATCACTCGACGTTGAGCACCAGAGATGATAGGGCCTGGCGAGCAAGGTGCAGCTCCTGCCACACTCCAGCTTCGACGAGGTGCATTGCAAGGCCCCGGTTGAACAGCACTTTGCGGAACCAGGGAAGGCTTGGCCAGAATGCAATCAATCTTCTTGGTTAGCTGGTCAAGGAAGAGATCCCTCTGGGCTGCTTGAACTTGATGAGGAGTTGCACCCTTACGCCTGCGGGAATAAACCAGCCCAAAACGAGAACGAGCGACCGTCGAAGCCCCTTCAGCAGAGGGCTGAGGAGGGCTGTGCTCAGTAGTCAGAAGCTGGCCCAGCCGATGGGACTGTGGCTGGCTGACCGCTCAACAGAGGAGAGCAGGCTAACGGGCTGGCCAGCTGAGGCCCATCGGAGGCCTGCGAATGAAAAGGACTGCTAGCAACAGAAACCTGGGACGCCGCGCGGACAGTTGCTTCGTCTCCCGAAATAGCTTCGACAACTCTCTCCTTCAGAGGCGTAACAGCGCGAGGTGCCTCGGCCTCCATCCCGCCATCAAGTTGGAGCACGCCAGAACAGAACGCGAACCGTCCACCATCGGTTCGAGGTCTAGAGGCAGCTCCGAGATGGACTGTTCGACTCCCCGAGGTGGCGCATCTTGATTCGCCACGTGGTGCGCACTGGTAGGGCCACCGCCCAGCCGCGCATGCACGGGAACACGAGCAGCGACACCAGGGGTGGCTGCAGCAACCCCCGGCCGCGAGGAGGCCCAGGTGGTGACGGCGACAGCCTGATCCCCACACACCACCCCCCCCCCCCCCCCCCCCCCCCCCCCATCATCTTCAGGTGGTGGCGGAGGAGGATCATGCTCATCGACCGAGCGCTGGGAGCGGGCGAGGGTGACGGAGATCACCGCCTTGTAAGAAAGGCCACACTTCACCGGCGGCTGCTCCTCAACCGAAACCAGTAGCTCCACTATGATGAGCTCGCCCTCCCTAGGAACTAGGTCCGGACGAAAGCACCATGCAGAAAGCTGGTACACGTCCCAGAGAGAGGAATTGTCAGGATGGCCTTCACGAACCCAGCAGAAGTTGTTCAAGAGTTGAACGGCGGTGCTCAGCTCCCAGGCATGTGGCTGCACACCACGAAGCTCAACATCGACGAGGAACGGCAGGACAGCTCCGGAAGAGAAAGCGTGCCGCGTCCATCGCCGGAAATGAGCCAAGAATGTGTCAGCATGGAGAGGCCGCGCGCCGTTGTAGATGCGATCCGCCGTCGCAGCATCCGGCGGCAGGAGCAGCAGAACACCAGACGCGACGCGGCGAAAGGAGAGCGAGTCGGCCTCGCAGTTGTAACGCAACGCGATCTTCGCCGCCAGCACCTCCGGGGATGTAGCAGGGCCATCGTCAACCAGAGAGACGATGAGAGCTCGATTAAGGTCCAGTTCAGCCCGGACGATGCTGTCACATCGGTCAAGCACGCACCGGGCTCCGACAGGAGGCAGCTCCGAGCCAGCAGGGACCATCACTTCAACGTCGAGAGGCCTGAGGCCGGACAGAGGATGCATCCCTAGGTGGCGAAAAGACTGCGCGTCCCGACCGGCTGCGCGCGGCCGATGGCCCCGACGATGAGGACGCCTTCGGTGTGGGGGATGATCACCGGCACCACCAACCGTAGACACCGTCTGACGCGGAGCAGGATCAACGATAGAGCGGACCTTCATGTCCGGAGCAGGGGTAATCCGGCGCCAAACAGAAAGCCGCTTAGGAGGCTGGACTCGTCCCTCAACTGTCGGCCGACGATGGCACACGTAGGAGCGATGGCCCAGCTGACGACATGTGAAGCAACAGGTCTCCCGACGGCAGTCTGCTGCACGATGAGTGGTAGACAGACAGTTGAAACAGCGCCCCTTGAGATCAGCAGGGACCGAACCGGCGAGGGTAGCGAGGTGGCCGGCGGCGATCCTTACGACACGAGACCACCTGCCACCCCTTCGGGTCAGCCGAGTTCGTGCTTCGGACGTGCACCACGAACCGTGGGGCAGGCGAGACTACCTCTCCCACAGCAGCAGACGGCGACGGCTCCTTCACAGCAACCGGTGAAGAGAGGAGCGCGTCGAGGAAGGATGTTGGTGGCGTCGAACGAATGCAGGAAAGGCTCCCCTCCGCAGAGACAGGTGAACCGTCACGCCATCGCACCGCCTTGGTGCGACCCGAAGGGGAGGGAGCAGGGGAGGAAGGAGCAGCGGTGGTGGACAAGGGGGTAGGAGGAACCCGGCGCGGGGGCAGAGGTGCAAGGGGCGGCGGCCGTCTTGCCAAGGTGAGACGGCGGCGAGGGGTGGCTGGGAGGCGGAGCACCAGGTAGGGGATAGGACGCGGAACGGTCCATCCGTCGAGTGGTTCCTACCTGCATCACTTGATGAGATGGAAATCAAGCTTAGCAAACCATGGCATCAACACGGGTAAAGGTTGCCACCAGCCTCGATCGTTAGAACTCTGTATACTCCCTTTTAGTGTACTAACATCAGTAGCCAGGTAGATAAGCATAAAATACGCAACATTTATTCCAGTACAAGAAATTACTGCCTCTCCTTTACAGTAGTCATGGTACCACCTTATCCAGGGTTCCTGTATTCCATTTACCAAAAACAAAATGTAGTCTCTGTTGTCGACGACCAAATACCCCGACGAAGGAATCTCTAATCCTTACGACCTACTCAGGAATTATCATCCAAATCACCTGTATACCAAATAATTTCTTCTAGTAAAGAGTAAGACATTTCACTTTTCTCAATGGTTCACTAGGCAAATAATCTATCAGACAAATGTCTCTAAAACCACCAGAATCAAGTTATTGTTTCATTGCTCTGTCCAAGACGCATCAAGTTCTACAACTAGCGTGATCCAATCATTGCATGACGTGACTCAGATATGTGGGAATAGTAACAACTACTACTGAACATTAATACTTTGGCAGAAACAACCCTAAAGTGGATAATACTTTCATAAAAGAACTGTAGATTTATTTTTGAAAGTACACATCAGAATAGTCTGATATATTTGATGCAGTTTTGCATTGAATATTTAGTATCCTTGAAAGAGATAAGAACAGTCTGCAAAAATCTATTCACCGATCCTTATTTTCCACCTAAGAGAACGTCATTGTTGAACACTAAAATGAGCATAAATCCAAAGAACATCTCCCTAAAGATCACGGATGTTATCTGGCTTGGAGAAGGATAAGGATTCTGAGATAGCAAGAGTCAGGTCTTATGTTGTCCAAGCATGCAATAAAGTATACTAGAATAATGGAAGAGAACCAGCACCATGCACCCAAGAATAAGTGGCAAGATAGCAGGACATCGTAGACAAAGGAAAGAAAGATACCTTGCAGTTTTTTGAGAATCATAGAAACACTTTGCAAATTGCTAAAGAGCAGCTAGGATATCTCTCATCTCGGTTGCAGATGTCACCTTTTCATCAGGATATACTTTTGAAATTAATTTGAGGAAGGTCACATATTTATCCAGAAACTCCTTCTGCAACAAGCAACATATCAAACAAGAATGTATTAGCAGGATGCTTACTAGGATCAATCATATATGGCAGTTCATTTAGAAAATGGAGTAAAAAATACTGATTGACATATAGACAGCCTAGTATATCTGCACTACTAATCAGTAACATTTTTAGCACCGCCATTCCTACCAGATTACACATTTTATGTATCACAAGGGAACCCACTCTACTGTAAGTTCTTCAGAAAAACAGAGGCAGGAAAAGAATTCTCTTCTGAATTTCACAAGCCTTGAAACAGATTACAAATATCTCCATTATTTACTTATCTTCTTAAAACAAATGCGAGAATATACCTTGCACTTTTCCCACAGAGAAGGCAGCAATTCCTCAGCAGTTATATTCTTTTGCAGTTTTCTATACATTGCGTTGATTGTCTTGTCGAGCTGTCCACCAGATCGAATAAGAACAAAAAAAAAATGTTGAGATACTAAGGTCCATCAATGGCCCAATAGGTGGAAAACATCAATTTGGCTCTTGGACTTACTCCGGTCAAGCTAGACTTCAACATCTTGCGAAATTCTACCTTTGACATTCCAACTTGGAAAGGTATCTGTACAATCACATAATAAGCAATTCAGATAGCAAGTAATAAAAATAATTGAATTGACAAACATGAAGAAATTGCACATGCATCAACAAACAACGCCATGGGCAGGGGTAGGCGGCTTCTCCCAGTCTCAAGGGGAATCGATAAGATCACATTTGTGGTGCCTGCAAATAATTTAACTCCAGCTGGACAGCACATGTTACTATTGGTTGTGAACTTGACATTTAATTTTACTCTCAAGACATAGATGATAATCGCATCCATCATGATATGAAAGTAGGTTAGCATTCTCTGGTGCAACTCTCCTAAAAATGAAACAGTAATGCTGTACAAGTCCTAGCTAAAATATACTGCATAGTTGCAAGAGAAAAGGACAAGTCCAAGATCATGTACAACTCCAATTTAAGACCAGGTGTTTTGAGCCCTTTTTGTAATTAATAGAGGGCCACAAAATGTGATCTTATCGATTGGATGCATGGTTGTAAGGCAATCATTCACGTGCTTATAAAAACATAAGAAAACTTATAATATTATATGACATGAAAATCTCGATAGAACTCAGAACTGAGTAATATCATTTACCTCCTCAGGACTCATATTGTACATTAGTTCCTCAATTTTTCGAGCAAATTGGAAGAGTTTTTCAAAATGCTGCAGAAAACAAACATGCACAAGTTCCTTAAGATGCAGTAATATACAGCCTTATTACAAGAAATGGAAGAAGGAGCAACAGAACA
>BCLH01000297.1:23945-61314 GCA_001602315.1 Zoysia pacifica
AGGCTTCACTAGCTTGATGATAATATTTAGCAAGCATTGGCACAACATTTGCCAAATCATACAGACTGGATATCAGATCAAATTTGTTAAGTCAATTCACTGTACAAAACACTAGCTATTCTACCGAAAGGAAACTTCACAACCCCTAAGGTATGGCTATAGTTCCCAAATAAAAAAATAAATCAGTTTTCTCCCAATTGGATAAAACTATGATCCCATATTTTTCTTAGAGGAGAATAGTGGCATAATTACAGCATAAACTCTTTGAGGCACCAGCACTAAGTAGAGAAACAACATGTGATAGAGCTCTAAAGAGGTGGTGCCAAATGGACAAGTTATCACTGGTGTTCTGCTCAGGCAATAAGATTAGCCATGAAACAAGAATTAGATCTACCTCAGTTTTTCTCTCGAACATGCATGAGAGTTGTGCATCATTATATAAAAAAATGGGCCAAAGAGCCCTTATAACATTCTTTACATGCGAAGGCCCTCACAACGAGATGGTACATCCATTGGCTGAAGAGCACC
Source organism: Zoysia pacifica (assembly GCA_001602315.1). Taxonomy (NCBI): domain Eukaryota; kingdom Viridiplantae; phylum Streptophyta; class Magnoliopsida; order Poales; family Poaceae; genus Zoysia; species Zoysia pacifica. Next base: position 24,474 of record BCLH01000297.1, read on the forward strand.
ACCCGGGTTTCAATCCTTGGCGCTGCACCAATTCGTGCCCTCCTCCCCAGCTACGATAGAAGCTGGTCCCAGGCTGTCATTTGTAGTGCTGTAAGCGGTAATGACATCCGTGTGTACCCTGTCCTGGCTAGGCTTCGACTGGGTCACTTAATTAAATGTTAGTGGGATGTCTCTCCCACTAATCAAGTTTTCTTCTTTAGTCTTTACATGTCCATTGATAAACACACAGAACACAACACACCACTACCCCGAGCACTGGACATTACAGTTTAGGGCAGACCGCAAAGTGATTCCTCTAGCCCTGGTCAACACCCAGCATCTCTTTTCCTCTTCAGCTCGGGCTAGGACAGCAGCCAGGTTGGGAAGAACTACTTCAAAGATGCAATGGTTCCTATGGTACCAGAGAATCCAAGCAGCAAGGATGTTCGGAGAAGGCCCCGACAAACCAAACATTGTAAGCAGAGCAGGCCAATTTCCACCAGATCTCAAATGATGTTGATTCCGGTTGAGGGCCGACCCACTGCAAGAAATAAAACATTGCTGTGCAAAAACACCATAGGAGATGATCGATTGTTTCATCCTCCTGGTCACAAAGTAGGCAGAGCTCCGGATGAGCTCCACCAACCACATGAAGAAACGGCATTTGGCAGGCACCCAAGTTTTCTAGACTCGCTCATATGGGTCAAAAAGAGTGGCTCCCAGGAAAAGGCTATGATATGCATCTTTTGCTGAGTATTTACCACTGATAGCAAAGAACCAATCATTCATGTAGAAGCTCACATGAGTTTTGCCATTCCAATATTTTTTTTTCTAGAAATCACCGCCTAAATGGTTTTTTTGAGATTTTTTATATAACACCTAATATCTCGTTTTTCTGCCATCTCTTTGTAATAAATATGTGTCAAGCACAGTTAAGGTACTTGCACACTCCCCTCCTTTGGCAGCAGTATAGAATTTCAGTTGGGACTTTCCCAATGCAAGGAGCACTCAAAGTACAAAACCTTGATGTGATACTGTTGAACATTATGTTGATTTTGAAAAGTATAGGTTCATACTTGGAATACAGGGCAATAACAGGAAACAGAAGATAGCAAAAATATCTTGGGGCCTTGGTGGTAATGAACATGACCATTTAGACATGAAGGCAGCAGTGACATGGGCAGATAAAGGAGATGCATACAGCACTGCTAGAATATGCCTGCAATATGGACACGCAATGATGATGTACCCAGGAAGCATACTGCTGGATACAAGAGCTGGCCACCCAGAGATGAGGCCACTATGAGGAGATGATCTCTACTTCCTGTACCATAAACCCCTTAAACTTCATGATATTAACTGCATTCTTATTTTTAATTCGTCAATATGGTTAAAGATCATTTGCAAATAAATATGGTTAATGATGAACCAATTTGTAGTTTGGGCTTTCTCATTTTGGTGGAACCCTTTTTTTTTAAATAGTGGATGAACTTCTTGTAGTGACCACAATAAAACTCTTGAATCTATGGTCATAAGCACCTTAGGTACTTTAGAATATCAAAAATTCAGATTGTGCAAAAGGTGTTTACCTATGTTGGAATGCTGCATAATTCTCCAGGAGTACAATATCAACATATTTCGGTTCCACTTGAGCAATTTTCTCCAATATAACAAACATGATACTAACCTGTTTAAAGCACATTTGATTATATAAACCAGGAAAACAGTTCCATGCAATGCACTTGATGTTCAGAAAAAATACTTCTAAAAACTTGATAAGAAATAATTTGTCTAGGCCATAGTATGATCTTACAATTTTAGTGTATGCCTGGTCAACTAGATCCCTGGATCCATTGACGTACTGTTCCATTCGTGCTGCAAGTTGAGAAAACCTATATAAATGAAATAATGAGGTAGCACAAATTTCACTTAGGCATAGTTATATATATTCCATAATGTTAAAAAGAAACATTTCGTTAAGTTAACAGATCAGGCGACAATATAATAACAGACCTGAGAATATATGGCACAACTCCAATTTGCCGCACATTGCGCTCATACTTCTCAATCTGGTAACAAGCATCATCTACAAACTGCGTGGCAAAGAATATGAATTGGTTCAAGTCAAAAAGAAGAATATGAGTTGATAAACAAAAGTTAGAAATCTAAGTGGAGTCAGACCCTGCTAAACAAAATTGTTATTCGTGTCTCCAAGTCATCAAGCAGCACATGTACATATCCCGTGACCTCTGCTTTTTGACCAGAAAGGTACCGATCTGTTATTCCATGCATTGATATGCAACTCAATGGATCTAGCTTGAATGCCCAGTCAACTAGTGCATAAAAGTCCTCCTAAAAAGTAACCAAAAGACAAGTAAAGCCAATCTTTCCACCTAAATTCAGCTTTTTGCATGCCCATATTTATAATCTGTCTTATTCCAGTGCCAAATACGGAAAACAAACAACAATAACCTGAACACCATCAAGCAACTCCTGAAGACAGTCATTTAGCACTCCATGCTCAGCTGGATTGTTACCTGGAAAACAGGTACTAAGAACAATACTTTTACATCTTTCTAAAAGGATGGAAATAAATGTAATATAAAGAATATTTAAAATTCCAGGTAGCGGTTTACATTACTTGGTTTGACAATGTTTGTAGAAGCTTCTAATGTCGTGGAAGAATTTGACTCAGCATTAGGATTACTGTTTGAAACATCTGGTGAAGCAAGCGCTGAGCCTTCGAAGCACATAAAATGTGCAAAGAAAGAGCTCTAGTAGTTGATATTAATATAATGTATTAGATACGACTAATGCATTTTAAACAAAAAATAGTGAACATAAATAAAAAGACCTCATCAACAAAATGTGGAATGAATGTAGTGATCATCTTGGAGTATGCATCTGCAGAACTATCAGTGACAGTGGCTGTCTGATTTGCGCCAAGAGGACCATCAAATAATGGTGTACTGTTCTTTGATGCTTTTGAACTAGCACGGAGTTCATTAGAAAATTCACGGGCCTGAAACCAAATGTGCAGCTATTAATGTGCCGCTAGTACAGCTTTCTACATTTAATTTGTGAACATATTGTTGATTAAAGTATTTAGAGTATCTGGATGAAATTAGAAACAACCAGAAGATTTCAAGGCCCTACCTCTCGTCGAATTAGCAAGTTCAGGGAATGGCAGTAAGCTTTCCGTAATGGAGTCATACAGCTCTTGTCCAAACTCTAGAAAACAGAATACAAAGTGAGTTTTAGAATGGTGGCACTAAAGAGCATTAATTTCTAGTCTCATAACAAGATGACATGCAAAAACCTTGATGTGTTGTAGAAGGCGGGCATAAGTCCTGCATTTGTACCTCATATCAGCATGGTCAGGCCTCTGCAGATGACCTCGCTGCAAGTATTTAGAAGCAATAAGTCTTGGCTATGTCCTAAACTTGAATACTTCAGCTATTAAAGTTTGTTTTTTAGATTTTCAGCTATTGATGTTAGATGTTTACCTGAGAGAAGTTATTTTTGTCATTTAGCGTAGAATCTATCAAACCAGGAAAGTAATTCCTTAAGAATTCAGATGCCCTCCGGACAAAAGTACACTTAAGAAGTACGAATTCTGCACGTTTTTCCCTAACCTGAAAAAATTTCAACACATCAAGAAAATTCCTTAAATAATAATCCCTCTGGTTGGGAATAGTTCTCGTCAGCCATTTTTCTTATGAACTGGCTGGCGATAACAAATAAAAAGAGTAGTAGTAATATTCTTCAACAGCTTTTAATTAGAAGAAGGATTTGTCCATTATATGTAAAAATCCAGAGCCAACATAGAATAGATAACACATGTCATTTTGACAGGAAATGCCATCGCAACTAGAACTTTATTTCAACCATGAGAAGAAACTCTCCTTTTTTCTCAAAAAAAAAAACATGGAGGAAGGTGTTTACTGGATGCACCAACCATCTAATCTGCTCAGTGCACCCATGACTGGAACCCATTGCCACTAGTCCATGAAAATGATATACATATACAAGTAAACTGCAACTGCACTTCAGTAAAACAACAGTTTGAGGTACTATCATTTTTGCAATGAAGGTTAAATTATGAAAAAAAAATTGCAATTGTCCATTTTGGAGAACCATAAGTGTTTTTAGCAAATTTCTTCTTGTGCTTAATTAACTTATTTTCTTTCCACATTCCAACAAGTCATTGCTCATCAGAAGAAAAAAAAGACGTGCTCTAATCAGGAAGGCAGAGTATATACCGCACGCAGCTTCACATAGACTGGATCCAGATTGGATGCTTCGAGGTTCTTTATTGCACTGGTTAACCACTCACAAGCTTCAATGTTGTTAACCATATTTCCTTCATCAAATGACCCTCCAGTTAATGAAGCCTCATACTGCATCGTATCAATGAGAATAGTAACTATGTTACTGTTTCAACATAAATATGGATAATGAGCACAATAATAATACAATATGCAACCTCGGCCGGTATCTGCAGGAATTGAAGCAATTTGTCAAGTTCATCAATTAATGCCACACTACTATCGGATTGCAACTCCAATCGATTATTACGCCATTCTATCTGCAATACCAAAGAAAGGTATAAGCTAAACTTAATAAATTACACTTAACATGATGGAGGATTATGTTGTCATGGAATGGGTTGAGGTAATGCTTGGAGGACGAGACTAATGGTGAGGTCGCATTCATCAACACCAGAATTCATCATAATAGCAGATCTGATCATACTGCACACCAAACTCGATTTATTTCTTGACTGAGCGATAATGGGGTACATGGGTACCAACTGCTGCATAGTACCTCTCCTATGACTTCTAGTCACCAAAAACTACCACCAGTTTGTATATCATCAGGCATTACGAAGAATATATTATTCATTATCACATTTCTATGGAACTATATTTGCATACATAGATTAGTTAGGTGAAGGAAACATACAGATTGTATATCCTCCCTCATATGCCTGAGTTTTATATTGAAAATCCCAAGCCATTCATCCATATCTTCAACACAAATAGTAGCTGTTTCTAAGCCCTGCAATACCTGCCAAAAACTTTAAAATGTAAGATATTTGATTTCTTTAACAACTAGATAGTTTATTATCCAGGACTAAGTTCAGGCCTGAAAAGCATGCCCATATGAAATTGGTAAAAAGTATGTACAACGTTTAATCAAGGAGATGGAAACATAGCATCTAGGGTGCTTCCACAAGTTATTTTACTGTGCACAATTCTGCATATGCAAATATAAATTAGTTCACAGATCCATTCGTTTAGAACTTATAATATATTCCAAACAGTAAATGCACAATCCCTCACCAGAGTATGCACCAGGACGATTAGCATGTAAATATCCTTATTTCTACTTCATTCTTAAAATCATTCATGCTGTATGATGTTATGGGCTTGCCTTTGAGCCTAGTACTGTAGCGACCTGCAGCACTGTAGCGAGCCGATACTGTAGCACAACCGCCCTTCCTTAGCGACCAAGTAGGTTATTTTAAGATAAGATCAATTAGTTTTTTTTTTCAGATAAGATCAATTAGTTAGGATTAGGGTTGGCCGTACCTCTATATAAACAGAGGCATGGTTGTTATTTGTTGGAGGCAATCAATGATGAAGAAACAATTCCCCAATCCCCCAATATCTCTCAAGCTCTAGGCAAAGCATAAGGCCTAGTTATCCAAGCTCTAGGCAAAGCATAAGGCCTAATTATCACCACCATTACATATAATCATTTTACCTGCTCTTAACTTGATTGGATTTAAACTCCCTATACCTAGAGGGAATTAAGAAGCCGCAACATGTGTGTTTCTGTTTTGAAAAGGTAACATGTTGAGGTATCAAACTGAAACATTTTATCAATGTTAGTGACACTATATCAAGCGAGACACAAAACACGAATGCACAAATTGACATGGTGGAGACACTGACCAACCCAAAGAAACTATTGTATCACCATATGCTGTCTTGGTGTTACATGTAGAAACAGGAATGCCAGATTCAACCAGACCATGAAAATGTATATATCCAGTTCAAAAATGCAAACCTCCTCGACGACAGATTCAGTTTCCATAAGAGCGTAAACATTTGCAGATTCAAGAGCTACGAGTTCACGCTTCATGCGTTCTGAAAATGCTTCTGCTTCACCAATGGCCATGACATAACTGAAACGAAAAGGATTAGATATGTCACCTATTTGGATGAAGAAAAGTGTTACCTATGAGCTAAGCATAAGAAGGCTGCATCAGTATTCATGCCAGAATGAAATGAGTGCTGGCAATTATGAAATTCCAAATTTCAACATAACAATGAGGTCACATGAGGGCAAGCCAAAAACTAGCACATTATGCAAGTAGGAGGAATGAACATTAAGAAGATGCCGGCATGCCAAGGCTGTATCTAGAGATTGTTAGTACTTACTTTCCTAGGAGAGCTTCAATGTCCTCCTCTTGTGCCTGCGACACGAGATCCTTTTCAACAGCAATTTGTGACTCAGCATCTTTCGCTGCAGATTCAATAGGTCCATCTTTATTGCTATCTTTTGTAACCTTTACAGGGGTGTGTTCCTAAAATATGATTCAATGTTTAAGCATGATAATGGACAGAGGGTGTAACCCCATGATGATTACTTGTAGAGCACTATTCAGAGCAAAAGCATATAAGCAGACATAAACCTTTGGTATATCAGCATATAGAAGTACAGGTTAAAAGTTCAGATATTTCTGAACGTCAGAAGCTGAAACCACTTGTGAAATTATTAGCTTGATCGACTGTAAATCTGCTGATACTCTACGTTGACACATTAGTTGATACCAACTGCAAGTCCAACAGTCTTGGTCCTAACCAATGCAAGCCTTTTTTTAAAACAAAAATACAGCATCCTTGCCGCTGCTTCAAGTGCGGGATGGAGGCTCAAACCCCCGTCGTCACTGTGCTCCTGTGTCCATTTTACCAGCTGGCCACGGGCCTCTCCGCAACCGATGGAGGCCTTCGCTGTGTCAGGCATTTCGTCAACCACATTGGAGGCACCGAATGACCACAGAGAGGTGGGTAGCCAGATCCGGCCTGGCTGACCCAGATTACATCAGTGAACTCGTGCACCAGCGCTGACGCCGGCGAGGTGACGGTCAGTCGACGCGGTCTCCGTGGTGGCGCGACTGGCACGCATGGTGACAGAGTGGCTGCTGGTGGTGGCGGGCATTGCGCGCCACGAGCGGGCAGCGGCGTTACTGTGGTTCGCCCACGCTACCACCTCCGGGGTGGTCCTGTCCATGCCGCGTAGGACCGTGGGAGGAGAGAGCAGCCGACTAGTCGAGGGCGGCCACGAGGGAACACACGGTACACCCTGTGGTCTAATATATCAATGGCGACAGGGACGGGAGTTTGCGTGAGCCAACCGCTGCTGCATTAGTTTTTCTAAGCGCGTATTTGGCACAAGCTTTTGTTCTGTCAATGGATTTGTGGGTACCACATCTTGATCCAACTTGTAATAATTCTAGCAATCCCACGTCCAAAGAAAGAAATCAACTCTCAGGTAACTTTCCTCAACCTAGGTAACTCTTGCTCACTGACGGACAATAACAATTGATAATATTTTCTTTTTAGAGCAAGTTTAATACATATAAGGATAAAGTTATAGCCAATAAAATATGATCAAGTTTAATACTCTCTCGGTCTCAAATTACTTAATCCTCTGGTTTCATAATTCTTAACGTTTGGGTCTGAACATGAAAATTAAAGAGAGATAGAAAAGTTGAAATATATTAAAAATAAAGAAAAAAGATAGAGATATAACGTAAATAAAAAATGTGTAACTTAAGAATGACAGTAAATTGAGATGAAGGGAGCGACTGATAAATAGAAACAGTGACCAATATTATGCTTAAAAACCATCAAAGTATCTTGATGACTAATTATGATTTTTCTGATAGTGAAAAATGACATCTACTGAATTTGATAGAGCAGATAAAGATTGTGCTGCGTATACCTTTGCCCAGATGGCCATCTCGACGACGTCCATACCAACGACTTTGGGGATGGCACCCAAATACTCTTTGCAAATGTTCAGGATACACATCAGCAGACGGTTCCTGCAGCATGTAATCTACACATGTTACCATGAGCAGCCTTACTTGTACTCCTATATAGAGAGTGTGAAGAGAGGAACACATCATGGATGATGTAGGAACGACGCGTCACCTGTCATCTTTGTTACGCATAGTCCATTGCGGTGGCGAAATGCTCTGGCTTCTCATGTTATCAAATCCCTGAAAAAGGTTAGTAAAGCTGAGTAATTTGCTCCAGTTCAGTTGTCATGCCAGAAGATGATAATGTGTTTGAACCAATATAATGTTCTTAAACATGTTCTTATAAGAGAATCTGCAATCACCAAATGACAATGTGTTGAGTACCAAGAGGAAGGTGCAACCGCTCGGATCGTTCTGGACGACCTCGACCTTGGAGAGATGCTTGATCTTGTAAACCTTAGCCGGCTGACAAACGCATCCAGATTGTGCAAAATCACTCCATGTCAATCCCCGCACAGAAGAAACAATCGTTTTGATCAGAGAAACATAGAAACGATGCAGAAATCGAGATCGATCACGCACCTCTAGGACGCCGCCATTGGAGTACTTGAGAACCCGCAGGAACGCCTTGGTCCGCTGCCCTTTCGCCTGGGCTGCATGCCATCCACAGGTGGAGAAGAAGGAGACGGTGATCACCGTGTCTGCAAACGCATGGACGAAAACGAGGGAGGGAGAAGGGGGGTTACTGACTGGTGACGGCGAGGACGCGGGGCTTGGCCATGTGGCGGGAGGCGAGCTTGCCGGCCTTGCCCCAGGTGCCGCGGCCCTTGGCAACACGCATGCACATGACGACCGTCTCCCGGTCCTTCTCCTTGGCGTTGATGCCGGCCTCGCATCCGCGCTTCAGCTCCATGTCGTCCGCGCTCGAACGCGCCATGGCGGCGCCGTTAGACCCCGCGCGAGCCGGTCGGGTCCGACAGCTGGATGGAGTGCTCCTCGATCGCCGGCGCTCCGATCCGCTTCGACTCGACTACGGCGGATCAGTTGCCTGCCTGCGGTGATCGTCGATCGGGGTGGAAAGTGGAGTAGCGATGAGATTGGGATCAACCAAGCGCACCCACTCCGGATATGTGCGTACGTTCGCCCAACGGTTCAGGCTTCTGCGGTAACCGACGGGTCGATTGCATGGACGAGGCGCCATTGCCCTATTCCATCGCCCTGGTCCCTATTTCTGGCATGGTTTGATCTCCTGTTCGGTGTCAAAAACAAAAAAGGAGATTTTTGCAATTATACCATCCACAAGATATACTTCGCTATAATATCATGATAATAGTAAGCTTTGCTGAAATATCATTATAATTCTATCATTTCCTTTCATTTACCATTGTACCATATTGTAACAATTTTATCTCTATCAGACATAAAAAGACCAAAATATCTCTGACATCTCTTTTTGATAGAGCCCAATTGCTCAGCAACGGAAAGTAAAAAAAAGGCAAAAACTACCATTGTATTCTCTATTACAATGCACATACTTCTAGCACTAAAACAACAAAAACAGAGGACTAAAACAGCAAAAACAGACACATTTCCAGAACTAAAATAGCCATAAAACAGCCCCATTTCCATCACTAAAGCAGCCACAGTTCCAGCACTAAAACAAACATATTTCCAGATTCCAGCACAAATAACCATAAAACAACTACATTTCCAGCACTTAAACAGCCACATAATAACCATATTTTCATCAGTAACATAACAAGTTTAAACCAGCATGACAGTTTTAAAAATTGAAATGCATGATTTAAATGTTTACATGTCTTCCAGCAAAATATTACAAAACAACATCACAGAAGCCTATTCATCTAATATTCAAGGTTTTTGCGCTTTCTTGGAGTAATATTTTTCACGGCTCACCTTGCTGTTGCTTGCTTGGTCAGAGTTGAAGTAACCATGGTGAGCGGCTGTGAAGAAGTGCCCTCTCTCGTCGACATAGCAAGACACCTACATATGAATATATTATGAGACTAACTGTAATTCCATTAATAAGGTAGGCCATATTAGAATAAAGTAAAGTTAGTACCTTATAGTGTCATGTGATGGCATTGTTTGGCAGCTGTCCATATCATTTGTGTTGGCAATTTTAGTTGATATGGAAGCTTCTTTAGGGAACCAACCTTTGATAGTATTTTTTCTTGGTTTCCTTTTCCTGCAAGGTGAACAGAAAGTCATTAAAATGCTTGGAAACATACTTAAAAGGAGAATGGCCATAATAATTTATACTTACCTTTTCTTTGTGCCATTCAAACGACATTTAGGACATGTGACCGGACCTCTAATTGTTTTCTTTGCTTTATCACTGTCTTTTTTACAAGGCTTCCTACTAGAACCACCTTTTTGACAACTTTTTATTTTTTTTTCTTTTTTTGTCGACCAACACTCCTCTTATCAAGTGGTGCATTCAAGTCGGATGGAAGGTGCACCTTCTGCACTGTGTCCTGTCACAAAGTGGTTCTATCACTCTCTTGTAAGCATTTCTAAACTTTTCCATAGAGTAATATTCATCAACTCAATCTTCCATCCTAACATCTTTAATTTTTGTGCTATTATTAGACATAGAGCATGCGGACATGGCTTACCAATGTGTTGCCATTCCTCACATGAGCACTCATGCATATATGCCTTAACAACATGCCTAGTTTGACAATTGTTATTGTCCTCCACCTCTGCAGCATAATGATCAACTTTCACAACTGACAAGTGACCTAACCCTCTAGTCCTTGCCCTCAAAATATGCAAAATGGCAGGTAGGATACGTTCAGTGAACCTCTCACTAATCTTTCTCCTCTTATAAAACAAAACGATAATCATCTTCCTAATCTTGTCAGATCTTTAAAATCTGGTATCCAACTATTGAAAACCTCATCTAGGTTGTTGGTGATATAATCACATTTGATGGCTGGGTTGAATTTGCACATTGTCTACTTCAAATTATGATATGTTTCAAACCATAAATACATTTTAGGATCAACTAAAATGCTGGAGATGAATTCATCATGCACCTCCCTCCTATATGCTCTTGCAGCAGGAAATAAAAGTTCTCCATAGGATAATATTTAATGAAGTTTTCCATAAGATGCCTAAAGCACTCTCTATGTTCAGCATTAGGAAAAACTGCTTTTACTCCATTTGTTAAGCCTTTACAAGCATCAATGCATATTGCAAGTGTAGGAAGATCTCCTAAAGCCTCATGCAATTGGGACATAAACCAAGTCCAATTTACTTCTGTTTCAGAATCAAAAAAGCAGAAAGCAATTAGATACATCCAATTGTGACCATCCACACTGCAAGCTGAAGCTAAATGTCCACTCTATTTACCATTTAGTGCAGTAGAATCAATGCTAATGTATGGCCTACATCCAACCTTGAAACTCTAAATGCATGGACCAAGTGCACAGAAAAACTTACTAAAATAAACGTGGCAATTCACCATCTGTGTGTCAATCTCAAGAACACTATTGGGTAACCTTTTAAGTACCTCGCCTTCCAATTGTATAGATGTTTGAAACTCTCTTCCCAGGTGCCATATAATTCTTGGAAAACCCACTCTCTTCCCCTCCTGACTGTGTCATATGCAATAGTGCAGTTGTGAATACTTTGTAATTCCATTTGCAACTGTTTAGCACCCATATAAGGATTCTTTCTAAGTATAGGAAGACTTGTGGTAGCAACCCAAGCAGTTGAAGGTGTAGCAGTCTTCCTTCTACTGCTTGATGTACAGGTGTGCAAACTATTCCAGGTTGAAATCTGCAGCAAAACAAACATTAGAGAAGTAAAATATTTAATGTCTAAGGAAACAAATTAAAAATTTAAGGTTCAGTCAAAACCATGATAATTTCTGCACCACGACGAATTGGATGAGCATGTATGCTCCGAACACAGTCTTTATTGCAATACCATCTATATCTTGTTGGATCAGCGGCCTCAATGCCCAATTCAAAATCCTCATTTATGGCATATTGTCTCATAGCCAACCTAAATTCTTTCATAGTTGGGTACTTGCTGTGAACAATCATTATAGGATTGTTTCTATCAAACAATACCATACCCTCACCAGGAATATTGTCATCAACAGGAATGGATGCACTTTCAGTATTTGGAAGCTCAAAATTACTTTCACCAGCCTTGATTTAGTATTTGCTCTCTCATCCTCATCCCTCAACCGTAAAAACGCATACAACTCTTGTTCAGTTGCCACTTTTAATCTTCCTTCGTCATCACGCATTTCCTCAATTACTATTGTTTCCCAATCAACAAAGAATGGAGATGCTAGATGCATACAGTGTGCTTTTGATTTAACCAAAGGCAACTCAACTTCTGAAGTGTCCCAATCAACTCCAAGCTCACCTTGCTGCTCCATTTGTGCAGCCCTACATTGGCCCATGGCCAAAACCCCGTCTTGATCCTCAATGGCTTCAATCTCTACACCGTCCCATCCTCCTCCTCCTAGCCCCTCCTTGCCTGCAGCATCTCCTCTTGACCCCTCCATACCTGCAGTCACACTAGGGCTAGGGTTTGGGGACAGAGCTTGTGGGGAACCATGAGAAGTGGCCAAGACATAGCTTGTGGAGGAGAGAGAGCACCTCGGAGCAGTGGCCGAACGGAGCTGGCGCCATACGTGGCCTCCAACACCTGAGCGCGACCACCACCAGCCGCCTGAGCTCAAAGTTCATTCTTGAGGACTTGCTGTTTTCTCGAACAAAAGTGGCATGACCATAGAAGTGGCACTCCATTCACATATATTGTCGTTTTCAATTTTGGCATTCATTAACGACAAGCTTGGACGAGCAACCTGCGACATGAAGTTCCTCATCTGATCAACAGGGGCGGAGCTAACCCTTTTTTTGGGGTCAGCTGACCCTAATAAAATTTCTAAATCCTCTACTAAATTTGACTTAGATTGAAAAATTATTTAGTCTTATAAGAGAGCTGACCCCGATGGAAATTTTCCTGGCTTCGCTACTGCCAATCAACTTTTAAACTTGGCATGATGATCTTTCCAAATACCATGTAATGCTTTGGCGAACCATCGTTTGCCATTGGTGTCAAGTTGTAAGCTTTATGACCTTTGAAGTCTCCTAAAAGGTATGAATTGATTTTGGTGATTAAATGAACACCATAGGTAACGGTTGTGATTGTAGGTTCCACTCCAAATCTCTGCAACATAGTGGGTTTCCTCGATATATGACAAAAGATGATCCTAAGAAGAGGAGTTTCAGACATCGGAGGACTAAGGCTAAGGACTAGTTAGAGAGTCCATAGGACCACCGGTACTATTAAAGAGGTCAAGTCATTCATCTCGTGGCATACAAGTGTTAGGAAATGCTCTTTGTTATACCTCAGAAAGCACTAAAGATGATAGAGAAAGAAAAATTGAAGTCAAGACGAAGATCGAAGCTAAAGTTCAGTTACAGATGCAGTCACCGGATAGTCCGGTGAAGTTATCGGACAGTTCGGTGAGCCTTGAGGAGCGAAGTCCAGAGAGAGATGCTATCTGGAGTCGAGGTGAAGAAGTCACCAAACAGTCCGATGGTGCAATGACCGAACAGTCTGGTGAGCCAGAAGCTGAAGTCCAGAAGAGGTGTCTCTAGAAGTCTAAAAGAGAAGGTTACCAGATAGTCTAGTGAAAGTATGCACCGAAAGTCCGGTGTCATATGGAATGGATTTCAGAGAGATTTTTTCTCTGGTCTGCGAGTAGACAAGTCACCGGACAGTCTGATGGGAGCAGTCACCGGACAATCCGATGATTGATAAAAGCAGTTAGCTTTATGATATCACGTTTCAACGATTGTTTCTGGGCTTGAAGCATATTTAAACCGTGGAGATGGATGTTTTGTCGAGTGCCTGAGGTCTAAATTGTTGGATCAAACTTGTGAGAGGCTAAAGAATACCTTCAAGAGAGCACAAGACAAGATTGGAGATCTTTAGTGCTAGTAGGAGAGTGATAGGGAAAGTGTGGGAAGTGACCCAAAACGCTACGAATGAGAATGCGAGACTTGATCCTATCTTTATCAAATTCAATGCAAAGGTCAATAATGTTATCTTTGGTTGCATATCTAAGAATGTGTTTTCTAGGATCAATGCTTTTTCCACCGCTCATGAAATTTGGTCTCAATTACAAAACATTAATGAAGGCTCCGCCGAGGCCAAGGAAGAGCGTTACTATGTTCTCAAGAACAAATATGACTCTATCACTATGTTGCCACATGAAAAAGCTAATGATGTTTACTCTCGTTTGCATGTAGTAGTAGAGGAGATCAATGCCTTGGGCTTCTAGAGCAAAATTGAAGATGCTGAGATCATGAGTAAGCTTTTGAGGTTGTTGCTGCCAAGCTACAATGCCATCGTCACGTGTCTTTTTTAAACCAACTTGGCTACTCTCACCATAGATGTTATGCTTAGAAAGCTCATGGCATGTGAGGGGTATATGTTGGGCACCTCTATCGACACTCAATTGCCCAAGAATCTTGCTCTTCAAATTGAAGAATCTCCCAATGCCAGGAACAAGAAGAAGAAGGAGGTGGATGATGATGAAGATGATGAGAGTGATAATGAAAAGCTTGCGCTCCTAATGAAAAAACTCTTTTGTAAGGGAATACCTTCATCCTCAAAGCGAAACTTCGGGTGCTTCAATTGTGATAAGAAAGACCATTTTGCTAAGGAGTATCCTAAGCCCAAAAAGGAGAGCAAGAAGGAAGCTACTAGTGAGAGTGAGGACGAAGAATATAAGACCAAGAGCAAGAGCAAGGAGAAGAGGAAGTCCCCTCATAAGGTTTACATTGTTGGTGAGTGGCTCACCAATGATGATGATTCGGACTCCTCTTCTAGTGAAGAAAAGCTTATGGGTATTGCTATGACGAGCTCTACCAATGAGCTACCACCACCACCTCTATGTTTGATGGCCCGAAAATGTGAGTGCTACATGGATGAAGATGATGATCTTGAGATTGAATAAGAGGACTATGATGATGATGATGCATCAAGCTATGATAATCTAGTCCTCATCCTTGTGAAAGCCAACAAAATCATCATAAAAAAAACAAGAGGATTGAGATGGTGACCAAGGAGCACGAAGTAGCGATATTCTGAGTTCGGGAGCTTGAGGTGAGCTCAGTGCTCTAAAGCACTCTCATGATCTTCTATGTGAGTGAGTCTCTCAAGGAGAAGCACGTAGAGCTAAATGAGAAGCATAAGACATTGGTTCTCACCCATGAGGCTCTTGATCTTGACTCTCTCTTAAACTCTTCTAAGCATTTAAATGAAGGTTCTACTTTTTATAATCTAACCCGTTACGAGAAGAGTACTACTCTTGAACCATCTATTTTGAAGGAATACACGAAGCTCAAGGAGGAGAGAGAGGCTGTGATGGATGCTTTTGAGCGGCTTACTAGAGGAAGGCAAATTCAAAAGAAAATCCTAAGCCGAAACCTTATTAACAACCACAAGGGCCTAGGATCATATTCTTCCTCTGTCAACATCATTGGCAACGAAGATGAGATCCCAGCTTAGATAGTCCCGCTTATAACAGATGACTACTATTGTGAGAAGTGTTGCCGTGATAGACACAGCTCCAAAGATTGTCCCAAAGTGAGCGAGCTTAAGATTATGTCTAACACTAACCTTTTCCATGAAGATGTGCACTACAAGCTCTTTAGAGCCAATGATAGAAAAGGTGAAAGCTAAGCCGCTCCGACCGTCAAATGACAAGAGGACAATCAAAAAGATATAGGTTCCCAAGGTGATCGTGAAATGAGAGAGAAAGCCTAAACTCTCTTGGATTTCTAAGAAGTGAAGGGACAAAGGTGGTGGACCGTGAAGAAAATTGAAGATTCTATAAGTCCACCACATGTGATCGAGCTTCAATGCCAATCTACTCTTTAAAGAAGTTTTCTCTTATACATAGTAGAGTAGGTTTCCTTTCTTGTCTTGCATGGTAGTTAGGACTCCTTCGTGTACTAGATGTTTGCACTATCATGCGTCATGTGTAAAAAGATAAAAATAAAATAAAAAAATTAGTCAGCGCCTAACCATCTTGAGATATTCATAAGCATGGGGTAAGAGCTTGATAAGGTGGTTTGACTATCTCAAGGCGAAGCGGTGGGCTTATAGTGAACAAGCTTGAGATGGGTCAAACTTAGTGTTGAATAGGTTTCTTTATGTAATGTCCTTAATTTGCTTGCATCTACATAGCATGCTTTAAATTTCTTGCATTAAGCTAGCTTATCTTGCATGCATTGCATATAGTAACTATGGAGGAGGCGTTATTCCTGGAAAAAGTGACTACATTGCCTATATGGATTCACACACTCCTCGAAGGATAACTAAAGCAATTGTGAGCTTCATGTCCATTGAATCCTATGTCTAACGGTCTCTAAGAGTTCCACTTACGCGGATCGTAACATGGGTTCATACATTTCTTTTTTTGGCTTCTTCTCGTTTTGGTTTTATTGCTCGATCTTATTGCGATTTGCGAAAACTATAAACCCTTTGAGGGTTATCTATTTGCAATGGAGTGTTTTAGAGTTCCCTTTCTAAACAAGTGTGGTGTTTATTTGGTTCTTCTGTGAGGACACTTGAATTCTAGAAAGAATTTCTTTTATTCTGCAATTCCTTTAGGTCACCGGACATTCCGGCGCCTTTTCACCAGACAGTCTGGTGACTATATTATTGTGATCTGTCAACTTAGTAGAATCAGACAAATACCAAATATTTCGGCGGGTTCACTAAACAGTCCGGTGACTAGAAGATGAAGCGGTTGCTTCTCTGGAATTGGAATTTTGCAAACACTGAACAGTCTAGACTTTTACAGTTATTGGACAAACTTTGAGGACTAGATAGTCTGGTGACCCCCTTGATCGGTGAATCTCGGCCATCTGCTTAAACCCCATTTGATCTAGGCCATTGATTTTCTTTTGACCTAACCGCACGTATGTTTCTTCATCATTTCGAAAAAAGTGCATGTCTTCTTCGCCGTTCGTCAAACCATCGCCGTCGCAATTCGCCTCCGTGCACCCGCGCTGCCGCCACTCCTCGTTGCCATCACACATCACCACCGCATGCCCTACCCCTGTTGACTTGCCAACGTGCAGCCATCAGCGCCATCCGCATGCGCCGTCCTCGCTGTCCCTTGCTTGCTGGCGCCACCGCTGCTTGTCCGTGATTGCCTCTTCAACATCCACGTTTTCCAAAGTTCTAAAACCCTTAATGGGGTTTTGGTTTCTCGCGATCAGACATGTTTTGGATGAGCTCTTCAGTGGTTTCCAGTATTCATCTTCCCGGGGTATTAATTCTACTCTTCCATTTTATCAGAAAAATGCCCCGCTTTACCCAAGAGTCAATTAATTGCGAAAAATTGGTATAGTTTGATAAAAGTTGAATCTTTTATGACCAATTGATGTGATTAGTTGACAATTCCTGTACTCTATGCCATGTTGAGGTTATGTCTTTCATATTTTGATATGGCATTGAGTTCTCCTGTCGTTAGTGTCACAATTTGGATGCATTGCTATTATTTGAATTGTGGCATTAGTCCATCGATATCACCGTTGGTCATATTTGTTTTACTTGATCGGTGATATGTCTTTATTCCACCACTAGGATATCTATGTGTGTCCTTTGCCTGGGTTGCTTACAAACTATATTTATTCCTATGTGGTGCAGTGACAGTTTGGACAGTGGTTTAGGACAGCGGACTACTATAGTGTCAGAGTTCTCAGCGGCAGTCCCGATCTTTCTTAGACAGGTTAAGAGCCAAGCTCTTAATCTTATCTTGTGAGGTCAACCGGTCAGTGATTCTCAGTGTTAGTAGATCTATCAATAATAGTTGATAGTATGGGCCGACAGAGAGCTTCTGCAGAGAAGAAGAGGAAGGGCAAGGCCGTAGAGCCTAAAAATAAGAAGAAGAAACAAAGGATAGGTGATCTCGAGTGGGATCGTGCTTTGGCCGCAGCGGATGTGGATGTGCCACCACACAGGAGGAGTGGTGCTCTGAGGATAGGAGGAGCAGAGGGTCAGGGGGAGCTGAGCAGGTCGACCTGACAAAGAGTGGCGATCACATCACTAGTTGCTGAGGTGCAGCTGCGGAGACCTCCTACGAGTCAGCAGTCGAGAACCGCAGAGGGACAGACAGCCCAAAGAGCTTCATTGCCGAGGTCACAGAGGTGCCCTCATTCGAGGACTGGGGTCTGCAGTGTGCGCACTACCAGAGCCAAGAGAGCTCGTCGGGCCATGGCCAGGATTGCTAAGGAGGAGGTTGACCTGTTGAAGGTCAAGGGCCCGGCCATGAAGGCCAAGAGGAGAGTGGATTTCACTGTTTGGACCCCCGCCGAGCGTCACGCAGATCCTGAAAAGTTTTGGACAGTATTATAACGGAGGATTTATAATGCTCTCAGGAGACAGCTTGCCACTAAGGGCAAGAGCTCCGTGTTTGCTACTCACCGCCACTATTCTTTTGAGGCACTGAGCAGGGGAGCTGGAACTGACATGAAGGAGCATATCTCTTTTCTACCTAGTTTGACAGAGTTGGTCACCCAGCCCCTGAGGTTTAGTGAGGAGGTGGTACTACAGTTCTATACCTACTTGTGGATCTCCCCTGACCGCTCTCAGCTTTGGTTCTTGTACAGAGGGGAGCCACACCACTTCGAGAGATCCGATGTCATTGCATCTATGGAGTTCTTATCTTCGAAGACACGGATCCACACACTGGCCCACCTGGATTTCCTACCACCCTACTGACCTTTTTGACGGATGGAGCCGAGGGACAAGAGACGGAGTATTGCATATGCGCCACCGCATGGGGAGCATTACTGGAGGCACCCTTTAAGGCTTACACATGAGGCACGTGTTTTGAGGGGGTTGCTGGGCAAGTCAATAGTCTCGATAGCTGGCTACAGAGAGTGAGTAATTATACTACATCAGTGGCTGCTTTACTTTTTGCTGAGTCATGAGATTTTTTATTTGACTGATCTGCTGCTAGCACAGATGGAGGATGTTATCTATGAGGGGATTGGCGCTATGCAGTTACCATTTGCCTCGTACATTTATCTGTTGCTGTGGAGAGCTGGAGTTATGATTGAGATAGAATATGATGCATTGCCAAAGATTACAGCAGCTTTCAATTCAACCGAGCCGTCCTACTCCAGGGTTCTACAGGTGTCAGCTTCTCATAGCACCACTGGAGGAAAGGAGACCATAGCCCCTGATGACTTAGAGGTTGAGGCTGAGGCTTTGGAGGGAGCACAGCCAGGGATTGTGAGCAGTGAGGCTCCAGGTCAGGTCGAGACTCCTACCTCTCATGCAACACTTGACCCTGCTCTTGCTGCCTGACTAGATGCTATTCAAGCAGAGCAGGCTACGCAGAGGAGATACAGACAGGAGCAGGATGAGCGAATTCAACGAGAGAGGGCCGAGTTCGATGAGAGGATCCGACTCGAGCGCCTCCAGATTAAGAAGAGGCTCAGGATGGAGAGGGAGCTTGCAGAGGAGAGGAGACGACAGGACAGGGAGTTCTATGAAAGGTCGCATCGCACTCAGTTGATTGCATCTTATCTCCAAGGGATCGGTATGCCACCCTTGCCGACATTCCCGTCGACTTCGCTACCAGGTCCTCTACCCTCGCAGCTACAACCTATAGCTCCTCAGCCACAGTACTCATCAGTGCCAGCATTCACAGCTCAGCTACAGCAGCAACAACAGCCCAGCTTCAATACCTTGCTCTCTGCTTTGTTATCACCGTTCATACCATTTGGAGCAGCCAGCACAGCAACAACTACCTGAGGAGTTAGTGTTCCAATCACTTCTCAGTTCTCTCTGATTTTCTCGTACTCCATGTCGGCACTATTTGCTTCAGCTGAGCCAAGAGTGTCCGCACCGGCATTGGAGACAGGGATAGTAGTTGGTAGTTCTCCGCTTGCCCTGAGAGTTCATTTCTTTGAGGCTACCATTGCTGAGTCAGCTTTGACAGATCCACAGTCAATGGCTTCAGAGGCAGAGTCCACAGCCACCACAGCCAAGCAACCCGATGTGACAGATGTAGCTATCCTGGTTGAGGCTATATACTTTATAGAGGAGGCAACTCATGCCATTGCCAGTGCAGATCAGCTAGCTTATGGCAAGGAGCCTTCTCCGACGTCGTCTTTTGGCTTGAGTACATTCGACGACATTGAGCAACCGGGAGATGAGTCAGCAGCAGCAGCAGCCGAGCCAACATCAGAGGAGCAGCCACCTTCTGTCAGTGCAATCAACTCTCCAACCATGCTTGCAGAGGATTAGATCTCCATAGGTCTAGAGTGTCGAGAGTGTGTCGTGTGGTTGTAGCGCTTTTTGAGAGGCTAGCTGTTTTGAGGGAGGCCATGGATGGGTAGTTATAGCTCTGGTTTTTATTTGACAGATTTCATGGGCTCTTTTGTGACATTTTGATGAGCTTATGTTTTATTCGATCTTTTAGCTCATTGAGATCCACTTCGTTTCTGGACTAACTCATGTGATTTATTGTGTATGATTCCCTATGATGTGATTGTTTTGCAGGTTATTTAGTGCTTAGCGCTTATTTCTATATCTATCGTGCACTAACCTCTGTCTATCCATCATCTCTCTTCTCTATATGCTTCTTCGATGCCATCTTTTTGTATGATTAGATGACAAAAGGGGAGAAAGAGTCCTAACAAATGGTAGAGAGATCGTTTTCAAAGGAAGACAAAAGAGGAGAACTCATGCAAATTTCTAGAGGGAGTCATCAAGGTAAGAGGGTAAGTTTTTCTTCGAGATGTACTTCTTTCTTTATCTCATCATCTTGCTTCAAATTTGTTGTGAGTACTATGGTTGTCATCAATCACCAAAGAGAGGGAGATTATAAGCTTCATGACCTTTGAAGTCTCCTAAAAGGTATGAATTGATTTTGTTGATTGAATGAATACCATAGGTAACGGTTGTGATTGTAGGTTCCAGCCCGCAAATCTCTACAGCATGGTAGGTTTTCTCGATGAATGACAAAGTATGATCCTAAAAAGAGGAGTTCTAGGCGTTGAAGGACCAATGCTAAGGACTAGCTAGAGAGTGCATAGGACCGTCGGTACTATTAAGGGGGGGTCAAGTCATTCGTCTATTATCGTACAAATGTTAAAGGGTATGAATACTCTTTGTTACCTCATAAAGCACTAATGATGGCAGAGGAAGCGAAGTTGAAGTCAAGACGAAGACTGAAGCTCAAGTTCAGTTACAGTCACCGGACAATCCGGTTAGTCCAGTGAGCCCTCAAGAGCGAAGTGCAGAAAGAGGTGCTCTCTGGAGTTAAGGTGAAGACGTCAACAGACAACCCGGTGATGCAATGATCGGACAGTCTAATGAGCTAGAAGCTGAAGTCCAGGAGAGATGTCTTTACAAGTCCAAAAGAGAAGGTCATCGGACAGTCTGGTGAAGGTATGCACCAGATATACCGGTGTCATATGAAATAGATTCCAGAGAGGTTGTTTCTCTTGTCTGCGAATAGACAAGTCACCGTACAGTTCGATGATTAATAAAAGCAGTCAGCTTTATAACATCATGTTACAACGGTTGTTTCTGGGCTTGGAGCCTATTTAAACCATAGAGGTGGACGTTTTGTCGAGTGTCTGAGGTCTAAATTGTTAGAATAAACTTGTAAGAGGCCAAGGGACACCATCAAGAGAGTACAAGACAAGATTGAATATCTATGGTGGTAGTAGGAGAGTGACAGGGAGCATTCATACACTTTTAGAGCTTGTGAGATTTGAGAGAAGTGATATTTGCCTATTACTCTTGGTCTTGGCAGCTTAGACTGACTAAGAGTCGGTGTTCAAGCTTTTGAGGAGATTGTAAAAGACGACGTTAAGTTTGTGAGTGGTTTCGGATCCCTCGCTCGAAAGAGACACAAAAAGCGAACGCCCGAGCCTTGGAGGCTTGCTCTAGTGCTTGGGTATAGTGTGCGATAGCCGGGCCGCCCGTGACTTTACTTCGGGAGTGAAGTATACCTTTGTGAGCATCATTTCGGAAATAACGGGAGGAAACAAGACTCCAACGAGAACGGTTCAACGAGGATTAGAGGAAGGCACGTACCTTTCGAGACCTTAGAAAAAAAATCGCTGAGCATTCTCTTGACTCTCTCTTTACATTCCGCATTTTATAGTGTTTAGTAGAGTTGATAGGTCGCTTTGTGATTACTCTTGGTAGCTATCGTGTTAGTGCTTGCTTGTTGTCTTTTTATCACTAAGCATTGTTAGAGGTTTTGACCTACTAGAATTGCATATGTTGCCTTTGTTTCAATTGAGTTTCATAGTTTAAGTTTGTAGTGAATTTAGTCTTATAAATCCACCGATTCAACACCTCCTTCTCGGTGTCGTTGATCCTTACACAAGTAGTACCATGACACATCTTAAGTTGCATTTGGATGGAAGAAATGTTTCAGATTTAGATTTGAATCTCAATCAAACGATATTTTTCACAAGTGATTGAGATTGACTTGAAACATTTCTCCATTTTACACTAGAAGTGAGAAATGGATAATATGGATTTTTAATTCAAAACAAGAATCATTTCTCAACAAAAAACCAAAACATTTCTGTTTCTCAGTGAATCTGGAACCATACAAAATGAATGCTTACTTCGAGCTTCATGTCCTAGCTACATGGGCCATATTCCAAATCGCCAGGGACATTTGCTACTCTCTAGTTTCATAATTCCTCCTCCCCCATTCCCTTTTACTTGTTATCCTGAGTGTGAAGATACGGGAATTAAGTAGGATGAAAAGGTTGAAATTTATTGAAAACAAGGAGGAGAGAGATAGAGATAGGAATGCATTACGAATAGAGAAAGGTGTATGGGGGAAGCGAGGATGATAAGTAAACAAGGGAGAGAGAGTACATTTTACACAAGACTTAAATCAAACATTTAAAACGTAGATTACAAATAATTTCAAAAGTATTAAGTTTAAAATATGAAAATTATATGATTAGATTTGTATTAAAATTATTTTCATAAAAATTCATATGTCACTATTAAATAATAATTTATAGAAAAAATAAAAGTCAAAGTTGCATTTTAGAGACCGTCTAATTGTCTAAAACGACAAGAATTATAGAACCAGACGGAGTAGTTAATAAAATTATTCCTAATGATTTAGAATAGATTACACTGATAGTTTAGCTAATAATTAGCTCGCTCCCAACTAACATATTTCACCAATTGATATACTACTCTATCATACGGCTAACTGTCAGATGGACTAGGCTTTATGATGCAACTCTACGTTGCTTGTAGGTACGGAAGGTCATAAAGTTACATTTTGAATAAGAGGGTGGTTCCCAAGTCTAATTTAAGCGTTCATCTCTTGTTTGGTGGATAATATTTAGAAAGGTTATTTTATGTTCTATTTGATCCATAGGACTAATCATTAGCTGATTAATTCTAGTCCTTAGTCCTTCAAAATAGGACTAATTATTGGTAAATTATTAGACTAATTGTTTTTCTGTTAGGAGGTAGAAGTCAGCTAATATAGACTAATAAGATCCAACGACGAATTGTGTAATGACCAGAATGTCCATTTCATCTTTCCTTTCTGTAGTTATGTCAATGCTATATCAAAGGATTCGGATTAATAGGATAACCTACAACTAACGAGTAGAGAGGATGAATGCACACTTGTGAAACCTAGCACCTGAGAGCCCAGTTGAAGCCTCTAAACTTAAGAAGTTAAAATGGTAAGAGTAACAAAGACCTAGTTGAATTGTTATTTTTGAGCATTTTGTACTCTCTGGCCAGAATTGAGGATTTTTTGCTAGTTTTCTGAAGAGATGAAGAACTGATATAATTCCATCCAAGAGGGGGGCATTAATTATATAGCTACTTTTTGCTGTGTAAACAAAAAATTATAATATACATATTGCAAAGAAAATGTACTTCCTCCATTTCAAATTGTTGTCATTTAAATTTGAACAAACCAACAGATGAGCATTTCTTAGGGCTCGTTTGGATCCCTTTCAGTTTACGACTGATAAACTAGTTTATATAAAGTGATAAGCCTTAAAACATGGTGATTTATATTTTAGTTTATAAAAACTGACCCCCAATTTATAATAAACCTATAAACTGCTCCGTCCCACTTTTACCGGTTTAATTGTAACAGACATGCTGCCTTTCACTAAATTCATCTACTCCCTCCGGTTTTAAAATAGGAAAAAGTCCATTTTACTTCCCTAAACAATTCACTTTTTCTGTTTAACCCCATAAACAAAATTTTGGCTCATTTTATTCCATCAAACTATTCGAATTAGTGCAATCTACCCCAATATGCAATTTATCCTTTTTTTTCTCTTTGTAGAATTTGAATTTGAAGCTCAAATTTTATACAAAGGTAAAGGATAATAGCCTCAACATAAAGAAAATATGTTATAATTTTTTATGATACTATTATATGCAGGTTTTTAAGATATTATTAGATGCTATTAAACTATGAATATTATTTTAAAAAATATAATCTAAAATTTTTTACATAGGAAATGCCATCTTCTGCCACTATGCAAAATTTGAGCTTCAAATTCAAATCATACAAAGAGAAATGAAAAAGATAAATTGCATAAAGAAGTAAATTACACCAATATGAATAATTTGAGGGAGTAAAATGAGCCAAAATTTTGTTTAGGGGGTTAAATGGGCAAAATGAATGGTTTAGGGGAGTAAAATGACTTTTTCCTTTAAAATGTTAGCACTTTGACCATTCGTCTCAATAACTCAAATAATTTTTTTCCATCTCAATAACTCAAATAAACTAATTGTAGCACGAAAGAATAATAGCTTCATTTACAATTTGACCATGTAAACCAAAAAACAGGACTCACTGATTCAGAAACCGCTCCAATCAGATCACAAAGTGATGCTTACACTGAACATAGAACCATAATTTACAAGCCAAAATGGTCAATCAAAATGCATCAGCAGTAGTTCACTGCAAGAGCTGTTGCACATCAAAATTTCAATAAAAAAAAAAGAACCATGCCTAGCTACCATAAGGAAAATTGCAGACTGAAATTTGAGTCGATTATCAGTTCCTTCAAGTTATGAAGACATGCTAACACAAACAAGCCTCCATTTTTCGATTATGGATTGGCTGAGCATCAGATTTGAGTTTTCCTGCACATCTCTTAGTTCAAAAACTCAGCGGAGGCACAAGGAGAAGTCTAGATCCAGATGTGAGCCAGTGCAACTCCAGGGCCGTGATCGGCGGCCCCCATTCTTTCTTCCATGTACCACCCAACAACTGCTGGTGGTTCTGGAAGAGCCCACGAAGGGATCGAGGAGGATAGAGGGGTCGAGGGATTTTTTCTATTTTCTTTAAAAGGAGCTTTCTGCAACTGTGTGCAGGTTGGATTCGGGAGAGTCTTGTGCCTACCTCTGGACGGTAGGATCGTGATCCGATGGCCATGAACGTTTGTTATCACCTTTACACTGAAATTGCATTTACCAGGCAATATACTAAAGCCAACTGTGCTGATTCTAAAATTTGGTGCCTAATTAGTTTAAATGGTAGGAAGAAAAGTGTTTTTTTTTATAAAAATAAGGACACATAGGACACTAGTCAGGAAGAAAATACTGACATCTAAACATCCCACCCAATTTTTTTATAAACAAATTTATATAAATTATCTCTATAAATCAATTTATAATAAGTTATATTATTCTAAACAGGACCTTAATATCTTACTTATAACTAAGAGTTTCTCTGTTTTGACTAGCCCCTATTTCCATTTTCTTACTGACTATTATAACTCGTCATTTTACTTTGTTTTTTCATCTTTGGGTTCATCCTCTGATGTATCCTCTCTCTCGACACTACCTTTTTTAATTTAAAATACTGATATTATTGATTTTTAATATAATTTTTGATATTTTTCTTATTAAAAAATATTTAAATATATAAATTTATTAGTTATATCATTAATGATAAAATAATTATAATAAAATATATTATATTCATCATATTTTTTAAGACAAATAATCAAAGTTACTGCTTAGAAGGCAACCATGCTAATATTTTTTTAATACCAGAGTAAGAGAAAAAAATTCTCATACAATATGTAATTCACATTAATGTTTTTCATCCAAAAAGAAATATCTCTTCGTCTCTGTCTCTGCTCTTTGTAGATATTCAAGGTAAAATATTTTTTTAAAAAAATACACTTAAAGTTATTTTTTTAAAAAAATCTAATAGATAAAATTTTTATAGACACTCTTTACAAATTTGATGGATGAATTCTTTCAGATATCGAAACAAATATATTAGATTCAAAAAATTGTTAAAAACAAAGCAAACTTATTTTAATATTAATATATTATTTTTATATATTTTTATTATTAGTCAAAATAACTGGGATCGGCCTGAACCCTGCGAACCGGAGATGTTTTCCATTTCCTCCCGTCTCGCCGATCTACCCCTGCCCGTCGATGGTCGGCCGGTGCTTCCTCCTCCCCCGGATCCTCCGACTGACCGCTGCCATCGTTGTCTCCGCGTGCGCCTGCTTCCCCGCCCCCGTCTCCGGTATCCGGTGAGAGCCGCTCCTTTTCTTTTGTTTCTACCTTATTCCCTGCTCGTCGCAGTCCATAAGTTCTCGCCGCGAGGTTCCTCTCTTCGATTATTCACTTGGTTACGGATTATTCTTGAATGTAGACTCGTAGTGCCGTCTCTCGTGTATTTTGTGAGGGGAAAACATGTGTATGTGGAGCTAATTTTGGACAAGTGAATGTTTTTTTTTGGGTATTTTTAAGGCGGCTCATTTTGTTGATTTTGAAGTCACTGACTCGAATAAGTGACTCTGCCGCACATAATAGTTTGGCCTACGTTTTCCTTGCAGGCTGAATGCCTGAATCCTTTCTCATTGAGATGTTTAACGGGACTGTGATGCTGCAAACTGAAGTTTCATCAGTATAGAAAATGAACTGGTTAGATTGGATGAGGGAATGGTGATGAAACATAGATTAGATGGAACTTTGGAAAAAGGTGTATGTACATGGCTGATAAGAACGAAAGAAAAAAAGAGCTAGATAGGCTCATAAGCATGACGAGCTATATTCTTTGCGCAAAATAGGATTAGCTTGTGTTTGGTGTTTACAATCATGACAGTTGCGGTGTTTGCATTGGAAGTTTGGAACAAAGGACGTCTACTTCTTAGAACGCAATGATATGATTACTACTATGGAGGGATGGGCATAAGCCCTTGATAAATGAATAAATATAATGATTTATTCTTTCCAATTGGGATAGGTAGTTTTAGGAGTTGCTTCTGAGAAACCATGATGCCATCAGACATTGGCTTCACAGATGCCAGACGGTATCTTCTTGACTGTTAAGCAGAAAGGACTGAGTCTTTCTTAGGATAATTAGCATGAAAGTGGGGGCAGTCTGATTGGACAAGATTATAGGATGCTGCATGCTGTGCAAATCTGTAAGATTTAGGACATGAAGCTACATTTTGGCCCTAGTTCTCTAATTAAATTATTTTTTCACCTTATTTCTGTGATCAAGTAAATCTTTTGAGTGTGTATGCCAGCATGGGTATTGACACGACACCGGTCTAGTATTAGTATCTATTTTCTTACTGATAGACCTTAAATGTCGTGCAGGAAGGACATTGGCCTTGTGGCACCAATGATGTGTAGAAGCACTGTTCAGGGACGGCACCTGATCTCTGATGATAATGGTAATACACATGATCCCGCTGTCTTGCTTCAATAATTTTAAATGCTGCACTGTTTGCAATCTCTGCTGAACTAATTATCACTTGCATCTCTAGGTTATGTATGTTCTGCACTTTCATTTGATCCATGGTCTCATTGCTGCCCAATAACAGGGCCCCGCTTTTCATGTCAGTAAGTTTCCTCTCATTCACAGCACTGTTTTGTGTGCAACACTCTATCATCAAAACTTAATAACCCTGAAAACCTTACAGATGTCTTCATGACATTTTCTAGGGGCTGCAAACTTGATTTACAGTGCTGCAACTCTTATGAGTATTGTGTTTCTTGCTGTTTGAATCCATCTAAGGTAAACACTAACTAATACTATTGGGTTCAAAATATAACCTGAATTTTGCACTCACATTTTGGCAGACCAAGAAAGAAGATGTGCTCAAGCTCAAGGTAGCAAAGCCACTTACTGCTAGTAAGATGCCTGCAGCCCTGCACTTATTAGTCAGCGATCTTAGAATATGTACAACGTTTTTTACCTTAAGTTTTCCTCCAGGAACATACACAAGCATCTTTGATTTCTGCATGGGAAGATGCCGCCATAGTTCTTCAAGTGTGGTACTGCTTTTCATGTAACCCTTCGCTTGTCATGCCTAAAAAAGTGACCTTTGATGTTATCTTTCTTTTTTATTTCATTGATCAATTACTAGTCCATCATTGTTTTCAGTGCAACAAAATTTCATGTCACTGTTGAATTTATCAGGTTCATGAAAATGCCTATGCTAGTGACTTTCATCATTGTTTTTCAGTGCGACAAAATTCAACTGGTATGGCAAACTATTAACTGTACATCTTCATTATATTACTACTCATCAGTTATGATATTTTCCAGGCCAATAATGTCAGGACTGTATTATTCCTTTAAATCTTTCATATCCCCTTTGGATTCTAATTTGTGTGCATGCTTAATGTTTTGCATACCCATATCCCCTATCAGTAGAAACATGCCGGCTCTACTTTTCCCTTTTTCAGATTTCAAGTGTTCTTGGTTTGGCTTGTAGCTACATGACTAAAAGACAAAAGGAGTTATTTAACTTGGTTTGGATAGAGTCAACTTGCTTTGATAATGGTTTGCTGATATGGCATCTGCCTGGCCTCTTCAACTGTGTAGCAGACAAGGGCACCAGGCATACTATGGAAAATATGCAATGAAGCCTAAAACAGAAGATCATGGCTGGGTCTAGTGATGATATTAATAGTCTAGTCATCCATCAATTCATGTTGCCTCCACAGATACATATTATCAGAACTTTTTACAATGATAATAGATCCCCCTATTATATTCACTAAAATCTGTAAAAAATGTAGAATAAAAATATCTTATATAACCGCAAACTTATGGGGTCATGTGGAGCCATATGGTAGTTGGCTGACTGGATATACCATCTACCTGATGGTGGCATTGTCCAAGTGCCATCTGTACCGGAGGTAGTGAACCTTCGAGTTATTCTAAGCAAGAATGGGGCCTGAGGTTTCGGCTTTAGAATCGTGGCTTTCTTCTGTTGCCATTGTGCATATGCAGCATGGAGGGAGAAGATGAAGGAGCGCGGGGGATTAGCCTGTGCTATCAGCTCATAATCTTCTACCTTTCTATCTGCTACTAGAGTTGCAATGATGCATTATTTTGAGTTATTAGTTAAAGATTCTTGATATTCTGCAGGATCAAGTGAATCTCATTCTGTAAGATTTTTGGGCATTAATATCATTGTGGGAAGGTAATTCCAGTCTACTTAAACCCATCTTTGCAAAGTTAACGAGTGCTGAAACCTCTAGGAACTGCTTTATGAAATCTCATTTGAAATTCAGGCCAGGGGAATCCTGCAGCTTGGTTTGCAAAGCAAAAGGACAGTCATGCGTTCCAAGTAGGCTCTCTGCGCTGAATAGATGCGAGATGTAAGTTCAATTACATATGTTGAATTCTATTTCATTGTTGCAGTTTAATCGCTTATCCTCCAGCATAAGTACACAAGTTTGATTCAGCCTGCCTAAGCACTGTTAATATCATCAACAATATATGAATTGAGTAAATTGTATGGGAGGTCCATCAATTTTGCGAGGTGGGTGCAAATTTATCCAAGTTGACACTGGTGCGAGCGCATCCAACAACTTGCTTAAGTTGATGTTTTCGTCAAAATAAGGGCTTCAGTTACTCGCACTCATCATCTGCTCAGCTTGCTGACATTTACTTTGGTGCTTTGCTAATCTTTACTTTGCAAATAACCCCCCACACTGTAAACAATGTACATGAGACTGGCAAGAGAAACCGTATGACATGAAATTCTAAACCCACTATGTGTTTATTGACTGATTGAGCCCAAAGTGATGTAAAGGAAAAGGTGGATCCAGGCTATAGGTAGATTTGGGGTTTATATGCAAAATATGGGCCAGCACAGCACCTCTTGTCTATGTCAGCAGCTGAGATGGTGCCACATGAGCGAAATTCCATGTGTAGGTTGGATCTAAAAGAATCCACATAAACAATTTGTTGGACGAGCTTGCACTAGTATCAAGTTCATGGACAAATTTGCACCCACCTAACAAGTTGTTAGAACTCTCGTGCATTTTACTCATAAAATTGATTGACCCATTCATTGTGGTCTAGTCTGGGACTTCTGTATCCTTGTTATACTATCATTATGCCAGTAGTATGTTTCATGTGTTCACAGAATTGTTCATGCTTATGATTTTATGTGTTACCTTGTGAAACTTTTCATGTCTAATATGTATTGTTTCTAGCATTGAAATTAAATCCAACTGTACCTTTCCTTCGATGTCAACATATTTGTTCATGTCCAATCATCAGCCCAAGGACACTTTCTTTTTGAAGCTAGCTGATACAACTATAGCAGTGATGATAATTTATTACTTTAACTGTTTACATATTGTGCAAGGAAACACTTGCTTAATTAACCTTCCCTAATTGTTTCAACCCAGTTTGCAGAAATATATGAGATGCAAAAGCGGTTGCTTTCGCAGCCTTGGACCAGATCAACCTGCAGAAGTAGTCGATGAAGCACCAACCAGTTTGGTATGACTATATTCTAATTTGATTTTTCCTAATTGCTGAATACTATTATTTGATTTTCTTATTTAACTTAAGGCGTTCTGTCTAGATTATGCTTTCAAGCCTATAACAGCCTAATTGGGGCTAAAAGACTTTGTTGTTTTTGTTGTTGGGGGAATTTCGTCAGACACTACTAGCTAATCAAGCCATCCATAATACCATTAGGTAGTGAAACATTTAGGGAATACCATCAATGAGTCTGACTCTCTTCTTATAATCACCATTATCCTAATTTTCTCTGATTTACTTTTATTTTCGACACTATTTCAAACTTTCATGACCAATTTGTCCCTGGTTCTTCTTCGATCTAGATCAGTCACTTCCTAGTACTGACACAGACACATGCAATCCCAAGCTCCCAGCCTCACGTGGCCATGCATCGCCCTCACCTGGGCATGCAGGAGCTCATCTACGGAGGGTTGGACTCGTCCGTCGGCGACACCTCACCTGGCCTGGGGACTAGCTGTGAATCGCCGTCGACGTCGCCCCGGCTGGACGCACCTGGCGGCTGCTAACCGTCGCCATAGGTCCGGCATTGTCGGCTGGCCGTGCCTTGCCTGGCCGCCACCGTCGCATACTATGATTGGGCTGCTTGCACTGGTCGATTTCCTAAGTGCAAGGTCGTCAGATAGAAAGTGATTCGAAGAAAACAATTAGCAAGGGAAAATCAGTCAAAAAAAAGTTAAATAATACCAAAAAGAAAAGAAAACGGGAGGAAATAGAGATAATGGTGCTTAGGGAATGATCAACACGTTAACTGATGCTGTTTCCTAGATGTTTCATTAACTAATGGTATATTAAAGACGGTTTGATTAATCAGTGGTGTCAGCCGAAATTCCCCTTGTTGTTGTAACTATATTATGCTCTCACTGCTAATATTATATCAAAGAAGACATGTTTTGTGTTTCTTGCTAATTTCTAAATGACCTGTCATGATAAACTGACACCACTCTATTTAAAATCACTCACGGAAGCGTATTCTGCAAAATTGGTATTTTATAGTTTCAGAAATTGACAAGCTTCTCTCCTCCAAGTTCATTGTTAGTCAACCCTAACATTGAACTCTACCTGGCAATATCTATTATCTTGCTAACCCATTAGCTAGTGTCTCCTTGGGTATATTTACTCTAGAGTTAATTTGATTTCAACAAGCTCATTAATGAGCTCAGGCTTATTATGGGATATATGGGGTGTTTGGTTTGAGGGATAAGCCTGTCTTGTATGGGATGGTTTATCATGAATTCAATCCATGAAATTTAATGAGAGGACATCATCCCTAATGTTTACACTATCATTTTCTTGTAAGGATTGATGTGGTAATAGATCATTCTATTTTATTTTGTAAACTAAACAAGTTTGCTACTAGTGAAGTGGTGGATCACCTCATTCCTTAAACGAAGCACCCTAATAATTCTTCACTTTGACAGTGACAAACTGAGGCAACCATGAACAGATACAATTCGCATGCAGCAGAGAGAGAAAATGTCTTGGGTTGCAGCCGCGGTGGTGTACGGATCGGTGTGGGATTTGAGGCGGCAATAAAGATCTGGTGGAGCATGGGGCTGGATGGTCTAGGGGTTTTCTGATATTTTTCAGAAAAATAATGTCAAGGACGTCGGCGCCCAAGATTGCCGGCCCTTGGCTGCGTAGCTCATAGGTAGGATTGGTAACTAGCCGAGGTTTTACCACTCTGCGCCCTATAGTGAAGGGGATGAGATTTAGAAGAATTGAGGTAGACTAGAGAATTGATATTTCTTATTGCTTCCCTTCTTTATGCGAGTACTTCTTTTATAGGCTCTAGTCCTCTCCTATCCGAAACTAACCCTAACTAATTGATTTTATCCTAAATTAACCTAACTTGGCCGCTAAGCAAACATGATCTGCTACAGTGCGCGGTTGCTACAGTGCACGGTTGCTACAGTACCATGACTAACTAACTGCTAGTATTAAGGAACAAACTTGAACTAACTCTTAACCACTAACAACCCTAATTTCTAGAAGCCGACGCCCTGGCCTGCTACCTATCTTGGATCGGCGCCCTGGTCTGTTGGCTGGCGGCTGCCACATGGCAAATAACTTATAGCTGCAACGTCACTTCCCCAAGCCACCTAAGGGCCTATTTCTTTCACCTTTTGTTTGCATTTCTAGCTGAAACATTCATGGTTCTAGAAAGCTGATAAGCCCCTTTTTGAACAAATGAACTAAAAGCTGAAGTACTGGCTTTTGTGTAAATGAACTAAAAGCTGAAAAGCTCTCTGAAGGCTGCTTGTCTGGTTTTTGGTATGCAGAGAAGCTCAACATATATTACAAAAGCCAATAATAAAACCAAACAAACAGATCCTATTCCTAAATCAAAAGCTAAAAAAGCAGTTTTTCAGTCAAAAGCTCCAGCCCAAACAAACAGATCTTAAATCATATTCATCTATTATCAGTTATCTCCTGGATTGAGTCTTTCATCTTGCTATCCTTCTGTCCTTTTTTCACAATCAAGTGTGTGATATCGCTGCTGGCCAAATTAAATGCCTTATTTTACAACTTTATATTTCCTAAAATAATCAAGAGTTCTAATTGAATCACATGCTCATGAAACCCTTGACCTTATGTATAATGCTTGTTTTAGTAGCATCAGGATTTTTTCAGTTCTCCAGTTATGTTTTCTATATTATGATGTTGATAACCAGAGTCATTATCACAGGGAAATCATGTAATTTTTTGCTTCTATTTCAGAATCCAGGTGCATGCTTATACATGCAGATGGATGAGCGGATCACATGTGATGGTTCCCACCAATATACTCGGAGGCTCTGTCCATGTGCATGAAATGAGAAAAAGAAAAGCGATATTTATAAAAGAGGTAATTGTCCCTGAAAAAGTTTCAAAATTCATTGAATTGGCAAGATACTGACAAGGTGGGTTCTCTCACATCAATCACAGTCATGACAGGAAATGGATGGATATGAGACGCTGAAAACTGATGGCTTTGCATTGCCCCAATGACGAACAACCTCTATACCTGCTGGGTATCTGGACACAAGCATCCCATTCTGCAGTGATTTTGATGCTGGGTCATAGATTCAAAGAAGAGAAGTATCTGTGAGTCTTTGCATCGTACATGCTAAAATATTTCATATCGAATGAGAATGCATGCTATATTGGTTGTGCATTGCCCAGCCTACATGCCATTTACTGTAAGCTACATGACATACAAGCTTCCCTACCATAATTTATAATTATGGCTCTCTTGCACTGGCTATTTTACTTTCTTGTCTTCGTGCATCATTCATGTGCAGTGTAAACACCCCAACCAATTATATTCATAGAATATTGTGCAACATTCCATACATGTTTAATACTGCGATGTAAGCCAAACAGAAGTACAGAAACATGGTCTTTTAAATCAATGGCACCATAACAACTTCTCTGCATCACAAACTTCCATATTCCTTTTAGTACCCTCAAAAGGAGTAGTTAGGCTTGAAATCTTTCATACTTTTTGGTCTCTCCCTCCCTTTGCTATCATCTTTGCTCTGACCAGTGGTAGTAGCTATGACACTCTCCTCTGTTGCTTCCTCTTCTTGTCCATCCTCAAAGGCGGGGTGCATGAGTATGTTTCCCAAGAGTTGTGTTCCCCTAAGGGCATTGGTGAGAGGCAGGTGGCCCTGTGGTGTGTCATCCTTCATCTCCCAGATGAACTCATCAGGGAAGGCCCTGTAATTGTACTGCTCTATTTCAGTGTCCAGCTTCTTCATCCAGCCTACCTTGATGAAGAAGCTAGTAAAGTTGCGCCGCGCCTTTTCCCACTGCTGCTTTTGTACGCTGTACCCAAACTTGCCGTTGCTATGTTTTCTCCAGAGCTCATCAATGGCACGGAGGTCCTCCACCGAGATGAATTGGACCTCTGAGAAGAAGACGTACCCCCGACGCCGTGCAGACTCACCTGCAAGTTCGATGAGGAGTGCACGGGTGGTCTCATCGGCCTCGCGATAATCTCCTGCCGCTAGTTGGCAACTGAGGAGATCTAGAGTGGGAGCAGGTGGTTTTTCTGCTGCAGCTGTGACTGGAGTTGGAGTTGATGAGTTGGCTGTAGAGGTTGTGGTCACTGAGGGAGAGGTGTTGGAGTAGATCCTAAATGAAATGCTGCCGCTGCTGTTGATGGTGTGCTTGAGCAGAACAGGCGTGTAGCTGTCATGGATGCCAGTGTTGACGAATGAATGATGCTGGGGAAGAAGGAATGATTGAAGAGAAGAATTTGCCATGGATGGCTGGGTTCAGAATGTAGAAGGGAATAGAGAAGAAGAAAGGTCAGGCGATGATGATAAAGGAGTGGCTGGGGTTGCGTGAGAGGGCTGTGTGTACCTGCTGCACCTGGCTGCTGGCAGTGTGGAGAGTTAGAAGCGTGCTGCCTGCGTGACCTTGTTGTGATCTGCCAAGGGTTGTGAAAGATGTTGGCGGTGGTTTTGTAGATGTGTATCTGGAAGAGAATACAAAGGTGGCCTGTGATTGGTGGGTTTTGGGTGAGATGAGGATAGTGGCTACTGCAAACAACTCAACAGAGATATGCAAGGACCTGGTGAGGTAGGTCGGGTCCATAGAACAGGTTTTGGGTATTGACCACTTTTCTTCTGCTCTCCTGTAGAAGAAAACCTGGAACGGAATCCTTTATAGCTGAATATTTCATTTTTTAAGTTTTTAACATGAGAATTTGTTTTTTTTGGGGGGGGGGGGGGGGGGGGGGGGCTTGTTGAATGTGATTTTTTGTTTTGTTTCAGTCAGCAAGTTTTTTCGAAGGAACAGTCAACATGAATTTCGTTAACATACTATTGATTTTAAGTTTCTATTGGGACAGAGGTAATAGTATCTTTTTCTTCTGCTTTAAGATGGATATCTACCAAAACATTCTTGATCGCAGTCGTCAAAAGTTGCTTCATTTCATTTCTTCGAGTTATCTTAAACGCGGGTCAAGGTTAACTGCAGCTGATAAAGAGTGCTAAATTGCGTTCTCCATAATTTGTCACATTTAAATATTATCAGCGATAATTAGTCTGGGTCTACGGACCCGGTCCACGCAGAGCAGCTTTATATAGAAGCGGCCAAGACGGGCGATATGGGCACAGGAGAGGCTTGTTTGTCTGATTATCATCGAGGCCACGTATGCTAGTATCTCGTTCCAATCAATGAACCAAACAAATGGAAAAACAAATTATGAACTTGTCGTAGTATTTGTCGGAGCTTACCTTACAGTAGTCAGTAGATGGCTTGTGTGAGTATAAATTGTGAATAAGCGGCCTGCCGCAATCTGATGCATGTTTCTCTTTGTAAGTTCTTTGTCTGCTCTGTGGTTCCGTAAAAGTTCCAAGTACTTGCGTAGTAAAAAAAAAGCCCTATCGACCTACTCGGCCATTCGGTTTTCGTCCCTAAATCAAATACCCAGTATTTTGACTCAAATTTTCAATCTGTTCGTTTTTTCAGATTCGAAGACGATTTTGTTTTATTTAACAGAGTGATGTGGTATTTATTGCTGACATAGACTATCGATTTGGCACTTGGTAATGACATGGACACCAAATTTAGTCTAGTTTTAATCTAAATTAGAAAATAAATACTTAACGACCACAAAAATTATAAAACTTTGCAGAGGTTTAAATCAGTTTAAAGGGAACAAATTTTGTTTTAGCACCAATTTCAAATTCTAAACATATTTTATTTTACAAATTTAGAAAGAGAAATAACCATAAATAATCTAGACCTCTGAAACTAGTGGATAAAATTTTATTTCTTTTCTAAATTCATATAATTCCAAGTTTTTTCATTATTTCATATTCATTTTCTTTAGAAATTTAAAAATTTCACATTTTGAACAAGAATTCAAATTCAAAATTTAAAAATTTCACTATCCTATTATAAATCTGTTTTTCGAATTTTGAAAAAATAAT
>BCLH01000297.1:61324-93740 GCA_001602315.1 Zoysia pacifica
ATTTATAACATGACGGTGACTCAGCAACGATCTTCTATTTTGCCTAAAAACATGACTTTCCAAATTAGGATCAATTTGAAGTTTTGCAGTATGATATATCTCTTCATCAGGAACAATGTTTGTTTTTTATTCATCTCCAAATTCGAAATAGATTTATTTCTACAAAATTTGAAAAACAAGTTTATAACGGGACGGTGACTCAACTCTCTGTTTGAATTTTGAATTTGAATTCAAGTTCAAAATGTGAAATTTATAAATTTCTAAATTAAATAGATGTGAAACAATGAAAATACTTGGAATTACATGAATTTAGAAAAAAAAATATAAAATTTTATCATATGGTTTCAGAGATCTAGTTTATGAATATTTCTCTTTCTAAATTTGTAAAATAAAATATGTTTTGAATTTAAAATTGGTCATAAAACAAAATTTGTTCCATGTAAATAATTGAAACCTTAGCAAAGGTTTATAATTTTTGAGGTTGTTAAGTATTTGTTTTCTAATTTAGAATAAAATAAGTTAAATCGGGTGTTCACGTCAACAAATTGTTCCACATCAGTGGTCCATGTCAGCAAAAAATGCTACGTGGATAGCCACGTGTTGCCACTGAATGATGTGTCAGCTTTCCATCCTTGTTATCCTGCCACGTAGGACAAAACTGTTCGGAGAGAAAACAAATGGATTAAAAAGTTGAAGAGTCAGAATAAACGGTATTTTGGATGAGAAAAAATCGAACGGCCACAATAGTTGAGGTCGATAGTACTTATTTTTTAAAAAAAGATTCTGGCTTTTGAGACACAGGTATTTTGCGAGTTGATGCACAGTGTCTTGGGATGTGTAGAGCACATAGCCTCCATCTCTATCTTTCTCTCTGTCCCCACCTTGGCATCTATGTCCACTTGTCTTGTACTCTCTCTGCCCTTTATAAAGGGATTGGATGATTTAAATTTTTTCTTAAATATATGGGATTATAGAAATAAAATAAAGTTTTTTAATTAACTTGCTAGGTGAAGAATGAGTGGTTAGAGATAGAATGAAGAGTAGAAGGTTAGAATTCCTTGTACTCAGGGACAGAGGGAATACCGGTTTTCAGTGAAACTGGTCAAAATTGAATATTTAAAAAATTTGAAATACTGAAAACCGGTCGATAAATCAGTGAACAAGTGGGTTTCGAACTTTAAAAATGAAAACTAATAAAACCGAAGAAACCGCTCGATAAACCGAAAAAATCGACTACTTCACTGTAGCATTTCATTAAATTTTTTATTTTTCAATTTGGATTGGTTTTTGACCGGTTTTTACGGTTTTTGTGGTTTTCGTTAGCGGTTCAAACAAAACCGAAAACCTTGCCTGTAACTTGTGTCATGACGTCAGTTAACACCTTAGCAAAAGATTTGGGTGCTAGACATATGTTTGGATCTACGTATATACTACATCCGTGCTAAAATATATGCATTTTTCGATTGTTGAAGTTAAATTCTTTTACCTTTTACATTATTAGAAAAATTTACATTTTCTAATATAAAAATTTACTTTTTATGAAAGCTTATTTCAAATGAATTTAAAAATATAATTTTTATATGATAAAACATTATTAATTTATTATTATTAATGGTTAAAGTGATAGAAGTTTGGTTTTAATTAAATTTAGAAATGTTTATATTTTGGAAAGAAAAGAGTAGTAACAAGGGAGGAACAACAGTAAAGGGTGAATTTTTCTTCTCGTGAGTTACTGCAACTTCACGTTGAGAAAAGAGAAAAGAAATATACTCTCTACGTCCATAAATTGTTATTTGCTGTTGACTTTTAATATCAACTTTGATCATTTATTTTATTCAATTTTTTTATAAATATAATATATTTACTTGTAGTTTTCTTTATCATTCATGTTCTATTTGGAATGAAGGAATGAAAAATAGAAAAATAGAAAAAATGTAGGAATGAAAAAAATATAGAAATTTGAAAAGTGAGAAAATTATTGGAATCATGACTTAATTTTTTTTACATTTGAAATATTTTTTTAATAAGATAGATGATTAAAATTGATATTAAAAGTCATTGGAGTACAAAACAGAAGGGAGCATCCAAAATTTTATAAAGAGGAACCCTATTTTTCAACGGAGACTATTCTACCAAAAGATAGTCTCGATCAGATTCTCGTAAATTTAAATCAGATTCACTTGCTAGTACCTATCAAGTACTCAATTATGATTTTCATAGTGTATAAGAGCAAATTTTCAGAAAGTTACAACTTGCACCAGAGCAGGGCTGTCAACGAGCCGAGCTCGAGCGAGCTTAGCCATCTCAAGCTCGAGCTCGGTATAGACTCGAGTCGAGCCGATCTTGAGTCGAGCCTGGGATTTGTTCGATCCTGAGGGCAAGCTTGAACTCGATTCGTTCGAAGCTCTCAGAGGCACTCGAGTTCGGCTAGTAAGCTCGTTTACTGGTTTTCCTGTGTCAACCAGAAGCATCAAGGATCTCTCTTCCTCTGGCCTCGATGGTGGAAACTGGAAAGCACGAACCTGCGCGGGTCACGGTGGGCCCAGCATAGGGAGGCCGCCAAGGCTGCCCTTGGTCTGCGCGCCGGAGAGATTGGAGTCCACCTTTACCGGCGAGCGGTTGTAGGAGATCGGGAAGCCCTGCTCCGCGATGTAGAGGGCGAGGTTCTGCCCCATGGTGGCGACGCCTGCGAGCCCATGCATGGCTGGGTGGACTGCATCGCCGCAGCAGGAGGAGGGGGCGCCGGTGTGCTGGGGATGCCATCAGCGCGGGCAACGAGGTGGAGGAGAGGAGAGATTGGCGCTGTAGTACCGGGACAGCCGTAGAGGAGATGTCACATACTCTCCTCCCGTCACGTTTTTAACTTTTTAATATCAATTTTTGATCATTTATTTTATTTAAAAATATATATAAAAATATAAAAACAAATAAATCAAATTTAAAACACTTTAAATAATAACTTATTTCACAATAAAATAAAAAATATTTTTACAAAATTTTTGAATAAATTAAATAGTTAAATATTAATTTTAAAAAGTAAAAAAAAAACGTCACTTCCATGAAGAGAGTAGTATTAAGTAGATGGGAGGTCCGAGAAGAGCAGGAAGCTGGAGCAAATGATGGCATTTAGGAGGTTTTGCAGCGTAAATAGCTCACAGGGGTACCTAATCACCTTGTTTAAGTTTGTTTAAACCTGCCCGTAATCAGCTCACAGCGTCAAGGATTACCGGCCTTCAGAAACCCAATACCGTCCACCTATCACTGTCAATTGATCCTGTCAGATCTCGCCTATCTCTCCTCCACCACTGCGGCTGCCCAAATTCGCCTCCCCCTGCCGTCGTGCTCCATCGCGGCTTCGCCTCTCTCTCTCCCAGTGGCGGAATCGGACATAAAATTTAAGCGGAGCCAGTCAGTTCGTTTTTTATCGTAGCTTCATCTTCAGCAAAGGTGCCCCCTAATTTTATGTTGTATATCTTATGTATATTGTTGCGATATTTAAAACAGTCAAAGTGACGTCAGCGTGTTACTATCGTGATTTATGATTAGACAAAGCGACAAAATTGAACGAGATTATAGCTCTCATTTACTCCACACCCACTCAATGAAGCGCACCCTAAAACCCATGTTAGCTGGTGCAAGGTCATTTTTTATCATTGGTTGAATGGACCAAAAACTCTCAAAATAAATTAAATTCTCTCTCTGTCAAAAAAAAATATCATCAAAATAATTGATTTTTACATGTTTAATGTTATTCACCATAAATATTTTGTCAGAAAAAACGTGTAATTTGATGATAAAAATACTTTTATATATATATATATATATATATAGTAATTAACAAGGATATATGTTGCTCATTAAAATTATATAGCAATTACAATAATTTAATAACTAAATATATGTAACAATAGTTATTATACACAATAGTCAACAATCCTGTTTTCTGCGCCGCGAACCGCTGGCAGACACACCTTTCTCCTCCGTCTCGCCCCTGTGCGGGCGCTCCAAGCCGCCGTCGTCCCTGCTCGCTCTCTCGCCTACCAAGGCCACGGGCTGCTGGGCCAACTTCCATCTCCTCCCCACCTCTGCTGCAGTGTGTGCGGCTCCACAGCGACCCGACCATCCGGCACGAGGGAGAAGCCAGTGTTGTCGAGCCGGCACAACACCAAACTCTCTTGTGTTCGCATCTCAATTTGAGTTTCTGCGAGGTTGATTGATTTTGGGCGTGATTGGTGTTAACAGAATACTTACCAAACAGCATTTACAGACGTGGTGTGAGTGGACAGGAGGTTCAATGAGGCGTGCAGTGCACTCAAACATCAGCCGATAGCCGCGCGGGGAATCAAAATTACGAGCCTTAACAAATAACTCGAGCTCGATTCGTTGAAGCTCGCGAGCTAGAAGTGAGGATCGAACTCGGCTCGATTGTTTACCGAGTAGCGAGTCGAATTCCAGTAACTCACGAGTCTCTGACAGCCCTACACCAGAGTGCTCCCTCGGATTTTAAAATATTGAGATTGTTGATTTTTAATAGCAAATTTGTACATTCATTGCAATTAAAAAGTATGATAAATATAATACTTTTTGTACTTTAATTTATCATTAATGATTTTTGAAACATAACTGTTAATGTTACATATTTGAGCAAAAATTTTAATAAAATAAATAGTTAAAGTTGATAAGTAAAAGTCAACGTGTCAATATTTAAAAATCAGATGGAGTAAATACACATTTTAGAAAACTACAAATACTCTTATATACACTTTTTTTGAAAACTACAAATGCTCTTATATAACACAAAACTGATACTTTTAGAGCTAACTGTATCCGTTAGAGCTATATTCCACTTTCTAAAAACAATGACTGATGGGTGGGCATGTATATATTCTCTGGTTCTCATTGTTTTGCATTATAAATGGAGAAAAATAATCATAGTTTTCTAGAATTTAAGTGAAAAGTCGTGTAGGAGTATGTATTTCGATACTCCTAATTTGTATTCTTTGACCAGCAATCAGAAGTTTCAGAAAACGAAAGTTGTTGGTATGATATCGTTGGAGCCGTGTAGCCAATAGTGTGAATATAAAAGTCAGCCGTGACCATAGCAAAGGATTTTTTTTTTTTTTTTTGCATCTGCTTGTTGTGTAAATGAATATTAAGCAACATGATCTATTACTATTTCCTGGTAAACAATCTCTGAATAGTTGGATAAAGTAGCAAATATAATCTAGCCAGTTGACTGTTCTACTGATACAAGGAAGCTATCGGACAATAGCCGTCAACCGACAACATAATTGTACACAGTGCTTAAATTAAATACAGATGCATCCTTCTCTTTATCTGATAATCATGGAGCTACTGGTGCTGTTCTCAGATATTCAGATGGTGAATTTCTGAAAGGTTTGGCGGTGTGGAAATCATCAATTCAATCAATGCTGATAGCGGAAGCGAAAGCATGTCGTGATGGTCTACAACTAGTGCTTGAAACGGCAGGAATCAACTTAGTTCTCGTAACAGATTCAAAGATTCTAGTTGATATGTGGAATGGCCAAAACTTTCACCGTACTGAATTGGCAACAATTTTGCATGAGATTCAAGATATTGCTTCTGCTTTCTTATCCTTTACTTCTCACTAAGATGCAGCAGAGAGCGGCATGGAGAAACTTGGAGCCACTTGCAGGTAACACATCCTTCTTTTCTATCTTTTCCAGGTGCTGTTATTTCTACCAAACTTAGCAACTTAGGTATACAATTGGGACGAAATACTCAGGATAATTCAATCTCAATCAAGCTCCTAAAAGACATTGAATCTAGAAGACTATCCTCTCTACCTTCTGATGAAGAAGTAGGATATGATTCTGAATCTGATTTTCTGATTTGTGACTCAGACCTGGACACAAATATAATCTTGCTGTAAGTCACATATGTGGTGATTTGATGGAGGAGGTTATGGATGACGACAGTGATCACCTAAGTTGTGATTTTGAAACTGTCTTAAAAAATAAATCCATGTCATCTTTTAAAAACAAGAAGAGCCCAAAAATTAGAATAGCTAAAAAGAATAAAAACAAAAAGGGTTCAAGGTGAGATAAATCTTTGAAATAGCAGAGGTCTTAGTGACTTGGCTAAATTTAGATTTCTTACAGACACTTCGAGGGAGCTAAAGCTAGACTTTATCACACTCTTGGAAACCGGAAAGAAAGAGTTCTCAAATACAACTTTGAATAATATTTGTGGAGGTCAAAATTATCTTTGGCATTGGACCGAACTTCATGGTAGGTCTGGTGGTGTACTCCTTGGAGTGAATTTAGATGCTTTTGACATTGGATGTATTAACGAGGGAAACTACTTTGTTAAGTTCCTCCTATGTAGTAAGGATGATGGTTTTAAATGTGTATTAATCACAGTTTATGGAGCTGCCCAGAAAGAGCACAAGGAGGAGTTCCTAGCTGAACTAGTGCAAACTTGTGTGAAGGAAACTTACCAATTTTGGTGGGTGGTGATTTCAATATCATTAGAAACCCACAAGAAAAAAAAATAATGACAGCTGTGACGATAGATGGCCCTTTTTTTTTAATGCAGTCATAGATGGTTTAGATTTGAGACATCTTGAATTATCTAATAGAAAGTTCACATGGAAAAATTCCAGGGAAATACCAACCTTTGAGAAACTTGACCGGATCTTAGTAAGCACTGAGTGGGAATCTAAATATTCTCTGTCAATTGTCATACCAATGATTAGAGAAATATTAGATCACACACCATTGCTACTGAATTCGTGGTCTGGTACGCAGAATGATAAGCAACCACTATTCAAATTTGAATTAGGATGGCTTATGAGGGATGATTTTCCATCTTTGGTCGAGAAGGTTTGAACTCAATAAAATAGAGGACATACACCCTTACAAAAGTGGCAGTGTAAAATGCATCGCCTAAGATAGTTTCTTAGAGGGTGGCCTAAGAATACCAGTGGTAAATATAAAAAAGAAAAGGAGGAATTGATTAGAAAAACTGAGGCTTTGGATGAAAAGGCTGAATCCGAAATTCTTTCAAATGAGGAGCTGAATTCAAAACAATGCCTACGAGAGTGCCTAGTGCAGCTCTTGAGAGGAAGAAATAAAGTGGTATCAGTGAGCTAAAACAACTAAGTTGTTACATGGTGACTGCAATACCAAATATTTTCATTCTGTAGAAAATGGGAAGCACCGAAAAAATAGAATTTTCAACTTGAGCAAGAAGAAAGTATTATAGAGGGTGATGAAAATCTTAAAAGATATATCACTAACTACTATAAGGACCTTTTTGGGGCATCTCAGAACAACAATTTCTCCATGATGGAGTCGATTAGGGATGATATTCCTCAAGTATAAGAAAATGATATTCTCACTTCAAACTTCACAGAGGAGGAGATAA
This sequence comes from Zoysia pacifica, assembly GCA_001602315.1. Lineage (NCBI taxonomy): Eukaryota > Viridiplantae > Streptophyta > Magnoliopsida > Poales > Poaceae > Zoysia > Zoysia pacifica. Next base: position 68,735 of record BCLH01000297.1, read on the forward strand.
AAAAGCAATTTTAAATGGAACATAATAAGGGACCACGACTAGGATGAGGACCAGATGGTTTCCCTGCTGAATTTTATCAAGTATTCTCAGAACTCATTAAGGAAGATCTCATGACTCTTTCAGGAGTTTAATAAGGGTACTCTTAATTTATGTAGCCTCAATTTTGGAGTTGTTACTTTAATTTCAAAACAAAAAGAAGCTACACAAATTCAACAATTTAGACTGATATGCTTACTTAATGTGAGTTTTAAAATATTCACTAAAGTCATGACTAACAAGATAGCTCTAGTAGAACAAAAAGTGATCAAGCCGTCACAAACTGCTTTCATGACGGATAGAAACATTTTGGAAGGAGTAGTTATTCCGAAATTAGACTTTGAAAAGGCGTATGATAAGGTAAAATGGCCATTTCTCCAACAAACTTTACGGATAAAAGGTTTCTCCCCGCTTTGGTGCCAGTGGATAGATCAAATAGTCCAAGGAGGGAGTGTGACAATTAAAGTCAACGATGATATTGGCCATTACTTTCAATCCAAAAAAGGACTTCGTCAATGGGACCCTCTCTCTTTGATACTTTTTAATCGGGTAGCGGATATGCTTGCCATCCTTGTAGATAGGGCCAAAGAAAATGGAAATTTCAATGGAGTAGTCCCTCACTTAGTGGATGATGGATTGTCTATCCTGCATTATGCAGATGACACCATTCTCTTTATGGAACATGACCGGGTTCGAGCTAATATTCTTAAACTTGTTTTAAGCACCTTTGAGCAATTGTCAAGGTTAAAAATAATTTCCATAAAAGCTAGCGCTTTTGCTATGGCAGGGCTAAAGATTACGAGCATGTATATGCTTAACTATTTGGTTGTAAAAGTGGAAATTTCCCATTTAGATATCTTGGCATACCTATGCATCACAAAAAAATTATTAAATAAAAATTGGATAGGAATTGAGGAGAAGTTCCAGAAAAAACTTAGTAGTTGGAAAGGAAAGTTACTCTCCGAGGGGGGAGGCTAGTTTTGATCAACTCGGTCCTAACGAGTCTTGCAATGTACATGCTATCCTTTTTTAAAGTTCGTAGGGGGTTCTCCAAAAATTTGATTACAACCAATCTTGTTTTTTTTTTTTGGCAAAGAGACCAGCATAAAAAGAAATATAGGCTCACTAAGTGGAATGTTGTTTGTATGTCCAAAGAACTCGGTGGGCTAGGAATTCAAAATCTTGATATCCAAAATAAATGTCTCCTAAGCAAATGGTTATTTAAGATGATTAATGAGGAGGGGGTTTGGCAGACTCTACTAAGAAAGAAATATATGTCCAATAAAACCCTGACTCAAGCTGTCAAACAACTAGGAGATTCACACTTTTGGTCCGGCGCCCTTATGAGGTTAAATACCATTTCTTAGCAAGAGGTTCCTTTTTAATCCAAGATGGAACCCAACTTAGATTTTGGGAAGACCTACGGATAGGAGATAAACCGTTAGGTGAAAAATACCCGGTGCTATATAGACTGGTAAGGATAAAAAATGTAACAATGGCTCACGTACTAGGTACAAGGCCACTTAATGTTTCCTTTAGGAGAGCTTTAATTCATGTCAATCTAAAAAATTGGCATGAGTTTCTGGCAATGGTAGCCTTTGTTAACCTGGACAATAATTGTGACAGATTCAAGTGGGATTTAAATAAGAATGAGTTTTTTTTCTGTGCGCTCTATGTATTTGGCTTTAATCCAAAATGGAGTGATTACCAAAAGAAATCCACTATGGAAAACAAGAGTATCTTTGAAAATTAATTCTTTTTTATGGTGTCTTTATAAAGGTGTTACCTAACAAAAGATAATCTGCAAAAAGGTATTGGCACGAAAGTACTAAATGTTGTTTCTGTTACTGTATAGAATCCATACAACTTTTATTTTTTGAATACCACTTCTCTAGATTTATTTGGAACACTGTGCATATCACACTGAATTTAACCAGCTGCTAGCTCTTTGCACATGTTTGATTCTTGGCTTCTTGGGGTACCAGTAAAAACCAAAGATCAAATTCTATTGCTGCAGCAGCCCAATACTGGGCAATATGGTTGAATAGAAATGATATGGTGTTCAACACTACTAACTCTAAGTCTTATTTATAAGTGATCTTTCATGCAACTCATTGAATAAGATGGTGGTTGTTACTTCAAAAGGAAGAAGAAAAAGCAACTCTAAAACTAGGTTGCCGTCTTTGAGAGACGGTGATCACGGATTTATTTGCAAAGTGATGTGTACGTGGTTTTCGATCTTCCATTAGGTTGTGGTAACACTCGATGGTGGAGATGCGACACACAATCGATCCGGCCTCAAATCAACACGATTCGAACCTCGCAATCGCAACACTACTTCTCCTCTGGTTATCAACCGTGCACATAGGATTGACCTCGCCAAGAAAGCTAATCCCAGCCTGCGAATCGAAGAACACAAGGAAGAACATAACTCAATTACGAAATCTAAATTAAATCATAAAGTTAGAAAACCAACAAATCATCAAACGACAAAACTGTTTGATAACAGATGAAAACTAATCAAAACCTAACCCTAATGACGTCGACTACTGATTATATAGAGTTTAGGACGACCTTAGGGAAAAAACCTAACACTAATGAACCTTAGAAAGATACACGGCTCAAACACCAAAAGATAGTGTTGCAGCACCAGGGTAGATTCTGGATGTCATCTTGTTTTAACGATTTCTAATGACTCCTGTCGAATTTGGAGATGAGATCGGTGCCATTGGAAAGGTTATCTTCTTAGATTTCCATCCATAAGTAGAACGTCGAAAACAGATTCCGTATGTGACTCGGGCCTCCATTTTAGTGTAGACTGTTTCTGTAACCCGGGGGCAAGTCGACTCTAAGTTGGATTGAATCTCCTCCGAGGTCAAACGTGTCTGCTTGGTCTTGAGCATCTTCAAGTCCTTCTCTATGCTTCCCTTAATCCTCTCCAATATTTTTAATCATGATAAAATTATTAAGTAGCCATCTATTCTCAAAGGAGAGAAGACATGTGGTTAGGAACGAGCTTACCTCTAAATTTACTTATTGTGCACGAGCTATAGTAGGTGGAGGAGCGTTGTGTGTATCCAATGAAGGAATGTCCTCATCATCCTCCCCATCTTTAATTAAAGTCGTTCTCAACTCAAGTTCATCTTCTCCGATGTGGCCCCCATTGTGTTGAGGTCGTGGGCCAATTCTTGTTAGCTCCAGAAATCAAGTCAATCCGGTGCTCAATCTCTCGAATGGGTGGCAGTCCTAGAGGTACCTCGAGTGAAAAATCATCATGATACTCCTGCAAAAGGATGACAAAAGGTGCATCCAAAGAAGAAGCAAGATCCGCAAGTGAAAACAATGCATCGTTGCATGTTAGAGTATAACATGAAGCATTTACATCATAAATTTCAACAAGATCAGATTTTATTGCAAGCATTACATGACTTTTTAAATTTATTGCTTACTGATTTTCAGATGTAGGAGGATCTTCTTTTTTCTCATTAGCAAGTCTATCCCTATCAGCTTGTACAATTTCAGCAGGAGTTAAAGACAATAAAGTAATTTTCTTTCCTTTCTGCATGAAGGTGTATTTATTACTTTTACTATAGTGGATAGCATCATTATCATATTCACATGGGCAACTAACTAATAATGAACAAGCTTGCATAGATACAACATCACAATCCACAGAATCAACATTGGTGCCAATGAAGAATGGAACTCGACAAGTTTTTGTGACCTTTGCCTTACCGGAGTCGTTTAACCATTCGATATGGTACGATGTGGATGTGGTCGTCTGAGCAAGTCAAGCTTAATGATCAAATTAGTATTCACTAAATTGTGGCAGCTCTCGCCATCAATGATCACGCGTGTGTGTCGGTTCTTGATCACAAAGTAAATCTGAAATAGATTATGGCATTGAATCTTATCAGGGTGTACCTATGCAGAGAGCGCTCGTTGGACAATGATGGTCCTGTAGGCTAAAGTATCATCAGCATCAAATATTTGGCCATTATCATCGTCAGAAATCTTATCATCAGATTCTTTGCCTTCAACATCCGAAGTACTGATGTATCCTCCATCTTCAATAATAATGTATGTCAGATGACTTGGGCAATCTTTCTGCATATGTCCCATGCCATGACCTTTTGCACTTGATATTGGAGAAGTGTCCTGTCGAGATACTGGAGGATGTACTCTTTTTAGGTACCTGTAAAAAAGGCTTACCCGAATCCGAAGATTGCGTCGAAGGGGCTGGTTTCGGCACTGCTGCAGTGTTGGACAGTGATGGCGTACATATGGTCGAAGATGGAAACATCGACCGTGTAGTGTATGTACTGGTATTGTTCTAAAGTTGTCTTACCTGTAATTTTTTTTTTCTAGCACAGCAAGGTGGAACATTTGCTCGATAGTATCATAATCTTTATAATCAATAATGTCCTGAATTTCACGACGCAACCCACTATAAAAAACGATAGATAGTATCCTCAATGTCCTTATCTATCCCACAACGCATCATGTCTTTTTGTAACTCAGCAAAATAATTTTAAACAGATTTATTATGTTGTTCGAAGCGTTGTAATTTTTTACGCAAATCTCTTTGGTAGGAAGGAGGAACAAAACAGTTACGCATAGTATATTTCAATCTATCTTAATTATTGGGCTGCAAATGCACTTTGCGAAGATCAGACACCATAGTAAAGCAAAATCTCTAAACTCACTATTAACTTGTCTAACTCTATGTTATTTAGTAACTAAGTGAGATGTAAATTTTTGCTCTACAACTATCTCTCAATCAAGATAAGATTCAGCATCGTAATTACTAAAAAAGGGTGGGATGGTAAATTTAATCTTAGCGAAAGGTTAATAAGGAGCACGATGTTCATTACCTCTCGTACCTTGGCGGTTACGGCATTGACGATCGTGGAATCTGCTTTGTTGTTGTCTATCATTGTCAACGTCATCCTCAGTGTAGTTCTCATCGTTAACTTTCTCTTCCTTTCTTTGTGATGGTCGACGTCTCTCAAAGGTTGTCATACGAGTTGAGAGATGCTGTAATTCTTGGTTCGTTGTTCGGAGGAGCATCTTCATGGCATTGAATTGCTCGATCATCCTCTGATCGAACTTAGCAAGAGTGTCAGTAAGTTGATTTTAAGTGACACATTCAGCGAAGTCGTTCGAAGAGTTGGCAGCATCAAAAAGTTCGCCCTTATCACTTTCAGACTTACTCTTTTCTGCCATAGTTAGAAACAATAAAGAAGCAAAGCAGGATATTATCCCTACACTACGGTGGTGTGAGATCTGTGGTGACAGATCTGCAAAAGGAAGTAACTTACCAAGTTCTTACATAGTTCTTACCAATGCAAAGTAAAATATGGTACAACCGGTGGCAGGAGAGCCCAAGGGGTCGTAATTTTATAATTGCAGAGTCAAATACAGTGCTGATTCGAGGTAGATATGTGCCACTTGGAAGGCTGAAATAATGATTAGTGTAAAACAATTCTATAACAAATGGTAATATTGAATAAGTGTTTCAAGTATGTAATTCCAGTTGCTGGTCGAATCTTATAAAAAATTCAAATGCAAACAATAATAAGGCACAAAGATCAGCAACAGATGTGGCTCCAAAGATCAGCAATCAGCACGGTATAGCACAAGACAGTGATGTCACCTCGATGATGTTACTTTTTTATTTTTCTTTTGAATTTTCACTATTTTTTTGTTTTTCAAAGGCACAAAAACAAGAACACTAAAAAGTTTCAGACCGATCCAATGAAGGATGTGTTCTGTGAAAAATCACGAATATGTATAAAATTGCACGCAAAATTTTTAAATTCACAAAGGTCCACTTCCAGGGGGAATTTGGCCTTGAAATTTTTTTTGAACCCTGACGAAGTGGGGGAGAGCCAGATGCATCTTTTTGTACTGAGAATTTGAAAAAAAAAATGTGCCTGATTTCAAGTTCGTAGGCAAAAGTTATGCTCATTTTACTCAAATGTGCATGGGACACGTTTTTAAAAGGTGTGAAATGCAATCGAGAGGCAATCGGGTGGCAATTTTATAGATAATTATGTAGAGGTGGATCTATGAAGGATGAATCTGTTTGTGGTCGAAATATGATGTGGGTGGGTGGGATAAAATTTCAATGTAAAAAGATCAAATAACAGATGTGACATGATAACAAATCTGAACACGATATGGAGGAACGATGAAAAAAAACAACTGGATGCAAAAAAGAATTTAAAATCTAGTAACTAAAACATAAACTAAGGACACAAACTCGACACTACGGACTCTAAAATAAAATTATGCAAAGGTTAAACACGGCTTGGACTGAGGGACACCTTACGATCTACTATTTTTTTTGTGTTGCAGCTTTTTCTGTGAATGATAGGATGAATGTAAAATATACAAAGATAGATGTGAACCTGACGGTATATCTAAAGCTCTGATTACTACTTGATGTATACGTGGTTCTCGATTTTTCGTTAGGTTGTAGTAATTCTTAATTTGGTGGAGATGCGACACACAATCGATCTAGTCTCAAATTAACACGATTCGAACCCCGCAATTGTAGCACCACTTCTCCTCTGATTATCAACCGTGCACACATGATTGATCTCACCAAGAAGTCTAATTCCAGTTTGCGAATCAAGGAACACAAGAAAGAACAAAGAACGCAACTCAATTCGAAATCGTGAATTAAATCATTCGTTAGGTTGTAGTAATTCTTGATTTGGTGGAGATGCGACACACAATTGATCCGATCTCAAATCAACACGATTTGAACCCCGCAATCGTAGCACCACTTCTTCTCTGATTATCAATCGTGCACACATGATTGACCTCGCTAAGAAGTCTAATTCCAGCTTGCGAATCGAGGAACTCAAGAAAGAACAAAGAACGCAACTCAATTTGAAATCGTGAATTAAATCACGAAGTTGAAAAACCAGCAAACTGTTAAACGGCAAAACTGTTTGATAACAGATGAACACTAATCAAACCTAATCTTAATGATGGAGACTACTGATTATATAGAGCTTAGAATGACTTTAAAGGCAAACCTTAACACTAATGGAACTTAGAAAGATACACGACCTAAAAGCTAAAAGATAGTATTGCAGCATTAGGGCAGATTATGGACGTCATCTTGTTTTAATGATTCCCGATGACTTCGGTCGGATTTGAAAATGAGACTGGTGCAGTTGGAAAAGTTATCTTTTTGAATTTTCATCCATATTTAGAACATCGAAAACGGATCCTGTGTGTGATCTGGTCCTACATTTTAGTGCAGACTGCTCTTGAAACCGAAGGCACGCAATTCGACTTCTAGTTGGATTGAATCTCCTTCGGGTCAAACATGTTTCGCTGGTTTTGAGCATATTTCTTCATACTTCTTTTGATCCTCTCCAATTTTTTTAATTATGATAAAATTATTAAGTAGCCATCTATTCTCAAAGAAAGAAAGACATATGGTTAGGAATGAGCTCACCTCTAAATTTCATTGTTGTATATGACCTATAGTAGGTGAAGAAGTATTGTGTATATCTCATGAAAAGATGTCCTCATCACAATGTTTGCATGGAGATTTAGAAAGAGAATCAAAGTTTAATTTGGTTCTCTCCTATTTAATGGATTTTAACTGTTTTGGATTGTTTTCTTTTTTTTATTGTCAGCGTTAGAGCTCCTTGTATCAATCAGCTTTGTACGTCCTTAGATGCGGCGGCCGAAACATTTGTTCCTTCATCTAAAAAAATCCTTTACTTCTGTTGTTTCTAAACGTGGGGCAATTTGTGTGCTCAGGGCCTAAACGTCACAGAAATAGCTTTGAAGGATTATCCTCCCTCTTTTCTCCTCCAATGTTTACAATCTGATTGTGTAATTCTCCTGATATTGAAATTAAAAAAAATAACAAGCGAAATTGAGGAGGAATAAAACAAAACATGTATTCATGTAAAAAAATATGTTCAATGGTCTGGCCGTCTATAAGCCGTGCTTTTTACAGAAAACACGCTTAAGGGCATATACAACAGTACAACTGGTGTCTATGAGCCGCCTATGAACCGGGTTATTTTGCAAAAAACACTCTACATAGTTTGTTGATATAATCCATGGGGAAAAAAGAAAAATTAACACCTTAGACGGTCAGGTGGTGCTAACTATGTTGTACGCCTCACCAGGCGACGCGGAAGGGCCCGTGCTCCCAGGCACAATAACGCTGCTGTACGCCTCGTTTGTCCAGTCGTCTTGGATGATCAGTGCTCTTCGTCGACAGTTCAAGGTGCTCCAAGGCCATGAGTGCTTTTACTTTGATCTGAGCAGTTCTTGCAGAGACATCAGTCCAGTTAATTACAGAAAAGCCCTTGACCAAATTCACTGCTATCGTTTCTTTAGTTGATCCAAGAAAGAATATTTGGGCAGCATGTTTGCCCCGTGACCAGCATTTGTAATATCTACATAAACGTATATAGCTCAATGTGTCTGTAGTCCTCCATGGAAGGATAAGGCAACGGCCGTGGAGCTCGTAGCCTTTTCCTCCATGTTTGACCTCTCACTGTATCTCGCTTAGTACAGCCGTGGAGCACTCTCTCTTATAGTAGTACGCAGAACCATGGAGCGCATTCTCCATCCTCGACCATGGCACTCTTAGTGGTCAGATACGATTGACTGCACCCATGTGGTCTTCGTGTGTTGTAGATCACGTACTCGCTCTGTTTTTACATACTTGCTTTGTTTTTAAATTAATATAGCCGTTGATTTATACAATTAACTTTAACTATTTATTCTATTTAAAAAAATTTGTTCAACTATATAAAATTTTAAGTTGTGATTCAAATAATTTTAATGATAAATCAAATTATATTAAAATATATAAAATTTATCAATTTTTTGTCAAATAGACGAATGATTAAAATTAAATTTAAAAGTCAACGACAACGTTAATTAGAAAACAGAAAAAGTACATCGGCCATGGTCGACAGGGCCTGCGCAATGGCCGCGATACCAATACATGGCCTTCTACAAAGTGCATGTACGATATGAGGAATAAAACTACAAAGTCCATTATATTCCTTTGGTTGAACGCATGATCAATTATCGATCAAAGCAGTGGCGGACTGGAGGGGGGTTAACTGCTACAATATTAGCTACAGGAGCTTCTTCAACCTCGGTCAAGCGCCACCAGTTTTCTGGCTGACCAAAAAAGCTCGCATCGGTGGCACCATTCGACAGTCATAACGTCTAAAACAAGTAAATTGGACTACTTATTGCCTCCTCCGTCCATCCTCTCAGTTAAACATTAGTAATTTCCATTACGCCCATCATCTAATGTTAGACGAGCTACTCAAAAAATTTTCACATGCAGAGAGAGCAGGAGGCGCATGCACTCAAACTGCTGGAAAATCGTGACGTATCCTCTACAGCAAATGGAGGGGGGGGGGGGGGGAGGCGTGGCCCAGGCTGGCCTTTTACCGGCTCGGCCGGTGCTTGTTTTCTCTGTCTGTTTTTTTTAGGTAATTAAAAAAATTCATACCTTCTAAACAAATAATTTTATTTTTTAATAGTACTGACGGTCTTACGAACTCTCTACCTAACTTTACTCTTGGTTTTCCGACACTTAAAAACTTTTCTTTTAGAGATTGTATTTGTCATTCATTGAGTAAGCTCACCATATTGTTGTAAAATTAATAGAATGGTACCTATAATCACATCTTATTTATAGTGTTTATTTAATCACTAAAATCTATTTATAACTTTTTAGGGACTTTCAAAATTCATGAAGCTAACACCGTGCTGTGCTTGGACCGGGTGTCTGGGACAGCCCACTAAGCATGGCCCGTTTGGCCATCTTTAGTTCAGACTGCCATTGCTCTTTTCGCCGAATTTCAGTATTTAAAAAAAAAAAGAGAAAATGCGGGAGAGTTTCAGACATGGATCCTATACTACCGTACTGGGCGTTCCTGTCAACGGGGCTTGTTTGGTTGCAACTCCAAAACAAGTGCTGTCTTCCCAATTTTTTTAGTTTTTTTTTACAAAACTATAAAACATCACGAATAAAAATATCATAAATTCCTTAGAACATCCTAGAATATTTCATACAGATAAATTTGCGCTTAAAGCTATAAAACTAATACACTTAAGGCTGATTATTGTAGCTAATTTGAGCTCTCCTTAGACACATAGTCTGTACTAGATCGAGCAGCCTTCACGCAACGCTGGAGCCTTCTTGCCATGGTATGATCTTGGTTCTCTCTTACTGCTGGAGCTTCTGTTAGCACATGCGGGTTCATGTAAACGCAAATAGACGAATTCTGTTAGACCTATGGCGGCGGATGTGATGGCACATGCGGGATCATGTATACGCCAAAGAGACGTATTCCTTTAACCTCTGGCAGCAGAACTGTTTGGATGCCTTCGTCAGCCATGGTGCCGGCAGCGGGCGAGGCAAGTGGTGCTGGCGGAGCCACTGGTGCCGCCGGTGGCTCAGCGCGTTGCTTCTTGCTCCTCTTGCCCGCGGTCTGCAGGCGTTCACGGTGCTTCCCCATGTGGCCGCCGAGTGCCATGCCGCTGGGGAACACCTCGCCGCACACGGGGCACTTGTGCTCTCTCCTGTCCGCGGGTTCCGCGGCTTTCCACTGCCGGTAATTGTGGCCGCCTAACGCCTGAGGCGTCGGGGACGACCTTCCACATATGTTGCTCCCATCCCGGGTGCCCTCCGCGCCGTTCTACCCAATCACCTTCACAGCCCCCGCCGGCGCGCTCTGACGCACCCTCCAACGCGTCTTCTCACTCAAATGTACTTCCCATCTGGAAATACCAGCTACCGAGCTACAGCTTCATGGTAGTTCGCCTGCGCCGTTGATTCAGTTAGTTTCGTTCATGCATCCAGGCAAGCCCGAGGACATGGTGCTGCTAGGTTGGATTTGGGAGTCTTGGAGACATCATGAGCTGGACATACTACCAGTGTGCTTGCTCAGCATGTGCTTGAAAAAATTCCTGAGACACGCATGCATTTTTAGAATGCTTCTGTTCTGCTTATCCAGGGCATAAGCATACATAGCTTAGGATAAAGTTGAATGTACAAAATGTGACTGGAATTAAACTTGGTCCAAAGCGTGGTGGGCCTAACTGCATATGCTCAATGCGATGACGAGGCATGGTGTATGTTCGAGCCAAGTCCAGTCCCTTAAGCATTGTGTCTGTCATTGCTGTCTTGCTGATATGTGGGTGAAAGTTGCAGAGGACACTAAAAAAATACGTTAACAGGGGCAACTGATATAGCTTTGTATATGGAATGTAGATTAGCGTTTTTTTAAAGATTTCTAGCACCAAAAACCATTCTCGATCCTCCCCTATTTTGACTCCTTCGTATGGCATGAGTCATGTACAATATGTGAATTTGAGTTGCGGCAAATGAGCTCCTGCATGAAAACTGATACAGCGAATGTGATAACTGACATGTGAATGCTCTTTTCTCATAATCTCAGATGTTCCTATATATAGATGGATGGATGGTATACCTTGTAATTTATGAAACAGGAATGTAGAATTATTTGATTTGATGTATGCCATGAAAGGTAGCCGATAGCCTTATTGGACTCTTGTATTTTGCGTACTTTTTCCAAAATAAATGTATTTTATGTCAGGATGGAAGACTCATAATTTCAGATACTGTAAATTCAAGTTTTACCTTGCTAGGTGAGTCCTCATGGCAAGCTTGACAGTTAAGTCGCCGAAGCCAAGAGGAGGTTGAGCCAGAGGGGTGGCGCATCCAGATCCACTTCATCGTCAACCAGGACTGTTGGCAGGTGATCTTCTCGATGCGCCGCAAGGGTCATTCAACGTGCCACTTACTTTTAAGCCTACTCTTTCATTTCGTATCAGCTTATGGTTATGGCTCTCAAACAAATGCAGACCGGTACATGGCCCCTGAAGTTTTCAAGCACCGGAAATATAACACGGAAAGGATATTCTAATGATTCGAAGGAGTATGTACACGCTCAACAGACCTTTACATTTTGAATTGGCACCGACGGTTACATAAACCTAAATCAGTGTCGTATCACATCAATTTATTAACATGGTTTCTAATTGCCGTTTGATTGAACTATGTTGGTCTGTGGATATCAATCTGAGACCGTCCTTCCGACGGATCCTCAAGAGGCTTGGTAAGATAAAGGAGAGCTTATCACATGATAACTCCTGGCATTTGTTACAATAGTGGTGCATCTGAATACACTCATTGTGTTAGGTGGTGTCTTAATGATGTTTTCTCAGGAGCTTTGACATTTATCAATATATAAAAATAGATGCCTCAAGGAAGTTCACTGAGATGACAAAAACAAAATCATTATGTTTTCCTATGTTGTTAAATCAAACAGAAACCTGAGTGGCACCACATCTCCTTTTTTTAGGTTTCTTTTGCCTATTTCTGTAGACTGAAAAATATGAGTGTTATCAGACCAGTCCTGCAACATATAAGGTATATATCGTTCCGATGGTTTCCTGCTTTTTTTCATTTTTAATATTTTTGAATACTTGTTAACAACTGCTAACTACATAAATTATTTTTATTAGAATAAAAATAAGCTAGCTTCGTTGTCCTAACAAAAACAATTATAAACGGAGTTAGTTTATTTGCCACAAGCAAATTCTATGAATGAGTGCATTGCAGAATTTACATTGTATTATAAAATGCTCATGTCAAGGGTTATAAGGCGCGATAAAATGTCGCGCTATCTTTCTAGTTTACGATTGAAATGGATTTAGTGGCCCAAAATTTGTGAGATCCTTCGTTCTGCATCCATTGGTATCTCTCTACCAGGAACATTGACCTTTAGTAGGCTCAAGTACCTACACAGGATATGATTAACACAAATGAATACATTTGAACTATAAATAATATATATAACTTCATTAATCAGCACTTTATATGAGCAGCTATTCAAAGAGTTTCAGCTCTTTGATTTCCTAGTTGTACGGTAGCTGTATAAATGGATGGGCCAAAAAGCAGACTTACTCTCGTGCTGAAAACAAATACTCATGTTCGGCAATAAATCCAAGCAATGCCTGAAACGGAGCAGTGTAAAGAATACTGAAAGACTACCAATATAGTAACACAATCTGAATGGTGTACCTCAAAAGGCAAGTTTAATAACTCATAGAATGTTCGAACACGATCTAGACTCTGCTGGACTGCTTCACTATCTATTGAGGGTATGGCTGCAAGAGCCTGCATAGATGAGATTTCACTTTTAATGAGTAGCTATATATAGAATGTAGATTTTGAATGTCAGTCTGTACATGTTGACAGCTATAATCAATGCATCGATGATTATATATATCACACTAAAAAGCTCACCTGTTCCAGTGCTATCGAATTTCTGCATATTTGCTGTACTCCTAACAAGTTGATTGACTTCATTTGAGCAAGTGCCTAAATGAACACAAACAATAGTAAGACTGAATCTACAGCACTTAAAGCAGTTGAATAAAACAAACCTTTACAGATGCATTAGCCGCAATACTGGATATGCCACCAAATACATAATTTCTTTTCGATTCTGTGATATAAGGAGCCATTTCTTCGTCCCTACGTGCAATCTGCTTTCATTGGAAAGCCCAGAACACATCATACATCTCATAAACAGAAGTTAGAAGAAGAAACTTATAATTAACACAATTGCTTTAAGCTGAACTGATTATCATTTTATAAACAATCACAAGGTCACACATTTGCTACATACACTTCAGGTAGTCATGAATTGTATGCTAACCTAGAATGTGGTTATCTAAATATATAATTACCAAAAGAAGAACAATGTGTCTATCTAGGTGAATCATCACACCTGAGTTGTAAGTGAGATAATGAAGTCATCCGGATCTTCAGCATCTTGCTCTTCAACATATTCTCTTTTGGTCATTTCCTGTTAAAATTTATGTTGGTCAAAAATTATTTGACAAAATAATACATCCAGCTAAAAGGAGTGATGCCAAAGAAACATGGTGCTCGTACCTGCATATGATATATTGCCTCTAGTTGCATTTCTAATCTTAATACTCTTACACAGTCAATTGCCAACCTCCTGTACTCATTAGCAAGAATTGCAAGACACTTTGGAATTGCACTACTTGGGCGACTATGCTGACCATGATGGATGTGAGTTTTGCTCTCTGAGGTGGTTGGGGTTATGAATGACTCTCCAAGCCTGAAATCCACCAAAAGTTACAAAATTTGATAAATCAAAAGATATTGGGCAGCGAGTTTATTAGTATGCCAGAGTGTCTGCAAAAATGAACAGGTATGATGGTTCTTTCCTAAGGTAAAAATTGAAATCAGATGGATACTAAAATGGAATCCGATGGTTTATGATTTTATTAAGAACGTTGCTTCATATTTGCTCCTATACACATTATGGGTTAAATATTACTTCAGTTCAGAAGGGTATAATTAAGCAAAGTAATAACGCAAGCAGAGTTCAGTAACTAAAATTGGTGGCACAATGTAACTGAAAGAATAAGGTTACCTTTCAACTGAATCAGCAAGATATTCCAATGAGTCACTAAGAGAAGCCAACAATATTAGTTTCTGGTCATCATGGATCAAGTTCTCCTACAGACAGTTTATCGCACTGTCACTGAAAATAATACAATGGCTGCTATTTGTAGATATCCACAGCATTATAAGTTGCCTGAGCCAAACCAAACCAAAAAGGTACTTCTTTTCATCTTAGATCAGTTTTGCATTCTGCAGTTGACAGAAATATATCTATAACCTAGCACAATAGTGACATTATCCACGAGAATTATCACACAATGATCAAGAAATTCACCGATAAAATAGATATGGAATTTCTCAGTCCAATAATGAAAAGACAATAAAACTAAAAAAAAATTGGTAAATGTCGAGTTACCTGTTTTATGGGGCACATGTCTAGTAAGAGATCACATAGTTCAATCTCTACTTCAACTGCCTTTGAGTCTGCCACACTATTATCAAGTTCACTAGAAGAATTTTGCAATGAAATGTTCGCTGGTTCCAGGCGCATCAAACTTTCAACATCATTCCTTGAAAGTAGAATATAACTTTGCTTTTCAAGGACAGCCTGCAATTTTGGCATACCATAAAAACATCTCAATTTAGCTACCTTGTTTTAATTTATGCAAGGAAATAAGGAAATATCTGTATAGAAAGAAACTTCAAAAGCTAGTTCTTTACAAGTGGAATTTTGGAACAGAATGATTTAAAGCCGCTACTTATGTGGAAAAGAATTTTTTTTATAAGGTAAAGTACAAAAATAACTCGACTAGGCCTTGCTTAAACAGATTCATTTGCACTAAGCCTCCCTCATTGCATAGAAATAGGCCACTAACATCTTGTCCTACCAATATGTTGGGGGAAGCTCACTTCTGACCAAGAAGTCCATATACACAAGGAAACCAACCAGGTAGTTAGAAGTTTGTAAGCGAATGCCCATGGCCTAGTAGGCAGATGTATAAATGCCCCTGGCAAATTGGTAGCTAACCATCAGATAGCTACCCCTGGAAATTGGTAGGTCCAGGGATAGAAAGGTAAAATGTACTTTAGCTGGGTATGAGTATAAATACCCACCTCACTCACTGATTTGGCATCAACACAGATAAATTTTACTAGACAACATCACGTCTGGAAGGTACTCTTTGGGACCTCCCGAAGAATACCTTCCAGCGCCAGCCTCCTTCCTTAGTTGAATTATGTTTACTGGTCCTCTTCTTAGCCCTTCCAGAGGTTCCATCATTCGGTAAGCATCCTCTGAAGTGCTCCAACATGTTACCTCTATCTCAACATACATATCTCTGTGGAATCCAGTCCCCTGCATTCACCTTCAGGTGAAAGCACATGACTTCATCCCCCCTCTGGCCATTGGCTTTGGGACAGAAGATTTAGATTTACTGTGATAGTAAATAATACTTTGATAAACAGTACCCTGCTACATTTACTGAAGCTACAGCTACTGTTCTGTACTGTTCACCATATCCCTTTTAGTCTGCGCCTTCATCAGGGTGAAAGCAGAAGATTTTGATCCCTCTTTGTGACCCCTAGCATTTCTCTCTTTCCCTGACGTGCCTACTGCCCATCTATCACCAAAGAAAAAATATATATATTTATGTACTACGCTTTTCAGCTCTTTCATCCTGCATCAAGACCACCAGCCACAAGAAGCAAGGACCACATGTATACTTATCTCACAACATTAACACCATTATCTTCAATTTGGTTACTCCCTCTCTTCACTTCTAATTGTCATTCTCATTCAAAATTTGTTCCCAACTACTTGTCATTCTCACTTGCCAATACACTCTTCCCAATACACCACTCTCTTCCCAACACAACTTTCTAATTTCCAATACACACTCTCTTTCTAATATATATTTCTCTCTTCCCAATACTTATCCTTAATTCCCACGATCAGAGAGAATGACAATTAAAAGTGAACAGAGGGTGTAAATAACAGAAGAAAATATATTTAATTTACTATCATGGGTGCATATATGCATTTATTAATGTACCTCCATATATGAAGCACGACATCTTTCATGGGTACGTTCTAAAAATGTGCGGACATACTCCACAAGCTCAGTCGCATAGTTTGGCATCAATTGAACCCATCCCAGAACCTATGGGGAAAATAAGACTAGTAAAAAAATAATTAGAAGGAAAACATAAAAAATATTTTATTAGGTACCACCTCTTTAGCTATTATATCAACCGCTAGAAGCCCCTGAAGTATAGGACGGCCAAGCTCAACTGATGACCTGTATATTGAGGTTGCATGTACGCGTGGCCTAAACGCTGCTGGGCCTGCCAAAATAAATTGTAAATAAAGCAGTCACTGTCATACAATTTTTCGTTACACATACTACCATGATAATTCCATTTCTTCTCAGACGGGAAGGGTGAGAGCATTATAGTAACAGATCATGCACTGTTTAATGATCTAGCAGCAGCCTTTTATTTGCTAGGTACAATGTTCAAATTGAAGCAATTGAAGGGACAATAATAAAGAATATAATTTCATACTATAGAAGGTGTGTGCAAATTACCAACCCTAGTAAATTCTGTGATTCATACATGCCAAATCTGTGCTACAATACAGACCTGCTTAATCCATCTAAACACCTTGTAGACAGGATAAACACTAAATGAGGTCACGTTTAGAAAAATATTGAATAAGGTCATATTTACTGTTTACAAAAAAAATATGGCATGTAGAAGAGATCATGTTGCTTGAATAAAACTGGCAGGATAAATCTATTGCTAATTACACTTTCACAACATGTCATCAGGTAGTTACTTACTGGATATAGCCTGCTGAACACATTTTCTGTAATCCACAAATATTGCTGGCAAGAAGTGCTCCTTTAAAAAGTTGTTCACAAACGCCAATAAGCCATCATTTCTGCATAAATTTAATATGAATAATAAATAAACATTTTATTGATTTACCTATGTGAAATTTAAAAGTTCAACACAGTGACCATTCCGTTATATCCTTGTTATACAATTAGTAACCATAGGGGAACAGCAACGATCATCATATGGGACCAGAACTAGTTGAACCTATTTAACCAACTTGACAAGTTCATCCTGTGGCAACTCTTCCTAGAATTGCTCGTGTCTAGCTCCAAATATAACTAGCCAGGAGATGTGGTTCAATTATAGATATTTGATTAATTCATTCCATTCTCATTTTGCAGTAAAAATACTTTACTTTGGATTATAAACTCGAAATCCAGCAAGGTCATCAGAGCTTGAAGCTGTACCAAACTAACCCTTAATTCCAGTATAGGAAAAGGGGGAGCTGGTTACGAGAAAAGCTTCTAAAGAAACAAGCTCCACTAAGTTCATTTTCAACCATGAATATGCTTCTATTAGTCCCAAATTAAAATATATATTTATAAACATAGATCAAACTAAAATCCCTAGCACTTCTTCAGGTTATTCATAGTCAGCAATGTTTTCCTAAAAGTTAAACGGAAGATAGTCGGTGGGCCACCGTTTAGCCAATTTTCAGTTTAAGCACCTATTTAAAACCGATTAATCAATCTATAAATGGATTTAAATGGTTTAAACAGTTGACCTCCATTTAAATCATTTAAACAAACACTTTAGTCGCCATCTAGAACAGCACGATCTATTTTGCATAAGCAATATGCTACACCAACATCTTAATATCATAGTTCCTGATAACGAGTTCAAAAAGTGCATATTCCTCCTTGAAGGATGTGGGCCCATAGTACAATCTACTTCCAAAAAAATACAACTAGGCACATTCTTGATCCTACGTGAACAGATCTTTAGCTCGGTTGGTTAGTTGGCTCTAGTTGCACTCAGGGTCTGAGATCGACTCCCCGAGGGAACAAATTTCAGCCTGAGGTTAAAAAAACATCCCCTAGTCTATCCCACTCCAAAGAACAGGTCTAAAGCCCAAACCAAGTCATTGGTCATTCTCACACATGCTATGATGCCGATGTGTAAGGGTGTGGCAGGGGTTAAGGGGTTTTTTTGATCTACGTGGCATCCTCTTAATGCAATGCCAAGGGCTGACTTACCCCTGTAGGTTGAGGTTCTTTGTTTACATTCGATATCCAATAAAACAAGAGTGAAATGCATGGGCGGCCCCTAAACTACTTCCACCTCATCTGGTCCCTAAACTCTGATTTTACATTTCTAGCTCCCTAAATTGTTCCCCTTCTCATCTAGGTCCCTAAACTCTAGTTTTATATTTCTCGCTCTCTAAACTATTTTGAACTTCTCGTCTAGGTCCTCAAACTCTTATTTTGCATTTCTGGCTCCATAAGCTGTTTAAGGTCATATTTCTTATCATCCAAAAATTAGTCCAAATGCGTAAAATTATAAATCATTTTATAAGCAACTTTTATGATAAAGTAAATTTTAATAAATATATAATTATAACAAATAGTCAATAAACCATGGTGAATAATAAAAAATGATCAGTTGTATTTTTCCTTCGTCGTCAATTCATTATAGTAATACACGTAAAAGAATAGAAAAAGGTAAATGAGCAGTTGCAAATTAAGTTTCCTTCTCGCTAGTTTTTCTTTTTTTTAGATAGAAATTCAGATAGTGCACTGTAGGAATTTGGACCCGTTTCCACCTTTAGATCGTAATCAACAGATTAGATTCAATTCTACAGTAATGTAACTTCTACCTGCAAACATTTCTTAGTTGCAACCCAGGCTATTTGGATGCCTTGACTACTCAGGGAACTTCTAAGAACGGAGCATGAAGAGGTTGAGTTGAGGGTGGACAACAAATCTGTTCTGACCCTTGCAAAGAACCCAGTCTACCATTATCGTAGCAAGCAAATACAACTCAGATAGTATCATTTTATTAGAAGCTGCTCGAAGAAGGGACAAATCAGCGCCATCTACATACACCACAAACCAGCACGGGGACATCTTCACGAAGGCACTTGGGCGAGTGAAATTCCATGAGCTTTGAGCTAGGATTGGAATGGTTCACACCACACACATGAATTAGGGGAGAATTGATAGGATAGTACCTGTGTGCCATAGTTTATGCCAATCTGTTGGCCACAATTAAGAGATAGCTCTTTCCTGTTTTATAGGATCTACTTCCTTGGTTATTTTCTTCTTTTTGGCAGTAGATTACTTTCCCAGTATTTAGCAGATTTAGTTTCGTTAAGGTAGAAGGATTTCCTTCCTGATTTGTAACTTTTACATCTATAAATAGTCTCGGCAGGCTGCAACCAACAGCACTGCATAAAAAATCATTTTTTTTCCATTTTTTTTTCTGTCCAACACCTCATTTTACTAGCTAATGAGCTTTTAAAAAAATTGAGAGAAATGAGCCAGAGGTCCTCCTATAATTTTTTCTTTTTTGACACAACTCTGGGTGATTTCTACAGCATGGAATTATTCAATTCGATAGTCCAAAAAGAAAAAAAGAAGAGAGAGAATGGGAGGCCCCCAATCATAGAAATGAAGTCCCATTTCTATTTAAAATTTAGGATTAATTTGATACATGCCGTTACAATTTTGTGAAATTTGAAATATGCCATTCGGGCCCACGTGTCATTCACTTGCAAGGCTCCATCTGTCATTGGCACATCAATGGCATATTTCAAAGTTTGCAAAATTGTAATGGCATGTATCAAATTCACCCTTTAATTTAATATGTAATCCAGGTCACATCAACTTTAGTGGTACTCACAAGCAACCATGGATCTATTATATTTACCCTTTCCGTGGGATGGGTGGGAGTATGGATGAAAATGGATTGACCCATGAGCCCACACCTAGCACAAATTTTGCAGGTTTCATAGGTTACCTGTAAAATTTATAATAGATGTGCGCTCGCAGGTCGACCCACTTTCATCCTTAGGTGGGAGTTACAATAGGCCTGGATAGTTATCATGATCAATAGATCATTCACTTTGCATTGTCTATGGACAATAGATCCACATAAACTGCAAAATGATTATCAACACAATATGAGTAAAAGATTTAGCACATTACCCAAGTTGCAAGTACTTCTGAGGCAACATCGACCCTATTTTATTCATAAACTGCAAAACAAGATTGTATGAAAAACACAATAAATACTGTGATATGTATGTAGAACAGACCACTGGGAGAAAAGTCACCTCAAAGACAGGACGGTAAACTGATGCGGCTAGGAAAATTCCTTGGTCAGGTATGACACTTGTTGTTCCATACCCTTCTTGTGGTACACTTGAATGTCTTCGCCACCCCTGACCTGTGACAGATCATAATCATACATAGCATTAACATAATCTAATGGCAAAACAATGCATATAGAACTATGTAAAGGCAGTAATCAGCTAAGGCGCATGATAAATTTCCAAACAATATATAAAAGCAAAAGAAGACATGCTTATAGCACCTGTTGACAACCAAAATTAACATTCTATGAATATCAGTAGCTCTTATCTCAAACCGGAAGTTCTGGTAGGCGTTTAGACATGTTTTGCAGGCTAAGTGTAATTCTTGTGTATTTTGGCCAGTTTTTATGGAATAAACAAAGACGTGCTTAAAAATGAAAGAAGATGAATCCAAATTGCTCATTTGAAGCTTCCATGACGTAGCCCTCGTCAAGACAATCGAAACGGATATATGGATCGACTAATTTGGATTGTCCAGACGGGGCAATTATGGAATCTCAAAGATGCTCACTGCCTGAAAACCTAAGTTCCGACTTTTACACTTAAGAGATAAGGTAAAATTAGAAATTTGTTGTGGATTTTGTTAGGGTCTTGACTCTCCACAGGATAAGACCACCCCTCTTATATATAAATAGTGGGTCATGACCGATCAAGGAAAAAACACATCTCCAATCGCAAATTTATATTATTACCTCCAAAGCATGTTTTCCTAAACTGTTTTAAATGGCCGTTTAAACCTGTTTAAATCTCTACTTCTCTAAAATTCTCAGTTGGTGGTGATGGTGTGCCTGCCACTAGCCAACGTCAGCCGTTGGATCTTAGACCAGCGGTTGATCTGTGCACCCCGGCTTGCCCAATGCATCCGCGTCAACATGTGGGCCAGTCCAGCACTCTGGCGCACGGGGGAGTTCCGCCACCCCGGCCGTCTCCTCCCTTCGGCACAGTCGCCGCGCAGCTGCCCCGGCGCGGCGCGGCCCTGCCCTGGGCCCCTTCTCCCATTCGAACAGCCACTGCCCAGCAGCCCCAGCACAGCCATGCCCCAGCCGCCTCTGCCTCATGCCGGCGCAGCCTCGCCTCTGCCCCGCTCCAGTGTGGCCGCCGCCCAGCCGCCCTGGTCATCCCCGGCACGGCCTCACCTGCTCCCCGCTCCGCAGCAGCTCCGCCGCCCACCAGCCTCGGAAGGAAGCCTATGAACTCTCTCCATGGATGGGATCAAGGGACAGTAGATCGAAGGTTTGAGATGGTACGCTTCCCTTTCTAATCCCTTTTGCTGTTCCCGCTCCTGAAATACAAAATCCACTGCATGCTAGCTCACATCGCCTAGAAACTTCTAAGGGTGACTAAATAAATCTAAGCTCCATTTTTTCTGTCAATTTCGACATGTGAAGATGTAGCCTCTTCTAAAAGTGTTCTGTTCTGATCATTTGTATCTAAACCAACAGTGAACTGAGAACGTTGCACTTTAGACAGGTGCCTTGACAGTCTTGTAATATCATTTTTCATTTGTTTTTAGCTCTCAAACTTCTCAGGCATATCTGTATGGGCATAATCTTTTGGTTTTGTAGCGTCATTTCTCATTTCATGGCAATGAAAGTATGTCAAAGACCATTTTGCTAAAATCATTTCATTCACTGAGAAATCTATTTGTGTGTGTAATTTCAGTCATACACAGTCATGAATCACACCTGCAACATTACATAGTTGTGATGAGAGCTCAAAGTGTTGGCCTCAGCACCACAGTTGGCCTCTCGGTGCACAGTTTCATGCACTTGTGGTCCAAGTATTGGGATTTTGTGTGCAAGTGCAGTCAGTCTGTTGCTATTTGATGCAAGTACTCAATCTGCTGGCGTATTTATGTAAATCAGAAGCAATAAAGTAGATAGTTGTGAGATAATCCTTGTAGAAGTGTGTAGAATGGTGTATAAGTGGGTAGGAGTTAGTAGTAGCTCCTAGGAACATAGATTACTTAAGCAGCAAGTAGATAGTAGTAAAATTTGATTTTGCCTGGAGTGGTGAATTTCAAATTTGCTTGTTGTGGGATGTTCTAGAGCCCACTTGTGTAATCTATATATACCGATGTAACTCCTATTGAGAATGGAATGGTAGTTCCCAACTTTTGGTATCAAGAGCTAGGTTGTCATGGGATGAGTTCCCATAGCCGGAGGAGTGCTCATGGTGGCAGCATGTTGAAGGTTGCTGGGCCATGTGCCGGTCCGTGCCTACAAGCCATTAGAGGGGCGAGGCGCTATGGTAGTGGATTGTTCGTCGGTCTTGTTGTGGCGTGGTGCAGCTCCGTGATCGGTGTGCTCGACGGCGTGTGTCGCCAGTGACGAGGAAGAAGACATGTCGCCGAAGGAGGTGAAACGACGAGGACGGTCGATGGCAACCTTGGGATGCTAGAAGGAAGTTGTGTTTAGGGGGAGTAATATATTGTAATAAACCTGACAGTGGTGTTCCGTCATAGCGCGTATGTGTGTTTGTTTAGGTTGAAGATTAGAGTCGTGCTTGCGTGCAATTGAGTTGCCACGAATAAGGGCTGCCATCGATGCGCGCCAAGCTCAAAATGTTGCCGAGGTATCGCAGGAGCAATGGCTCATGTGGAGAGGCAATCGAGGAGGCGACGACCATGTATGGCATATCTACTGGTATCGTGCACGGTGGATTTCGGGGCTTGTCTATGAATGACCTGCTGTACAGTTGTGGGGTGCGGCTATGAACATCCTACTTCGGGGGAGATCATTTGCTTCTCATGCTTTTGTGGGATACGGTGGATTTGTATCAAGAGATTCCTTTTTACAAAATAATGGTATAGAAGGAGGAGCTTGATCAGTGGAGCTTGCAATGAGCTATTTCCATCAGTTAAGATCAGCAGAAGGGGTCCAATAGAGTAGACTGATCGTGTACCTTGATTAGATTCTGCTGAATTGAGTTCACTCCAGAAAATAAAGGTATGATGATGTGTTGATGGTTTGCAATTTTGTGTAGATAGTTTAAATAAAGTGGTGGTATTGTCTTTTGCCCGCAACAGAGCAAGTATATTGAACTAAATGTGTTATGAAGTGGTGTGTATAGTCACGGTTGAAATGTTTTAAACAAAGCAGTGTGGACTATCAAGTTGTCTTCCACTGTAGCAGAGCACGGGCATTGGACTAGTGGTAGACAAAGGGTAATCATTTAGGCCAATTAAACCATTTAATCCTGTTTTCAGTTTGATTAAACCGTTTTAAACATCCGTTTAAACTGAAAAACCTAAACGGGGGATCACTGCCTAACTGCCATTTACCATTTAGGATTTCAAGCCTCTAAACCCTAATTCTCTATTACATTCCTCATCGTTGTTCATCTACTAATCGACACGACAGTAGATGGGGTCTTAGGATCGTTAGTCGACCTAGGGCACGCTCAACGATGCGCACGCCCAGACAGGACTCTCTCCAGTTGGAGGTACAACAGTCTTTGCTAGTTTGGTCATAAACTAGCTGTTCTTCATCTTTATCCCTTTTCAAGCTCACTCGTAAGCCTAGCTGCCGCGATATCGTGATAATTAACCAATTACCAGGCTGCTGGAATAAATTTAGTGCAGACATTTTATGCTTTATGTTTTGTGCTTTGTGCTTTACGCTTTTTCGCTTTAGCATCTTAGACTAGCTTTTCAGCTTTTCGCTTTAGCATCTTAAACTAGCTTTTTCAGCTTTATACTTTAGCATCTTAAACTAGCTTTTCAGCTTTATGCTTTAGCATCTTAGACTAACATCTTAGCATATGTTTGGCTGCCCACCAAGCCTACATATATGTATCCCCAACCCCTTAGGTTGGGCATCGCATTTTAGTGAGTAAGAAGTATGAAAAAAATTGCCTCCAACACTGAGTGTCATCCAACACAATGCGAGTGTTGCGTCTAACAATTAGTATCAGAGCCGTATGGTCTTGTAATCTATCCAATCCCACCCGTGATTCTCTCCAGTGGAGGCGTTGGTCTCTGCTCGACTCCCTCCCCCGTCGGTCCCTGTGCTCTACCGGCAGCTAGCAACTCGGCTGCTTCTTTTCAGTACAGTAGCAACCTCCGCGACTCGTCCCGCTAGCGGCGTGCCATGTCCGCAGGAGGCTCTCACCGCTCGGTCCTCTCGAGCGTGCGACGTCGGCAGGAGGCCGACCTCGCCGCGGCAGAGGAGAGCGAGCGGGTGGCAGCACGAGCAGCAGAGGAAGCGGCGACAGCTGGGGCTGCAGCACGTGCGGCGGCGGCGGAGCTCAAAGCTCTGCGCGGCGGTAGCGTCAGC
>BCLH01000297.1:94086-133121 GCA_001602315.1 Zoysia pacifica
GACCCTTGAAGCGATCCGCGCATCGACAGCGCGCTAGAGGCCCAGCGACTGCGGGAGCAGGCGGCACAGCTAGAGGCCCAAATGGAGTACAACCGGCGGCACGGCGGACAAGACGACAACCAGAGCCTTCACAGGCGACGTGACTCTCCTTCCTCGAACCAGCGCTATGGTCCACCACAGCTTCCAGACCGTCGTCAGAGACGCCGGTGCCGGTGGTGGATGGCCCCTCCTCACCAAGAACAACTACGCCGAGTGGTCCATGGTGATGAGGGTGAAGCTTCAGGTGCGACACATGTGAGAGGCGGTCCGGTACGGCGACGTCGACTACGACAAGGATCGACGGGCGCTGGAGGCCCTCCTTGCTGCAGTCCCGCCTGAGATGCAGTCTTCGCGTGCTTGCAAGCGGACTGCTAAAGAGGCCTGAGACGCCATCGCTGCGGCGTGCATCGGCAGCGATCGAGCCCGCAGGTCCACGCTGCAGGCACTGCGCAGGGAGTGGGAGAGCCTGGCTTTCAAGCCGGGTGAAGACGTCGATGACTTTGTTCTCCGTCTTAACACTGCTGTAGAAGTTCGCACAGTACGGCGACGACACCATCGACGAGGAGAGAGCTGTCGAGAAGCTCCTCCGCTGCATTCCCGAGAAGTACAAGCAGATCGCTCGCTCGATCAAGTCTCTGCTGGACCTCTCCAGGATGTCGATCGAGGAGACGATAGGTCGCCTCAAGGTTGTCGACGACAACGAGCCACTGCCTCCCTCAGAGACTATCATCATTGCCGGGAAGCTCCATTTCACTCCGGAGCAGTGGGAGGCCCGCCAGAGTGATCGAAAGAAGGAGGAGCCTTCTTCCTCGACAGACAGCCGCAAGCGCGGCAAGCCGCACAAGGCACACAAAGGCGCCCAGGACAGGGCCGCCGACGAGAACAAGGCGGCACGAGATGACATATGCCGCAACTGTAGCAAGCCTGGCCATTGGGCCAGGGATTGTCGACAGCCGAGGCGCGGCCACGCTCACGTCGCACAGGCTGAGGAGGAGGATCCGGCTCTGCTCCTAACTCACGGAAGCATCGAGCTACCTCCAACAGCATCGGCCGCAACAGCTCTTCTCAACCTCGACGAGCCGAGGGCACACGTCTTCCTCGGTGACGGCTCCTGCGACGACAAGATCGACGGCTGGTTCCTCGACAGTGGTGCCACTCACCATATGACGGGTTGCAGAGAGTTCTCCGACCTGAACGTCGACGTGTGCGGTTCTGTCAAGTTCAGCGACTCTTCAGCTGTGGACATCAGGGGCATTGGCTCCATTGTCCTCGTCGCCAAGACTAGCGAACACCGACTCCTCACTGGAGTCTATTTCATCCTCGCACTAAAGAACTCCATCATCAGCTTGGGCCAGCTGGATGAGAATGGCTCACACGTGGAGATTAAGGCTAGAATCATGAAGGTCTGAGACCGCCATCATCGCCTCCTTGCCAAGGTAAACAGAGGCATCAATCGCCTCTATGTCCTTAATGTGCAGGTGGCGCAGCCCGTGTCTCGCAGCCCGCTGCGATGACAACGCCTGGCTGTGACACGAGCGCTTTAGGCACCTCAACTTTGAGGCCTTGAAGCAGCTTGGCGACAAAGAGATATTGCAGGGCATGCCGTGGGTCGAGCATGTGGAGCAGCTCTGCGACACCTGCGTCCTTACCAAGCCGCGACAACTCTCGTTCCCTCGTCAGGCGAGTTTTCGCGCCAAAATAAAACTGGAGCAGGTGCACGGCGACCTCTGCGGTCCCGTGACACCGGCCACACCTGGAGGCCGGCGCTACTTTCTGCTACTCGTCGACGTGTCCCGCTACATGTGAGCATATCTCCTCGACACCAAGGCGGCAGCAACTGATGCTATCAAGCATCAGCTGGCTACGGCAGAGTGCGGCTGCGAGTTTCGAGTGCTATGCACCGACAACGACGGCGAATTCACGGCGGCTGAGTCCGCGTCGTACTGCGCTGACGAGGGGATTCAGCGCCACTACTCCGCTCCGTACAGCCCGCAGCAGAACGGCGTCGTCGAACGACACAACCAGACGGTGGTGGGGATGGCCCGAGCTCTCCTTAAGCAGAGGAGGATGTCGGCCATCTTCTGGGGAGAGGCGGTGGTGACAGCCGTCTACATCCCCAACCGCTCGCCCACCAAGGCGCTCGGCGGCAGGACGCCGTACAAGGCTTGGCATGGACACAAGCCGGCGGTTGCCCACCTGCGCGTCTTCGGCTGCCTCACGTTCGTCAAGAAGCTTGGCCACGTCAGCAAGCTCGACGACAGGAGCACTCCGGGAGTGTTCATCGGCTACGCGGAGGGCACGAAAGCCTACTGCATCCTTGACCCGAAGACAGCGTGTGCGCACGGCGCGCGACATTGTGTTCGACGAAGGGCGAGGTTGAACGTGGGGCAAGATCGTGGACGACGGCCCGATTCCGGCGTACGATGACTTCACCGTCGAGTACGTCCACTTCGAGGGAGCTGGGGGAGTGGGCAGTTCTTCTTCGCCAAGCGCGCCTACCCCAGTCTCCGAGCCTCCACGCCGACTCCAGCGACTGTGACGCCGGCTGCGACGAGTTCCTCACCGCCACCACCACAGCCGGCCACGCCACACACTCCGGCGCCGACAGCTACTCCAGGCACATCTACAGCAACACTTGCTCATGTCGAGCAAAATCCGGTGGAGTTCACTACTCTGCTCTCTCACGACGAGGAGCGTGTCGATGCGTACCACGACAGCGAGCCGTTAAGGTATCGCACGATGGAGGACCTTCTCGGCGACGCACCAGTGCCGAGACTGGTGCCTCACGACCTGGAGGCACAGTTTCATCTTGCATGCGACAACGACGAGCCTCGCTCCTTCGCTGAGGCTGAGGGACACGCGGCATGGAGCGCCGCGATGAAGCTAGAGATGAATGTGGTTGAGAAGAACCGCACCTGAGAACTCGCTGATCTTCCTCCTGGACACCGCGCGATCACCCACCCTTAAGTGGGTGTTCAAGCTGAAGAAGGATGAAGCCGATGCCATCGTCAAGCACAAGGCTCGCTTGGTGGCACGCGGGTTTGTGCAGCAAGAGGGGATCGACTTCGACGATGCCTTTGCTCCTGCACGGATGGAGTCCGTGCGTCTCCTTGCGCTGGCTGCCCAGAAGGGCTAGCACGTCCACCACATAGATGTCAAGTCGGTGTTTCTCAACGGCGACTTGAAGGAGGTCTACATGCACCAGCCGCCGAGATTTGTCATCCCTGACAAGGAGGGCAAAGTGCTGCGCCTGCGCAAGGCACTCTACGGCTTGCACCAGGCACCACGAGCGTGAAACGCCAAGCTAGATTCCACGCTGAAGGGGATGAGTTTCGAGCAAAGCCCGCACGAGGCGGCCATCTACCGGAGGGGCAACGGCGGCAATGCCCTGCTGGTGGGTGTCTACGTCGACGACTTGGTAATCACGAGCACCAAGGATGCGAAGGTGGCAGCGTTCAAGGAGGAGATGAAGGCCACCTTCCAGATGAGTGACTTGATGCCTCTCTTTCTACTTGAAGATCAAGGTGCCTCAAAACGACTCCGACATCACACTTCGACAAACCGTCTACGCCAAGCGCATCGTTGAGCTAGCTGGGCTCACCGACTGCAACCCAGCTCTCACTATGATGGAGGAGAGGCTGAAGCTCAGCCGTGACAGCACGACAGAGGAGGTGGATGCCACGCAGTACCAACGCCTTGTGGGAAGCCTTCACTACCTCGCCCACACGCGGCCGGACTTAGCGTTCTCCGTCGGCTACGTCAGTCGGTTCATGCAGCGACTGACGACGGAGCACCAGCAGGCCATCAAAAAGATCATCCGCTATGTTGCGGGGACTTAACCATGGCCTCCACTACCCGAGGTGCCCGGGGCGGCACATTTCATCGGGTACAGCGACAGTGACCACGCCGGCGACATCGACACCAGCAAAAGCACGAGCGGGGTGCTCTTCTTCCTCGACAAGTGCCTTGTTAGCTGGCAGTCGATCAAGCAGCAGGTGGTAACCTTGTCTAGCTGCGAGGCTGAATACATAGCGGCTTCCACCGCTTCAACTCAGGCGCTCTGGCTCGCTCGACTGCTTAGTGATCTCCTTGGCAGAGACGCTGAAGCAGTAGAGCTCAGAGGGGACAGCAAGTCCGCTCTGGCCTTGGCAAAGAACCCTGTTTTCCACGAGCGCAGCAAGCACATCAGAGTGAGGTACCACTTCATCTGAGGCTGCTTGGAGAAAGAGAGCGTCAAGGCAAGCTACATCAACACCAAGGACCAACTTGCTGATCTTCTCACCAAGTCCCTTGGTAGGATCAAGTTTCAAGAGCTTCGCGCCAGGATTGGGATGATTCAAATCTCCCAAAAGACGACGCACAAGACTTAGGGGAAGAATGATGGAATAAGTCTTGCAGGCGCTTTATGATTTATGCTTTGTGCTTTACGCTTTTTCGCTTTAACATCTTAAACTAGCTTTTCAGCTTTTCGCTTTAGCATCTTAGACTAGCTTTTTCAGCTTTATGCTTTAGCATCTTAGACTAGCATCTTAGCATATGCTTGACTGTCCACCAAGCCTATATATATGTATCCCCAACCCCTTAAGTTGGTCATGGCATTCTAGTGAGTAAGAAACATGGAGAAAATTGCCTCCAACACTGAGTGTCATCCAACACAATGCGAGTGTTGCGCCTAACACAGGCCACCTTGGGAAAACCGGAACTTCCTCTAGAACACCCTCGATCTGGTACGTTTCGAACGCACACTCTAGTGAAAGAACAAAACTCCCAATACTGATTCTATGATGGTTGACAAATACCTTCATTGGACATCGAAGTTGCGCCATCAGTAATGCGGAAAGCAAAAGAAAGGCCTTCGGATCCATCCCTGCAGTGAGAATGTTTACAAAGTTAGAATGTAAGGAGGGAAGGAAACAATAAAAGATCAGATATAAATTGAAATTACCTACAAAAAACAGGTTGATATGTTTAAAGTTCTTATTGTATGACACAAATATTGAAACAATCCAAAACCATTCAAGGTCATGAATCATGAACTATAAATCCAGTGACAGTAGCGCAATCTGTGAAATGTTGGCTGGTGCGAGATGCTAGAACTCAGGCAGTACGGTGATGAGGAATAGTCAGATGAAAGACACTAAAATATAATTTTGTTTTTCAAACTATTATCCCAGCACTCATCATGCATGTACAAATGTGAACTTCAATGTATCGAATTAGTGAAGAAAGCAAAAGGCAGACTTGCCATCTTCTATCCCCTTCAGAATTTAGGCCCACTAAAGATGCCTAACAGGTCCAAATTAGAAATAACTTGAATCAACAGTGCAGTGCCGAACAGGTATTAAATACAAGATGCTTCTCTTTAGTATTACCATTTTAGTTACACACCCTCACTTCCTCCCTTTAATGCAATCAAGAACAGATGCATCTAGTGCCTATAAACTGCATCTGAAAATTCAAGCTACTGCATATGAAACACTAACAAAATGGCATTGCAGGAGATCCCTATGCAATGATGCAAACTTCCACAATTTTGGCTTCAATGTACATAAAAAAAGTGCAGCTAAGTCAAAGCATACCTTAAGTAGATAGAAACAGATCATTATCAATTGCATGTATGATTACAAAATCATTAACTTGCTTAAATATTGCAAATTATACAATAAAATGTACTCCATTCTCAAATTGACATCCCTGTTGACATCTAACATCATCTTTGACCATTCATCTTATTCAGAAATTAGCCCTAATGTGTAAGATTATGTCTGTGATTCCAATCATTTTAATGATAAAGCAAATTATAACAAAATATATGATATTTATCACAATTTTTTAAATAAGACCAATGATCAAAGTGATGTTAGCGATCAACAGCGATAACAATTTAAGAACAAAGGGAGTAGTAATCAATGAGTATGTCACTGATGGTGAATACTTGCCCCTTTTCCTTCACTGGATCTTTGTTTGCGAGCCTAGCTGTCTGGACAGCTGCATCAGCAGTGGCAGCTTCTGGAGTTGCCCGCAAAATTTCACAAAGAAGTTGCTGGCACTCACTCTAACAAAAGAAGCACAGAAATGAGCTAAAGGCATCAGAAAAAATAGCTACAATGGCATTACATGAATGAGATAGCACACTAACGAACAAGTTAATTACATAAACCTTTGCAAAGAAAAATTATTATACCGAACTCCAAAACATGATTGATATGCATAACGTTGCATCAAATTTAAGAGAAGGAACAGCTATGAATGATAAAGTATAGAAATCAGACAATAATAGAAAGAAAAGACTAGAGCATAGCTATAATGAAAGTATAGAAATCAGACCACAATAAAAAGACAATCAAACAGTATTACAGGCTACCTGAACCACTGATAGAGAAAATGCAATACTGAATCCACCAGTAGCTTGGGATGATTCAAAATCTGGATTCCAGCTTGCATCACCATTTGCAATATGAGGTGTGTTACCATTGTCAACATCAGATGATGCTTTTTGTTCAAGAAGCTCTCCAACAATGATATGGTTCTCTGATAAGCCAAAGAATTTTTTATGTTTGTAGAATCAACAAGGTTCATAAGAAACAAAACTGATATGAAGCACCTACCTAGTATTTCTACAAGACATTCAAATATTGAACCAAGAAGTTGACTAGCAGCAAGCTGAGAACCTCCCGTGGGTGCCATGGCTGGTGAAATGGGACTGAGAACTAGTTGCGATGCCAGTAGTGATGCATCATTCGTCGTTTTCTGCTTGTGAAACTGGTAATGAGTAATGGATCCATCTGAATGTAACACATTGGGTGTTCTTGATGTAGCTTTGCCTATACTGTATACAGAACCATCTTCACTGTAGGCTTTGATGCGTGAAGTGATTACGTCGTGGATGGTAGGGCGCACCCGTTGGCTGCATTGGATTTAATTAATTAAAACCACAAAGGGTCAAATGCCAGAATGAGAAATGCTCGATTCTCTTATGGAGTTAATAAAAAATCTTTATAATAGCAAGAACAAGATCCTTTTGCCAATAGACACTGTTCTGGTACAAATGCATAAGGCAGATGAAGGATCTCCCATTTGACACAATTTGATATAACAATGAATTCTATAACAAATCAGAGTAGTTTTGTTCTCTTAAAGAACAACATTTTTCCAGTTTACTTGCACCAAAATCTATTTGTTATACTAAAATCCTTGTTATGTATATATAAATAGAAGGAAGAAAAACAAAAAAAAGGCTGTGAAGTGATCCAATTTTAGGAATAGTTGGGGTAAAATAATTGTTTTATAGTTAAAGGGTTATTCAGGCTTGGGACAACCTTGAGGAGAGTAATATGGACTTGTTCCTAAATAAGAAATAAAGTAGGTTAAGAGGTACCATATCATAGCTCCAGCAGCTGCAACCTTTCCAAGCATGGATAAGCACTGCACCAATGTTCTCAGGTATTTCACATTGAGAGGAGCATCTTCCTTTATCATTGATTCCTAAAGAATTCAGAACAAGTAAACATAAGTTAACCCCAAAAACAATACACCTAGTCACCTACGCATACGGAGAAACAGATCAAGTCATACAAGAAACTCATCTGGCATCGCAGAGGAAAGAAAAATAGGGATCTCATGAGAGATACTTTTCAAATCTTTTTGACTACGTCCTTCACTTTCACGCATGTCAAAGTTACTGTCATCCTCTGGGGCATCAAATGAAGAGCTGGAAAAACAGAAATAAAATCAGAAAAATTAGTTGTATTCACTTAAGAATAGGATTGCAATTAATTGATTGTGACAAAAAAATAATTAGTGAATTTCATGGAAACAAGGATCAGTGCGCATCTTTAGCATGCCAGAGATTCACTACAACAACAATGAAGCCTTTCGGTCCAGAGCAAGTTGAGCTAGGCTAAGATGAAACCCACAAGAACCTAAAAGGAAAAGAGGTTCCACAAGATAAATACTAATACGGACCTGTTTGGATGTTCTGTTACTATTAAATCAGGAAGTTTGAAAACTAGGATTTTTCATTGCCACACCCACAACATACTATAGTTTTCAGATACAATAGTACTCTCCAGTTTCAGCCAAAGCATGTGTTTCGTACTCTCAGTAAATGATGGTCTTTTGCTCAAATGGAACTAGTAGAGTATAGCAAATGAACAATTTTTCACATTGATAAAATTGAAGGGAACAATTGCTTGATGCATATTTTTAATCATCACCAAAGAAATTAACATCACATTTATAGGAGACTCTTAAGTACAGAATAATGAGTCACCAATACTAACAAAATTATATAAGTGAACATGTCACAGCAAGCATGTAACTATAAACAACAAAAAGCATGATGGCTATACTCTACAAAAGCAGCTCAAGCCATCAAAAAAAGACTAAAAAAGGAAAAACAGATACCTATAGTCTCCATTGTTGTACAAATGGCCATGCAATTCTTCCAAAATTTTGTAAAAAAGTACGCCTCGTAGCTTTGTTAGATCAGAACGGACATCTTGAAGAGCACCTACCTTTAGGATTTTGTTAGCTTGTAATATTGCAATGATGAAAGTTGAATATGTGCAAAACATCATGATAGACTGCCATGTTTTCCTAAATGAAATCAAACACCCTTTAAACAGTGTCTAAACACTAGACGGCTGCCCTCGTCTAAGCATAAACAGTGTTTAGACGAATTGATGAAATTAAATGGTGTTTAAACACTAGGCTATGGTTGAATGACTGTATGCCGTTTACGGTTTAGGAAAACAGTGATAGACTGTACTGTGTTTGAAGAAATGGTTGAATGACTGTCTACCGTTTACGGTTTAGGAAAACAGTGATAGACTGTACTGTGTTAGGAGAAATGGTTGAATGACTGTCTGCCGTTTACTGTTTAGGAAAACAGTGATAGATTGTACTGTTTAATAACAGCACAATCTGCTGAGCTAATGTTTTTATAAACTCAGACATACTTATCAAACTAAAAGATGGGTAATAATAAGTTGATCAATTTGAGATTTTAGTATCAGGCTCCTTTATCACCAATTCAGGAAAAGAGGCAGAATATAGAGCTCACTCTGCACATGATAAACATAAGTAACAGTGACTAGAGGCATGACCAAAAACATATAATGTTATGCAAATCAATAACCTTTAGCATTTTACTGGGTTATTGCAGAAGATACAGGAGATGACTAGCTTAACGGCAGCTAAACAAGTTCCCTTAGCCCAAATTTTTTTTAGAACACTAAAGTTCAAAAGGAAATCATGATTCAATCTTGAGACTAACCGCTTGAAGTCCCTCTCGTTCTAGCATCAGCATTGATTGCACATGCAACTGCACTGCAGCATATAGCTGCTTCTCTGATATCAAGTTTTTTATTCGAGCAGGAACCTGCCAGATACACCACATTAGTTTAGCTATTACCACACAAGTTTTTATTAGGATATAACGAAAGTTAAGGTTAAAGGTGGAGATAAAAAAGGTAAATGGTGCAAGTATATATGACTGCAAAGGTTGTAATTAGACACATATAACAGAAGTTTGCTACTCTCTCCGTCCCAATTTATAAGTCGTTTTGAGTCTGGGCACGGGAATTAAGGAATGGAATGTGCTGAAAACGAGGAGAGATATAGAGAGATAAGTATTGGGAAGAGAGAAAGTGTATTGGGAAGTGAGAAGGACTTATAATTTGGAAAAATTTGAGAGCTCCAGAATGACTTATAATTTGGGACGGAGGGAGTATGACTTTTCTAACAAACTGGTTTTTCAATGACTTCTATAGTATATGTTCTGGCTGAACTAACCATTTTTCACTTTCTGCTTGTGAAAAAAAAAAATGATGCTCATCCTCAAGAGAAGAACTCACTAGTTCATTTTAAATAGAAGCCTGTAAATAATACCAATTTGTCTGTAGCAACAGAATCAGATATTGTGATGGATGATGTAAAAATTCCATATAACATAATCTTGCTGTCAACACGTCAAGGGCACACTGTTGGAAGAGGTCGGGTTTAAGCACTGACCTTAGCAACGTCCTCAACTTGATCCAAAAGGGAAAGCACATGGCGCAGCGTGAGAGAACGGTACCAAAGCTGCCCAAGGTGCTTATTCTTCCTGCTTAGCAGCTTCTTGGCCTCTGCCATCTCTCCCTTGAGTCCCGTGATGCTCTCAGCGGACTCACTAAACAATCGCAGGATCTGCCGCCACGACACAAAGAGAAAAAATAAATCTTAAAAGATTGATGTGTACGTCGTTCATGATCTTCTATCAAGTTGTGATAACTATCGATTCGGTGGAGTGATGTCCTCATCATAAAAAATGCTACAAGCAGCCTGTTGACATCGATTGGAAATGACAACAGTTTGCCAAGTGAAATAAATAAAACAAAGAAAAAAGAAAAGAAATATCCTAGGTGAGCGGAATGGCCAGACCTGGGAGTAGTTTTGGATGGCCTTGTTGAAGCCGTGGTGGTAGGCGTGCACGACCTCATCGACGACGTCCTCAATGAGATCACTCTGCTCCTTAAGGAACTGGATCTCGCCCTCGCGGTCCTTGGAGGTCAGGATGTGTACGACGTGCGACAGCGAGTCGAACCGCGCCGCAGTCCACCCCTCATCGATCCGCGAGAGCCCTTCCTTGAGGTACTGCGCCACCCGGACGACCAAATACAGAGTCAGCAACCATAATTCCCGGTCAACATCGAATCCAACGGGAGAGAAAACAGCAGAGAGCGAAGGGACGACGGGAACTTACGGATTTGTCGGCCGGAATGGGAAGGCCATCGAAGATGCCCCGGCGAGCGCCGCCACGGCTCATCGTGCCGGTGCGAGATCTGGCGAGGTCAGAGACTTCACGAGTGAGGATCGAGCTGGGTCCTGGAGCCAGGGCAGGAAGAAGCGGACAGCCGGACAGATTAAATGTTTGGGCCGTAAGCAGAAACTAGAAATAGAGCAATAGATGCTCAGAGTTTGCATGCATGATTGTCAAATATGATCATATACAGGATTAATTTCAACCTTCCCTCCATCTGGAATGTTTTTTTTTCCACTAAAATCATTGTGTGATTAAGGATAAAGTCTAAATTACTACCCCTCTATTTTTTGATTCATTTTATTCTCACAACTTTGTTATTTAGCTCAATTTACTCTCTAATAAAATTTATCTTTTTTTTCTCTATGTATAAGTATCATTTTAAGCTAAAATTTTATAAGATGATAGAGCACATCATAACGCATGTTAAAAAAATATATCATAATTTTTTTCTAATTATTTTCATAGGTAGTGACATTTAATAGTAAATTAATTACTTAAGATATAAAACTATATGAAAATAATGATAAAAAATATGAAACATGTATTATGATGTTCTCTGTCATTTTATAAAATTTTAGCTTAAGATTAAGCTTATATACAGAGAAAAAGAGTAATTAAATCAAATAGCAAAGTTATGAGAATAAAATGAACTAAAAATAGTTTAAAAGGTTATTCGCTATACTTAAGGGTAATAATTTGAACTTTATCCTTTGATTAAAAATGACAACTATCAATGATAGTTGCAAAATTATGGAAGCAAAAACGGACGGTGTACATGTTTTTTCCTCAATACCACAGGAAAACTGTGCATATATTAAGAAGAAAACAGAGACTGTGCAATGTTTTTCTAAACGATAAATGGTAGACAGTCGATCAACCACCGTCTAACGTTTAAATGCCATTTAATCCTGTCTAGACGCTATTTAATTCCGTTTAGATGACATTTAGGCCTAAATGAGGGTAGCCGTTTACCGTTTAGACGGCTGTTTAATTCCGTTTAGAAAAACAGACAGGGTACAAATTAAAGCAGTTGTACACCATATTCTCATATATAAAACTGAGAAACAACCATAAAAATTCTAGAACACAGCTCCCAACTAATGTGCAGGCTTGGTTATAGGGCAGGGACGAATGAGATTCCTTTAGCTCCTGGTAGTTTCCATAGCCTTCCTGCTTCTGAAATCTGGGCTTGTGTGACACTTGGGAGTCTCGCCATAAAAACACAATGATTTCTATATTTCCAAATAATACAAGCTCCCAATATGATTACAGAATTGAGACTACGTTGAGTCAGACCACATGTTGCTGCGCTGATTCTCTCCCACCAGTCATGAGTCATACCACTTGCTTCACTAATTCTCTCCCACCAGCCAGCGAAGAGAGGATCATTAGGTTGTGGAGCAAGGGAATGAAGCCCTTCTTGCCTGTACAGAATATACCAATATTACTGTCAAAAACGCTGGATATGAGTAGGTGGTTTATAGTTTCATCTACTTGATCACATAAAGGGCAGTGTTCAGCTTTTGGTAATCCTCTCTTCTCAATATGGCATGTTGTCCATCAGAGGTTAAGATGGTGCCCATGTGTCAGATAAGATGGCCAGTAATGATAAAAAATGGATGAAACTTTTCATATTTCAGTTAAAATACACAAACAAATATCCGCACAAAAAAAAAGACCTCAGTTAAATCAAACCTGTAACTCTAAGATATGCAAAGAAGCAGAACTGAGTGATCCAATATTACGCAAGCATTTTATGAGCGTAAGCCTGCAAGCAATAACCTTCTCAACATCAGTAGATTAAAATTTTATGGGCAGCAACCAGCAAGCATATTTGCCTGTTATGGTCCTGTAAAAAGCATATTTTACAAGAGCATTATATTGTGAAACAAAAGGATTCTGCCAAATAATAAAAGAGAAAAAATGTACATGAAATTGTAGAAAGCATGTTTGCCAGTATATAATTTGCATGCCCCCAATTTAGCTTAATGTTCAGCAATGAAACACAATTCCTCTAAAAAACGACTTTGACTACTAAGATTATGATTGCAATCTGGGTTGAAATTTGTTCTGGAAGGCAGGGTTACAGCTGAGGGATATAAAACTGACAGTTACCTGATTGCTGAAAAAACAAAAATCAGACAGGCTTAAATTTGGGAAGAACAGATATAAGATTCATAAATAAGACATTGGGGAAGAAAGGAAAAACCGTACGCATTTGATACCCTGAGAAGGGGATAAACATCAGAGGCCATGGATCCGGCAGCGCACCTGCAGGAAGCCGGAGTGGCTAAGCAGTGCCGCGCACTGCTTCAGTCGATCCATACGGTCGCTTGATGCACCTCTTTGAGACCGAAGAAGGAAATCTGCTTTGCGCAGAGCGTACCGTAGGGTTGGAATCTGCGTTGCTCAAATCTGAATTCGCATATCTCAAATCTGAATTTTGGCCAGATCAGATATTCCCACAGCTAGCATCGTCGCGGCTCCGGCGGTGCTGTTTTGGGCCTACCGTCATTCCTGACCTCATAGCGCCATCCATTGTGTCGCTCGGCAGCAGGAGAGAGGGAGGGAGAATTGCCAGGAAGGGGACGCCGGTGCTGTTTGGATGTCCTGGATGGCTACAACAAATTTGTTCGTTGGTGCAACAACTGTTGGAAATACTCGCATTTTAGTCATGATTAAATTAATTCTAATAATTAGAAAATACTAACTATAACATGATTTAAAATACTACGTATAATACATACTAGCACTACGATCTAAATTTTTCGAAGCAATCGTGATCCCCCGATGCTAGTACTATAATACACATAAATAGCGAAAAAAAAGAAGCATGTCATTCTTATAATCGGTTTGTCAGCACAAATAGTTGCGCCAACAGTATATGAAGCAGACCGTCGATGTACATGCAGCAAGTGACCGGAGCAAAGAAAAAGCAGTCGAACGGTGTCGAAGGGAAGCAGACAAACAGTGAGCAGTGGCGGAGGTGCTTCTAAAAACCTTATACGACTCCTACCTCGTGCAGAGACACAGGGGACGTGAGTTTCGAAGACTCGCTTTCCCGACGTCGATGACACGTCGATAACGAGTGAAGAAGACAGAGCAGCGCAGTACTAAAGGGAGAGAAGAATGAAAGAATGGTTACGTGTTCTGAATGATGTCTCGCTCTTCTATTTATACATAAGAGTGCACACGTATATGGTAAGCAGGCCATCATATATAACATTTGTATATATGATAACTAGCCTACCATTTTATATGAATATGGTA
This sequence comes from Zoysia pacifica, assembly GCA_001602315.1. NCBI lineage: Eukaryota > Viridiplantae > Streptophyta > Magnoliopsida > Poales > Poaceae > Zoysia > Zoysia pacifica. Next base: position 108,200 of record BCLH01000297.1, read on the forward strand.
ACCAGCTTGTCATCAAAAGAATAATTACTTATCAAAATTGATAAGCGTAATATTTTTCTTTCATATATGAGTGGGCCTTTAAAATTTAAAGAAAGTTATTTGGAAAACTTCCAAATCTTCTAACAAAAAATCGGAGAGGTTTATGGGCCATGGCCAAGAATAAATATATGACATGTAGGAAAGCTACTCTAGTTCAATTTTATACTAATCTGCTGTCCTAAACAGCATATATCTGCAACATGGAGGTAAGTACTATTCGTGTAAAAGCGAACCAAATAATGCGAATGTAAGATGAAGATGTCATAATAGTATGCCCATGCACATGTGTAGGCATCAGTATGTGTTACATATGATCGTGCACCTGAGATTATTACCAAAAAAGAATGTATCTGCCCAAAGCATCCATATTGGATCTGAGCATAGCCTCGAGCTTCTCCCCTTGATTCTGAGTATATAGTTGCTGGTATATTGCATACAAAGATAAATTTATAAGTCAATAGCAGGAGCAGAGTCTAGAAAATGGATTCCGGAATTGCTCAACCTGATTTGTTACCATTCCCAATCCCTGCCGGCACAAGTTTATAACTATGTGCATATAAATAGGCATTTTGGACCCAGATTTTTAAGATTATGCTCTAATTTGCACACAAAAAAGGAAAATTTCAAGAGCAATCCCTGATCCTAGCACCTTTTTGGATCTATCAGTGATCCATATGGTCTACCTGAAATCCTCGTAAAAGTAAAAAAGATTACAGAGGAAACAGCACTGCACAACAACAGCTTCAGGCGGATAGCAAAATTGATGGTCAACAGCAGCAGTTGCACTAGTCAGCTAGACACTTGAAGATCGCAATCTGGCAGCCCAGTAATAGCACTTAGCAACATCCACGGGGGACAACAGCAGCTTCAATAAAATGAAATAAGCAACAAGAAAATTGGTACAATCAGGTAGGGAATTGAACCAGAACGTGCAGCTTTGCTTCCAAATCAGACAAGCAGATTGGGACCCGTCGTTGCAGTGCTTGAGGATGACCATGTGCATCTGGAGCTGCTGGAACCGGTGTTTCAGGAAAATCAAGCTTCCAAGCCGCTTGGCTGGTTTGCAAGGTGATTGATTTTAACCTTCCCTGCATCTCTAGCTAATTTCTGAAATTGTTGAATCCTGAACTTTAAATAACAACAGTTAATTCGTAAAACTGTGGATTCCTGAATTTTGGGGGAACATTCTAATAACATTAGGCGCCAATGGGATAATATCACAGAATTGATATTAGTTAATAAATTGAACAAAATTAAAAAAAAAACTTGGGGGAGATACGTTGTGTTTACTGACCTTCTCGCAGGGGTAGAGGCGCACAGCCACGTGAGTCCATGCAGTGGCACCTGCGGCGCTCAGGCAGGCGCCCCGCTGAGCAAAGGAACGGCGGCGCGGCGCCGCGAGGGGGAAGGGTGGCACGGCGCATCAGGGACGGAGTAGGTGTGCACGTCGAGGTGGGCTGTGCAGGGGTCATGGCGTGGCAAGGGCAGCGCGGGGAGGCGATGTGAGGTTCGGTGGCTCTGGAAGGGCAGTGCGGCGAGGTGCTCAGGCGATGTGGAAGGGTAGTGCAGTGCGTCGGGGATGGGGCAGGTGTGCGCGTCAGGGTGGGTCTGTGCGAGGCGGCGCTCTGAAGAAAATCTTGTTGGGATGTTTGTTGGGAGCGATCAACGATGGGTTAGTTTGTTAGGAACTTTGTTGGGGGCCCGTCGGTTCATATAATTATAACGAATAAACTAGTCTGGCTATAGAATTGTAATTTGTAGTCAGGTACAAATAAATAATAGTGTATATATACATACACCTTAGATGTTAGAGTTATTTTACACCCAACTGAAATTATTGAATTTATAATAATTATTGAATGTGGCAAGAAATCATAAATTACCAATAATACAGCATATTGGTGATAATTCCTGATATATTTCACTCGCCTTTGTTCAGTAATTAGTTGTGGGCCATGCGTGTCCAATAGAACTACCGTATACACACACACACGGTGGGTGAGGTCATATTGTGTGTTGTTATGCTATTCAGATTTCTGATTTCCCGTAGCATTCAAGTTTTTATAGCCGTGGTTAGAGCTCTGTCATTGCTTACTCAGCATTTGTTGTGAGAACATCGGAACTTGTGCAATCAACAGATTATGTACAATTTGGAGGTGTCTGGCGAGGTATTTTGGATTTTCTTCGAGGGTCTTCACGCATGCAAGGTAAAGAAAAAATATCATCTTGTCATGGCCTTGGTTGCTTCGTCCTTTCTCCAATGTGGACTTGATTGCCTCGTATTTAGAAAAGGCATGAGAGTGAATGGCACAACTATCATATATTTTATTTTCACACAAGCATGGAGCGTGCAACATGTACAACATATTAATTTAATTATATTTGTGGGTAATTCAGTTTCATTATTGCTAAGCGTTGGTGATTAATGATACTAGGCTATTTCGGGTTTAGTGTTATTCCACATCATGGGTGTACCAAAGTTACTGGAGGAGAAAAAATTACTAAAGAAACAAATTTAGATTTCAGATTTTCCGATGCTTTCTCCTTTTATAGCCTCGGTTAGAGCACTACCACTGCTTATTTATCGCTCACCATGAAGACATTAGAACTATTACGATCAACAGATTCTGTACAATCTGGAGGTGTCCGGTGCTGCGGTACTCTGGATTTTCTTTGAGGGTCCTCATGCATGCACTGTGGTGAATATATTTTGTCTTATCATGGCTATGGTTGCTTTGTCCTTTCTCCAGTGTGGGCTTGATTGCCTCGTGTTCAGAAAGGCATGGGAGTGAATGGCACAACAATCATCGCTTTGTTCTCACATGCACTAGCATGGGAATGATTGGCACAAACTCCATGACCTTGGCACAACTTCGTGCATCAATCGTCTTAATTTAGTTATATTGTGGGTAAAGTTTCATTATTGGTGATTAGTAATATTAGGCTATTTCAAGTTTAGCGTTGTTCTACAGCATGGGTGTAACACAATTACTGGAGGGAAATTTACTGAATGATCCGAAACAAAATTATGTATATATACCCAACACATTTTACTGAATAAAGTTGGACGAAATGTCTCGGTAATTACCATTGATATCAAATTTACTCTCAGTAGTTTATATTTTTATAGTCACCCTCAATAATTGTTATTTACCACAGAATTCTTTTGTGTTTGTAAATGACATTTTTTGTGACCCGGCTACTTTCTATGTACATAGCATAGAATATTTGTGACCGGGATATAAGTTCAAAATTGCAAATAGTACAATATTTTTTGCATTCATAGTGAGCATTACTTGTGGTTAGAAAATTAAGTTGATATGTGCTCGTTGTTCACCAATTTCGTTATGTTTGAAACATTTAAATGTTATGCAAATATGTATAAAATTCCATACACCTATAATCGTGAGAATCATAAGAGAAGGCATGTTTTGTGTTTAGTTATTCACTCCACTGCATTATTTTGGCAGCAGGCTTTGTTGCCATCTTTTGACGCATTGGTGTGGTGCAGATGGAATTAAATAAGGCCTTGGTTGGAATGGAGGTTGTTGCTTCCTTTCCTTCAAAGAAATTGAGTACGTGCAAATCATAGCTAGGAAATAAAACATCTGATCAGAACCAAGGGAAATCTTTGCTCATTGGCTCTTGCCGCCTGCGCTTGCTACTCGACCGCTCGTTCCTGCACGTCGGCGCCCGATAACCTGCTCCTGCATGGCGCTCGGCCCCGACTCCCGCTCCAGCACATCAGCACCACCGCCCTCGACCGCATGCTCCTGCGCGGCGGCCACCATGACCGCCCGCTCCTGTGCGTTGGTGCACCGCCCCTCCCTGATTGCCTGCTCCGTGTGACGCCCGCCTGCTCTTGTGCACAAGGATTGGTCGCCTGCTGGTCGGTGTGGTGCTGTTGTTGCAATTTTTACAGTGATGACGAGTACATTATACATCAGGAGTATGAGGATGAAACGTGGAGAACGAGGGGCCGCATAGTGCTTTGCCTGGTTGTTAGACTCTCTAGTGGTAGCCTAATATTCTTTAATGATTCTTGTGTTAATTCGTGCAATCCAAACGGCTCAATTCCTTTGTTTTTCATTCGAACAATTTTCTTATTTCCTTCGTTCCTATGTTTTTGTTATTGTTCGAGAAAAAAAATGTTTTCCGTTATTTCTACATTTTTTCAGTCCGACGTTTCAAAGAGGTACTGAGGCAACTAACTGCTGCAATTAACGTTCAAAATCAATTGCCTTCCTAATAACAAGAATGAGCTATGTGCATGCATGCATGCAGGAATGGCTCAGTTTTTGCCGCAAGCAGTGGAGCAGCCCACGTGTGACTTTTAATACTCCCTCTGGTTTTAAATTATTTACATTGTTGATTTTTAACATCAATTTTAATCGTTTGTTTTATTCAAAAAATTTGTTCTAATGTATAAAATTATTAATCATAATTTAAATTTCACTAATGATAAATATAATAATAACAAAATTTTACATATTTAAATAATTTTTTTAATAAAAAAAATTAAAGTTAATATTAAAAATTAACGGTGTCAATAAAAAGCTTCAGTATATAGCCCATTAACTCACCCTCGTTCTCACGCGATCGCACTCCAATGCCATGGGATGGCTTGAAGATCCACAGAGCTGGATGTTTATTGCCTCGCTAGCCTCGATCCCCGTGCAGATGAGGAAGCGGGGCAAGGCGCCCCTGCCACCAGGTCCGATGCCATTCCCAATTATCGGCAACATGATCACGATGATGAATCAGCTGACCCACCGGAGCCTGGCAGCGCTGGCCGAGAAGTACGGCGGCCTTCTGCACCTCCGCGTCCGTCGGCAGCGCGTCTTCGTCGTGTCCACGCCGGAGTACGCGCGCGAGGTACTCCAGGCGCAGGACAGCGTCCTGTCGAACCGACCGGTCACCACGGCGATAGCTTTCCTCACCCCTACGGCCGCGACGACATGGCGTTCGCACACTACGGTCCCCTTCTGGCGCCAGACACGCAAGATCACGGTCGCGAAGCTCGTCAGCCGACGGAACGCCGAGACGTGGCGCGGGGGGGGCGGCAACCAGCCCACCAACTCCAAGGGGCCTCTCCCTAATTAATAAGGCATATACAAAATTTATATAATAATAACTTAATATAACAATTAATTAGTTTAGTATAACAATTGCAAACAAGCAAATAGTATTTTGTAGTTTTATTCATTAGAAAATAAATATACATATCACATATAATATTTGTTATACACAATACCTAAGCAAATAGATATATATATATAGTAATTACATTATCTGGCAGGCGGCATCGTTGGGCTCGCAGTTTTGCCGCGTCTGTTGCGTTGTTATCTTTGTAGGGGGTCCATCTCTATATGTGTCTCTGTGCTGCGTATGCCCGCGCATGTCTATCCTGAAAGTTCTCTCGAATAAGAATAAGAAAATAAATAATGTTTTTCTAAACTTTCGTAGACTTGCTCTTCCGAAATGCCGATAGCATATTGGTGACAAGTGGAGAGCACAGGAGCAACGCAGCACTCAGAAATGGTAGTGGCTGGAAAAGTTATGAGTTCATCTGACAACGTCATGCCCCTTTTTATACAGAAGCTGCGTTATATTCATATGATAACTAATCAGCCATTAATTATCATTTACATGCACAAATAATCACTGTATTATAATAGTTATATATCTGCCATTAGGAGATCAAATTAATCACTATTAATTATGAAAAAATTGCTTACCAAAATTGATTTGTGCAATATTCTTCATACATGCAAAAATATAAAGTGAGAAAAGGAAACCATAAACCTACCAGGGCGAGAATATCGGACCATTCACATGCACATGGTCGCGGACCATGTACTCCCTCTGTTCTTTAATCGATGTCACTGTTGATTTTTAAATTTAACTTTAATTATTTATTTTATTTAAAAAAAATTGATAAATTTTATATATTTTGGTATAATTTGATTTATCATTAGAGTTATTTGATTCACAACTTAAAAATTTTGAATATTTGAATATATTTTTTAAATAAGACAAATAGTCAAACTTGATCGTAAAAATCAACGGCGATATGAATTTAAGAACAAAAAGTATTTAGAATTATTATTTGTCTACTAGGCTCAAATCTCCGAACTCATTTACGTGACCCTTAACTTTAAACCGGTTTATATTGGCAACCTGTGTAGGCTTTTGGGCTTTGTGTTGGGTTTCGCCCCAACCGTAATTAGCGACCATAAAGTTGTCCAATTCACCTCGCCCTAGCACAGACTACAACTAAACATTTCACATCACTACGACAGAACGTCTGAAGAGTCAACTCAGATTACTGATCGGGGGATTTCTCTTTGTCTCAAAATATAAGGGATTGAAAGAATAAGACAAAGTTTTTGTAATTAATTTGGTAAGTGGAGAATGGGTGAGTAGAGATAAAATGAGGGTTAGAAATGTCTTTTCCTTCTCTAATTATTTTGGAGATGGGAGAATAGAATCCCTTATATTAAGGGATGGAGGGAGTATCAGATAATCAGCAACCAGGGCCCTAGGCTTTAGTAATTTGAACGAAAAAGATGCCGTGGCAACCGATAGTTGTTTTTTCGCTGTTGGTTGTCATTACACTGCGTTTGTCATATCAAAGTAGTCGGTTGTCATTACATATGAACGGAGTCGGTTAATTAAGAAAATGATGCAAGAAGTTATTGTTAGAAATGGCGTCGGCCTGAGTACTGGTTACAACGGCATCCCACAAAAACATCCGCTTGGACAGCAATAGCAATAGCATCGATGTATTACAGCCAAATTGGTGTTGTTGCAATGTGAAGCATAGCTAAAAGGTCAAAACTTAGACGTGTTTGGTTCGGTTGATTTACTACGTAAATAGCTCACGGTGGAATCTAATAGCGTTGTTTTACGTTTGGTTAAACTAGTCTGTAATCAACTCGCGATGTAACTCGTTCCCAGCCTTCAAAAATGTGATAACATCCCTGAACCTACGTAAATCAATCCGGATCAGGTCTTCTCCCCAGATCGGCAGCAGATCCACAAGCTCCTCCTCCCGCCCCAAGCTGCCGCGGGAGACCCCTGCTCCGCCCGGCCGCCCCCAGCGGCCCTGCAGCCGCTCGAGCTCCATGCCGCTACCGACTTCTTCTTGCCCCTCGGCTGCCTAAGCATGCCGTCGCCAGCAGACGAGCTCCATGCTGCCGCCGCTGCGGGCCTCTTCTCCGCCCCTGGCCACACCTGCTCTGCCCCTCGGTTCCACGCCGCCACTGGCCGCCCAAGCTCCACTCCGCCGCTGCCGGCCGCCCAAGCTCCACGACGCCACCGCCGGCCGCCCAAGCTCCACGCCGCTGCTTCTCGCCGTAGGCCGCCCCTGCTCCGCCCCTCGACCGCACGAGCTCAACATCGCCGCCGGCCGCCCAAGCTCCATGCCGCCGCTGGCGGCCACATCTCCCCACCTGGCCACCCCTGCTCAGCTCCTCAGTCACCCCAGCTCCACACCGCACAGGTCGCACGAGCTCCATCCTCTATGCCGTAGTCGCCGGATTCTTCTCCGCCCCTCGGCCACCCGAGCTCCACCCTATTCCATCGGCGTGCCGAATTCTTGAGCATCAAGACCACTGTTCGGCCTCTGCACTGGTATTCGAATACTTGCATAAGAAGGATAAGGGTATCGAATACCATTACTGTATCAAAACAAACAAAGTGGGTAATCAATGATTCCATTGTCATTACCTCTGTATTTAGTTACCATTACCATTGACATTAACGGACCGCGTACCAAACATCACCTTAGTAGCGACTGGTTACAATATCGTTCTGTCTAACTTTTAACTTCTACTAACAATGTTCCAATGTATGAGAGGGAAAAACCTTCAGCTCCCACCAAAAGACTAACAAAAAGCCATCAGTAACCATAACATATTGATATTGATACATTAACATCTTTTCTCACTACAATTACAATGGTTCATATATATGAGCATGACACAATGCAGTGTCCACAAACTAAAATATAATAGAAATATAACACATACATACAGTGAGCTCGGGCAAAACAAATAAACAAGGATGAAGTTATGCATTCGGTTCTATTTAAAAACTGACTAATGGTTGTTTCCATTTCCGCTGCCATTAGCGAGACCGTAGAAATGATGCATTTGTACACATGTTTGTACAAACTACCTGCACAAACACCTTTTGTGCACGCGGATACCGCCTGCACAAAGATCCTCTTTGCAAACCAACCCTTTGAGCAGGTGTACATCCTAACGCAACTGTTTGTAGTAATCGATATATTTGCGCATGCGGTTCCCTAGGACGTCCGCGTGCACTAATGTGTTTGTGCAAGTGGTCGACTTACCCAGACCCACCTCGCTCTCTGTATTTGAGTCAGGGGTGTCGGGATAAACAAATTTTGTAATGTAGAGCATACTGCAGGTGGCTCGTATGGATATATATCCGTTGCCCTAGTACCTTTAAGGCAACATATCATTGTGCATACAACTAATTACTCATATCAGGTTCGTTAGTCGTACTTTTAAATTATTATGATACTTGTTTTAGAACTCAATGGTCACCTTGTTACTTGGAACTATATATGTACTCTCACAAGCTCAAAATACTGACACTGTTGGCTTTTAATGATACTTTTGACCATTTATCTTATTTAAAAAATATAATAAATATTATATATTTTGCTATAGTTTATATATCATTAAGCTATTTAAAACATGAATAATAAGCTATTTAAAACATTAATAATAATTTTACGCATTTGAATTTTTAAAATAAGACGTGTGAAAGATGATGTTATAAATTAATAGTGTTAATATTTTAAAACCGGGTGGAGTACTTATGCTATAATACTGACTGTACAGTTGGACATCCACAGATGCAAGCAACTGTGAGAAGGTGGTGGCCAAACCATCACAGATAATATCTAAAATCTCTGACACTGACTTCTAATTGACGACGAGGCTAAATATAAAATATATTTTCTCAGAGCTACAAAAGAAATAAGTCCTAATCTGGCATTTCTTTTACCACACATTTTTATTAGGGCTGTAAACAGATGCATCCAATTAACTTTACCCTCCAAACATTTTTAATTGAAAAATGAACTAATTTTTCAAAAGTGAAGGGGATTTTGAAATATTAGTTCTTTTTTAAGTAGGTTTGAGAGTAACCCACTTGCATCCCTGTTTAAAGGTTTCTATATATCATAATATTTATAATTTTTTTGAGTCTCTAACACATTAACAATTATTTAGACAAAGACTATTTCTTATCTTGATAGATTTGGTTATCGCTTTGTTCATGTGCTTCTTACCTTTTTCCAATTAATCTTTCCTTAGAGATTTTCTTCATCCTTCCACAAATATGTTGTTGATGCTGAAACGGATCCTTGGTCAACGCACCACATGCACGTTTGTGTGCGGAACATCGATGTCGCCTTGACCACGATCATTGCAGCACCTGAAAAATCAAGCTCGGGAGGGACCCGGTCAGAGCAAGATCTTCCTAGGGTTCATCCGGGCGCGGGAGGCCAGTCGGATCGCCTTCACACATCTCCGGAACAGGAGGAGGACAGAACTAGGGTTAGAGAGAGGGGATTAGGGTTTGGAGAGGTAAAACGTAAGATGCATTTGATAGAGATGATTGGGTACCTCCTCAGTCAGCTATAGCCTCTTTATATAGAGGTGAGATGGTCTTACCTCGTGGAGCCACGAATCCTACTAATTAGGAAACAAATTAGATTTGATCTGCTATCAAAACTTCGTTAATCGACTCCACCTGAGTGTCCCGCAATGTGTCAGATGCTCCGGTAACTGGAGACTCCGATAACATGCCAGATAGTCCGACGTGTAAACTCTCGGTTTCAAAGAGGGCTTATCGAATACTTCGGCACTGTGTCGGATGGTCCGATGTGTAAAACCCAAATCCAGAGAGGGCTTGCTGGATACTCCGGTAGTATGCTGGGTACTTCAGTGGTCAAATAAAGACGGAGCTTGCCGGATAATCTGGTGTCATACCGGACACTCAAGTGGACAAAAAGAGAGGGCTTGTCGGATACTTCGACGTTGTACGGCACACTTCGGTGAGCTGCTAATTTTGGATGTCAACATATGCCCTCTGTTTTTGGAAAGTATAGTCCCATAAAACATTTTAAGTACTTAAAACGCCTAAGGGCGATGGTTCTCGGACGCATCGGCCATGTCATCACTCTTAGCAATGATATTCTTTATATCATCCATCTTTCTTCAAGCCTCTTGCCATATACTTGGATGATACTTTTTCATGTACTGGCTATTAAGGGCCCTAGGCAATGGCTCTCTTTGCATATTTTCTACCATGTATGCATTCCAAGCTATGACTTTTACTATCTTATGGGGTCCTTCCCAACTTGGGGACCACTTTCCAAATCTGTTGCTTCTCGAGCCAACAGGCAGAATAGATTTCTAAACCAATTCACCCACCTAAAAAGCTTTGACTTTTACCTTCTTGTTGTAGGCTCTAGCAACTCTTGCTTTATCCTTCTCAATTTCCCTTAAAACGTTTAAGCGCTTATCAGTAACCTCGTTAATATTGTCTAACATCAATGTATGATATTCACTATGGACAAGTCATTTTGCTTGGCTAACCTTAAAGCTCTCAGATTTGCCTCGATGGGTAAAACAACTTCTTGTCCATAAACAAGCTCATATGGGGTTAACTTAATGGCTCCGTGGCTAGATATACATGAGCCCACAATGCTTCCGATAAAACTTCATGCCATCTTTTGAGGCTATCTTCTATCTTTTTCTTAATGAGCTTAATCAAGGTTTTATTAATAGAGTCGGCTTGACTATTGGCCTAAGCATAATACAAAGAAGAATTGAGTAGTCTAATTCCATAAGATTCAGCAAATTTCCGAGCATGACCAGATGTAAATGAAGTACCTTGCTCAGTAATCAAAGTTTGTGGGATGCCAAATCTATGAATAATACCTCTTTGTGTGTTATGTTCTTGAGGGCAACTGCTTCGGTCGACTTGGTGAAGTAATCCGTCACAACTAACATGAGGCGGTGCCCCTTCGAGGACGGAGGAGTATTTTCCCTACACAGTCCAACCCCCATCCTCGAAATGGACAAGGTTTTATGATTAGAGTTCATCATGGCAGCGGGCACCAATTGAATATTGCCAAATCTTTAGCATTCTTTGCATCCTTTGTAGTAGCGATAGCAATCAGCAATCATGGTTGGCCAATAAAATCTCGCTCTTTGTAATGGTCATTTAATTTTTGGAGCCGATTGATGTGTACTACAAATAATTTTATGAACTTCTCCCATATCCACTTTGTCTTTTTTATCGCCTAAACACTTTAAAAGTAAATCGTCAGTGTCGGCGATATAAGTTGTCATTTTGTAAAGCTATATGCCAAACCTTCCTATCTACACTTTAAGTTGGATTGCGAATGAAGGAAATAATGGAAGACCTCCAATCGGATGATTTGGCATCATCATGTTTTGATTTGCTAATAGCTGAATCTTCCAATTCTAGCATTTCAAGCATCGGTTTCTTGATAATTGAAAATTTACCTTTGCTAACATTATAACCGGATGCTTGCTGTGCCAAATCATTGGCTCTATTATTTTCTAGCCTAGAAACATGGTGTATATGAAACCCGTCCATATCTTTCATAAGATCTAGGCAATTTTCTAAAATGGTATTCAACGATCCATCTAAACATTGAAAATTTCTAGTAATTTGTTGCACTACTAACAATGAATCGCCAAAAGCCTCTACTTGCCTTGCTCCCATGGATTCTAACATCTCTAAACCGAATAATAATGCTTCATATTCGGCTTAATTGTTAGTACAAATATATTCCAATCGGTTAGCAAATTCAAAGTATTCATTGTGAGGAGAAACTAGAACTACACCAATACCTTGACCGTCTTTGCAAACCGATCCGTCAAAATATAACTTCTAAGGAATAAAAGCCACATAGCCAACATCTAAATCATGCTCTAGATCAACTCGATGTTCAATAATAAACTCCACAACAATTTGGCCTTTCACAGATTTTAGTGACTCATAAGCCAAATTGTATTTAATCAAAGCATATGCCCATTTACCAAGTCTACCACTAGATATTGGCCTATGTAATATATGTTTGAGGACATCATTTTGACAAGCAACTATGCAAGTACTAGACAGCAAATAATGTCTAAACTTGGTGCAAGCATAATACAAGGATGTAAGCTTCATGACCATTGAGATTCCCTAAAAGGTATGAATTGATTTTGGTAATTGAATGAACACAATATGTAACAGTTGTGATTGCAGGTACCACCCTGCAAATTCTACAACAATATGGTGGGCCTCCTCAATGGATGACAAGGATGATCTCAAGAAGAGGAGTTCCATTCTTCGGGGAACCAGAGCTAAGGACTAGCTAGAGAGTATATAGGATCGCCAGTACTATTAAGGGGGGTCAAGTCATACAAGTGTTAAGCGGTATGAATGCTTTTAGTTACTTCAGAAAGTCTTGAAGATGGCAGAGGAAGCAAAGCAAGCGAAGCTGAAGTCTAGTCGAAGACAGGCAAGTGCAGAAGAGTCACCGGACAATCCGGTGAGCCAGAAGAAGCTAATCCAGAGAGAGATGATCTCTGGAGTCGTGGAGAAAAAGTCTCCAGATAATCCGGTGGTGCAATTACAAGACAGTCCGGTGAGCCTGAAGACGAAGTCCAGAAGAGGTGTCTTTGAAAGTCCTAAAGTGAGAGTCACCGGACAGTCTGGTGAAGGTATGCACTGGACAGTCCGGTGTCATATGGAATAGATTCCTGAAAGGATGTTTCCTTGGTCTGCTGATAGAAGGAGTCACCGGATAGTCCGGTGGTGCACCGAACAGTCTGGTGGAAGGAGTCAACGGATAGTCTGGTGACTGGCAAAAACAGTCAGCTTTATAACATCATGTTCAAACAGTTGTTTTTGAGCTTGGAGCCTATTTAAACTGTGGAGAGGGATGTTTTGCTATATGCCTGAGGTCTGAATTGTTGGAGCAAACATGTTAGAGGCCAGGGGACAGCAAGAAGAGAGCACAACACAGATTGAAGATCTTTGATGCTAGTAGGAGAGTGATAGGAGCATTCATAAATTGTTAGAGCTTGTGGGGCTTTGAGATGAGTGATCTTTGCCTATTACTCTTGGTTTTGGCAGCCTAGACTTGCTAGGAGTTAATGTTCGAGCTTCCGAAGAGATTGTGGAAGATAATACTAAGTTTGTGAGTGGTTTCGGGTCTCCCGCTAGAAAGGGATACCAAGAGGGAGCGTCCAGAGAATTGGAGGCCTTCTCTAGTGCGAGGGTATTGTGTGCGACAGCTGGGCCGACGGTGACTTTACTCCAAGAAGTGGACCATACCCTTGGGAGCATCATTTCATAAACGGCAAGAGAGACCAAGACATCGGCGGGAGTGGTCCAACATGGATTACGGGAAGGCGCCAACCTTTCAAGACCTAAAAAAAATCACTGTGCATTCTCTTGACTCTCTTTCTCTCTTTACTTTCCGTGTTTCATACCTTTGAGTAGAGTCTTAGGTTGCTTTTCGATTTCTATTGGTGGCTATCATGCTAGTGCTTGTTGCTTTTATCCTATCACTAGCATAATTAGGAGTCTTGGTCAACTAGAATTGTGTAGATTTCTCTTGTTGTAGTTTGAGTCTTATAGTTTAAGTTTGTAGCAAATTAAATCCTATAAGTCTACCGATTCAATCTCCCTTAGTTTTCTTGATCTTTACAAGTGATATCAGAGCCAAGTGCTCATTTTTGAGCTTCACCACCTTGAATAAGGATGCCGAACGGGATGTAACATCCACTCATATTAGATGAGGACGAGTACTTGTATTGGACGCATGGGTGGAGCTAGAGGGTGGACAGGTTCGGCCGCGGCCCACCCTGAGATTTGGTGAATGAAAGAATTCAGATGTCTTGTCAACTCCCTACCGAGTTGCCACAATGGCATCTTCGTTTAGCAGCGACGAGGGCAGTGCATCTTCGTTCATCTGTGGTCTGCATCTAGAATAGGACGGAACATGGGCACGTAGGGGGTTTGAGCAACGGCCAAGATTTGGATACGAGGACTACAGTGATGCAAATTGTCTCCAAGCGGTGACGCGCAGATGAGCTTGGTCGAGAGGCAGGGGACAGACAAAGAGAGGAGGAAGAAGAGGCCGGTGTAGCTAATGGGCCAAATGGGTTGTGCAAGGTAAGCTTTGTTCAGTTTCTTCTTCATCCTTTTAAAAAAAATAATAGATCAATCCTGGTAGTGCGGCAAAATTTCCCAAATGTTTTCAAAGGGTTTGAACTAAATACAAATTTAAAGGGAATAAAATCCCATGAATTTTATACAATGAATAAATTGCATGAAATGTATGAATTTTATTAATTTGTATTGTAAAGTTGACACTCCATATTTAATGAATGGAGAAAAAAAATTTGGCCCACCCTGCCTTTGAACCCTAGCTACGCCACTGATTGGAAGGCCCATGTGCAGGCCTACCTAGAGTCAATCGATGGGAAAGCGTGGCATGTGACCAAAAATGCTACAAATGTGGATGAGAGACTTGATCCTGTCGTTATTAAGTTCAATGCAAAGACCAAAAATGCCATCTTTGGGTGCATTTCTAAAAATGTCTTTTATAGGATCAATGCATCTTGCACCGCTTATGAAATATGGTCTCAAAGGCAAAATATTCATGAAGGCTCCGCCGAGGCCAAGGAAGAGTGTTACTACGTTCTCAAGAACAAATATGACTCTCACTATTTTGCCACATGAAAAGGCTAACAATGTTTACTCTCGTTTGCATGTAGTGGTGAAGGAGATAAATGCCTTGGGCCTCAAGAGCAAAATTGATGACATTGAGATCATGAGAAAATTATTAAGGATTTTGCCGTCAAGCTACAACTCCATCGTCATGTGTCTCTGTCAAGCTAACTTGGCTAACCTCTCCTTGGATGTCATGCTTGGGAAGCTTATGGTCTATGAGGAATATATGTTGAGCACGTCCACCGACACTCAATTGCCTAAGAGAGCAAAAAAAGAATAAGAAGAAGGTGGAGGATGATGAGAGCGACAATGAGGACCTTGTGCTCCTAATGAAGAAGCTTTTTTTGCAAGAAAAGACCCTCATCCTCAAAACGCAACTCTAGATGCTTTAATTGTGGCAAGAAAGGCCATTTTGCCAAAGAGTGCCCCAAGCCCAAGAAAAAGAGCAAGAAGCAAGCTTCAAATGAGAGTGATGATGAAGAACATGTCTCAAAGAAAAAATTCAAAAAGTTCTTTGTTAAGGAGAAGAGCAAGGGAAAGGATAGAAGAAAGTCGCCGACAAAGCCTACATTGTTGGTGAGTGGCTCACCGATGATGATGATTTGGATTCCTCCTTTTCAAGTGAAGATGAAGAACTTGCGGGTATTGATATAACTTGCTCCACCAATGAGCTTCCACCACCACCTCTATGCTTGATGGCCCGAAGTTGTGAGGGCTACATGAATAAAGATGATGGTCTTGAAGAAGAAGAGGAGGACTATGATGATGAAGATGATGCTCCAAGCTATGATCATCTAGTCCTCATCCTTGACAAGGCCAATAGGACCATCATCAAGAAGAACAAAAAGATCGAGGTGGTGACCAAGTAGCATGAAGTAACGGTCTACTGGGTTTGAGAGCTTGAGGGTGAGCTCAATGCCTTAAAACAATCTCATGATGCTCTACGCGAATTCTAAGTGAGAAGCATAAGGCAGCGGTCCTCACTCATGAAGCTCTTGACCTTGACTCTCTCTTTAACTCTCCCAAACATTCTAATGAAGCTTCTACTTCTTGTAATATAATACTCTCCAAGGAGAGCACTAATCTTGAGCCTACTATTTTGAAGAAATACATGAAGCTCAATGAGGAGAGAGAGGCCGTGATGGATGCCTTTGAGTGGCTTACTAGAGGAAGCCGAATTCAAAAGGATATCCTAAACCAAAACTTTGTCAACAACAACAACCACAAGGGCCTAGGATCATATCCTTGCTCTATCAACATCATTGGCAACGAAGATGAGATCTCCGCTTGGATAGTCCTGCTCATGGCAAATGACTACTATTGTGAGGAGTGTTTTCTTGATGGTCACCGCTCCAAGGCTAACCTTTTTCATGAGGATGTGCATTACAAGCTTCTTAGGGCAAAAGATGGAAAGGTGAAAGCTAAGCCGCTCGGAACGCCAAATGATAAGTGAACAATCAAGAAGATTTAGGTCTCCAAGGTGATTGTGGACCGAGAGAGGAAGCCTAAACTCTCTTGGGTTTCTAAGAAGAAGAGAAGGGACCAACATGGTGGACCGTGAAGGAAACTGAAGATTCTAGAAGTCCACCACATGTGATCGAGCTTCAACGGCAATCTACACTTCAAGGAGGTTTTCTCTTGTACGTAGTAGAGTAGGTTTCTTTTCTTGTCTTGCATAGTAGTTAGAACTCTTTCGTGGACTAGATATTTGCACTATCATGCATCATGTGTAAAAAGATAAAAGGAAAAATAAAAAATTAGTCAAGCCTAACCATCTTGAGATATCCATAAGTATGGGAGAAGAGTTTGAGAAGGTGGTTTGGCTATCTCAAGGCAAAGTGGTGAGCTTATGGTGAATAAGCTTGAGATGGGTCAATTTGGCATTGGATAAGTTTCTTTTATGCAATGTCCTTTAATTTGCTTGCATCTACATGTCATTTTTTAAATTCCTTGCATTTGCTAATTTGTTTGCCATGCATTTCATATAAGAACCACGGAGGAGGCGTTATTCTTGGAGAAAGTGACTACATTGCCTAATGGATTCACATACTCAAACAATAACTAAAGCAATTGCAAGCTTCATACTCATTGAACCTTGTGTCAAACGGTCTCTAAGATTCCCACTTACGCGCACCATGAACATAGGTTCAAACATTCCCTTTTTGGCTCCTTCATGCTTTAATTTTTTAGCTCGATCTTATTGCAATTTGTGAAAACTATAAACCCTTTAAAGGTTATCTATTTGCAAAAGAGTGTTTAAGAGTTCCCCTTCTAGACAAGTGTGGTGTTTATTTTGTTTTTTTCGTGAGGACACTTCAATTCTAGAAAGAATTTCCTTGATTCTGCAATTACTTGAGGTCACAAAACAATTTCGTGCCTTCACCGGATAGTCCGATGATTGCATCTTAGCGATCAGTCAATGCAACAGAATTGAACAAACATCGAACATTCTGACGAGTTCACCGGACAGTCTGGTGACTGGAAGATGAAGTGGTTGCTTCTCTAGAATCGGAATTCTGCAAACACCAGGCAGTCTAGCTCTTTGTAGTCACTAGACAATCTGCAAGACCGTACTGTCCGGTGATCGGCTTTGTCGGCGAAATCTCAGCCATCCTTTTCCTTTGAAATTCAATCCCGGTCGTTGATCTCGGTTTTAACCAATCCACACGTGTCTTCTCCCTCATTCCAAAAATCTTGCGGTTTCTCAACCAGATTGTCGCTGCCTCTGTCACCGCGCCGCATTAGCCGCTCTGCTTTGGCTGCTACGCTCGTGCCTCGCCAAGTCGCCATCTCGCTCTCTGCCGTGCACTGTCGCCACCCACGCTCACGCGTCACTGCCCTGGCTTGCTCGCACCAAAAACCACGCGTCGCCTAAGCCTCGTGTCACCTGAGCCTTGCACCGCCCCTTGCCATGTGCCGCCCTTCACCGGCCGCCACCGTGCCTGTCTCTGTAGCGCCGTCGCTGTCCTAGCCCGTGCTTTTGCTCCACTTAAAAAAAAAACGGTCAGTAGGGTTTTGTGTCTCGCGCGATTGGACGTGTTTTCGGCGTGTGTTTCGGTGATTTTCGGCACTTCTCCTTCGGGGTAATGCTTCTACTCTTCCATTTTATCAGAAAATGCCCCACATTGCCTTGTGTTGATTAATTAGAAAAATTGGCATTATCGAGATAAAAGTTCAAACATTTATTGCTAATTGGAATAAAGAGTTGATGTTCCTTGTACTTGGTTCCATATTGAGGTTATCTCCTTCATATTTAAATATGGCATTGAGTCTCTCTGTCACTAGTGTCACAATTTGGATGCATGTCTTTTATATAAATTGTGACACTAGTCCGTCGATATCCCCATTGGTCATATTTGCTTCTTTTGATTGATGATATGTTTTTGTTTCCACCGCTAGGACTTCTATATGTGTCACTTGCCTGCGATGCTTACAACCTTTATCTATTCCTATGTGGTGCAGTAACAACATGTGCAGTGGTCAGAGGACAGAGGACAGGGTCAGAGGTTTCAGCGGCAGTCTAGATCTCTCTTGGACGGGTTAAGAGCCAAGCTGTTAATCTATCAGGTTAAGAGCTAAGCTATTAATCCTATCTTGTTAAGTCAGCTTACCAGTTGTGCTTTCAGCGACAGTATATCTTGCAGTGACGGTTGATAGTATGGGCCATCAGAGATCGTCTGCAGAGGAGAAGGGAAAGCGCAAGGCCGTAGAGCCTGAGAAGAAGAAGAAGCAGAGGACCAGAGATCCAGAGTGGGATCAAGCGCTAGCAGCAGTAGATGTGAACGTACCTCCTGAGAGGAGGAGTGGAGTGCTGAGGTTTACAGGCGCAAGGGACAGGGGAGTCGAAGAGATCGACCCGTCAGAGAGTGGCGCCCACACCCTTTGTCGCAGAGGTGCAGCCGCGGAGAGCTTCTGCCTGTCATTCACGGTAGTCGAGAACCACACAGGGAGAGGAGGCACAACAGGTTTCACCGTCGACGCCACAGAGGTGTCCTCACTCTAGTGCTGGGGTCTGCTCAGTCTGCACAGCCAGAGCCGAGAGAGCTCACCGGGCTATGGCCAGAGTTGTTGGGGAGGAGGTTGATCCACTAAAGATCAAAGGCCCGGCCATGAAGGCCAAGAGGAGAGTGGATTTCACTGTATGGGTCCCCGCAGCATGTGATGCCGACGCTGGCCAGTTCTGGATAGTTCTTCAGTGCAAGATATACGAGGCTCTCAGATGACAGTTTGCCACTAAGGGCAAGAGCTCTGTATTTGCTACACATTGCCACTGTTCCTTTGAGGCACTTAGCAGAGGCATTGAGACTGACATAGAGGAGCATATATATTGCATATCTACCTGGTCATATAGAGTTGGTCACCCAGCCCATGAGATACGTGTGGAGGTAGTTTTACAGTTCTATGCCTCCCTATGAATCTCCCCCAACAGGTCACAGCTTTGGTTCTTATACCGAGGGAAGACACATCACTTTGAGAGATCTGATGTTGTGTCTGCTTTGGAGTTCTTATCATCTCAGACACGGATCAACGCACTGGCCCATCTAGACTTCTTACTACCCGACATATCTTTTGAAGGAATAGAGCCAAGTGACAAGAGGATGAGTGTTGACTTCTCGCCACCACATGAGGAGCATTACTCGAGGCACCTCTGAGATTGACACGAGGCTTGTGTTTTGAGGGGGTTGCTAGGCAAGTCGATAGCACCGAGAGCTAGCTATAGAGAGTGGGTGATTATACTACATCAGTGGCTGCTCTGTTTCTTGTTGAGGCATGAGGTCTTCAATATGATTGATTTGCTACTAGCATAGATGGAGGATGTGATATATGAGGGGATTGGAGCGCGTCAATTATCTTTTGCCCACTACATTTGTCTGTTGTTGAGAGCTGACGTTATGACTGAGGAGTATGGTGATTTGCCAGAGATTACCACACCTTTCAGTCCAGTTAAGCCGTCTGACTCTAGGGTTATTCGAGTGTCTGCTTCTCAGAGCACCCCTGCAGAAGAGGAGACCATAGCCCCCGAGGATGTTGAGTTTGAGACCGAGGTTTTGAAGGGAGCACAGCTAAGGGTTGGGAGCACTGAGGCTCCAGGTTAGGCCGAGACTCCTACCTCTCGTGCCAAACTTGACCAAGCTCTTGCTGCCAAACTATGCTATTTAGACAGAGCAGGCCGAGTAGAGGAGGTTCAGGCAGGAGCAGGAGGAGAGGATCAGACGAGAGAGGTCCAAATTTGAGGAGAGGATCCGACTCGAGCGTCTCAAGATTGGGGAGAGGCCCAGGATGGAGAGAGATCTGGCTAAGCAGAGGTGACGACAGGACCAGGTGCTTCACGAGAGGTCGCAGTGCACTCAGCTGAAGATGGCAGTGAAAATATCTTACATGTCTGCCGAGTTTGGAGCTATAGCATCTTATCTCCAGGGGATCGATATGCCACCTCTATCTGCTTTTCCGACAACTACTCTACCGGGTCCCCTGCCCTCACAGCTATAGCCTATAGCTCCACAGCCACAGAACTCATCTATGCCAGCTTTTACAGCGCAAGTTCAGCAGCCACAGCAGCAGTAGCAACCCAGTTTCAGTATACTGCTCTTAGCTCTGCTATCACCGTTTGTACCCTTTGGAGCAGTCAGCACTTCAGCACCTACCGGAGGAGTTAGTGTCCCAGTCACATCTTCTCAATTCTCTCCGATTTTCTCGTACTCCATGTCGGCTCTATTTTCTTTAGCTAAGCCTAGAGTATCAGTACCGGTATTGGAGACAAGGACAGCAGTGGGTAGTTCTCCGCTTGCTCCGAGAGTCTTTTCTTTCGAGGCTACCATTGCTAAGTCAGTTTTGACAGAGCCACCGTCATAAGTGTCAGAGGCAGAGCCAGCAGCCACCACAACTGAGCAGCCCAGTGCTTCAGATGTAGCAATTCTAGTTGAGGCCAGATACACTTTAGAGGAGGCAGTTCAGGCCCATGGCACAGCCCATTTAGATCAGCCAGCTTCAGCTGATCGCAAAGAGCCCTCCCTGATAACGTCTTCTGGCCTGAGCGTGTTTGATGACCATGAGTAGCCGAGATATGGGTCACCAGCAGCCAAGCCAGCTACAGAGGAGCAGCCTCCAGCCGTCACTACAACCGCTCTCCAGCCATGCCAGTAGAGGATTAAACTTCTTTAGGTCTGTAGTGTTGGGAGTGCACCTTGTGGTGTATCATTTTGAGAGGCTAGCCGTTTAGGGAGAGGCCGTGGATGGTTAGCTAGGGCTTTGGATCTTATTTGGTGGATTTCATTAGTCCTTTGTCACATTTTAATGAGCTTGTGTTATATTTGATCTTTTAGCTCATTGAGGTTCACTTGTTTTTCGGGCTAACCCCAGTGGTTTATTGTGTATGATTTCCCTATTTGTTGTGTTTGTCTAGAAGGTTATCTAGTGCGTTGCGGTCCCTTTTATATCCTATCGTGCACTAACCTTTGTCTACCTTGTGTCTCTCTTCTCTATATACTTTCTCGATGCCATCTTTTTGTGTGATTAGATGACAAAGGGAGAGAGTCCTTACAATCGGGAGAGAGATCAACTTTCAAAAGGAAGACAAAGGAGGAGAGCTCATGCATTTTTTAGGGGGAGTCATCAAGATAAGGGGGTAAGTTTTCTTTTGAGGTGTGCTTCTTTCCTTTACCTCATATCATCTCGTTGAAAATTGTTATGAGTACTTTGGATATCATCAATCATCAAAAAGGGAAAGATTGTAAGCTTCATGACCACCAGTACTAAGGTATGAATTGATTTTAGTGATTGAATGAACACCAGTACTAAGGACCACCCTGCTAATTCTACAACAACGTTGTGAACTTCCTCAATGGATGACAAGATGATCTCAAAAAGAGGAATTTTGGGCTTTAGTGGACCAAGACTAAATACTAGCTTGAGAGTCTATAGGATCAACAGTACTACTAAGAGGGTCAAGTCATTCGTTCTCAAGTCATACAAGTGTTAGAGTGATGAGGACATCACTCCTTAATATACAACAAGACTTCTCAAATTAGTATTGATGAAACTCACGCACGACAATTGAGATTAGAGGTGAGCTCGTTCCTAAACACATGTCTTCTTTTCTTTGAGAATAGATTGCTACATAATGACTTTATCATGATTAGAAACATTGGAGAGGGTCAAAGGAAGCATGAAGGTGTTGGACATGCTCAAGATCAACAAGGCACATTCAACCCCGGAGGAGATCCAATCCAATTCAGGTTCGAGTCTGAGTCGGACTCCAAGAGCAGCTTGCACTAAAATGGATGCCCTGGTCTCATACGAGCTCCGTTTTGGAAGTTATAGATATGGATGGAAATCCAAGGAGATAAGCTTTTCAACGGATTTAATCTCGTGCGAAAATACTTCCTAGATCTCCAGGAATCACTGAAACAATATAACATTTAGAATCTGTCAAGGTGTTGTGACACCATCTTTTAGCTCTTGGGCTGCGTAAATTTTCTAGGCCCATTAGTATTAGGGTTTGTCCGCTAAGGACGTTCTAACTTCTATATAAACAGTATCCACATCATTAGGAAGAGTTTTTGATTAGTTTTTATCTGTTATCAAACAGTTTTGTCGTTTAACGGTTTGTTGGTTTTCTAACTTTGTGATTTAATTTGGATTTGGCAATTGAGTTGTGTTCTTCTTTGTTTTTGCTTGTGTTCTTCGATTCACAGGTTAGGATTAGCCTTCTTGGCAAGATCAATCTTGTGTGCATAGTTGATAACCAGAGGAGAAGTAGTGTTGCGATTGCTGGGTTCGAATCATGTTGATTTGAGGCTGGATCGATTGTGTGTCGCATCTCCACCAAATCAAGAGTTACCACGACTTGACAGAAGATCAAAAACCACGTACACATGAAGTGGTAATCAGAGGTTCAGGTATACCGTCAGATTACATCTATCCTTGTTGATTTTATATTCATCTTATCGTCCACAGAAAAGCCGCAACAAAAAAAATAGTAGATCGTTAGGTGGTCTATGTCCAAGCCGCGTTTAGCCTTTGCATAATTTTATTTCACAGTCTGTGGTGTTGAATTTTTGTCCTTTGTTTGTGTTTTGGTTGCTAGATTCCAATTTTTTTTTTGCATCCAGTTGTTTTTTCTTCATTGTCAATCGTTTGCATCGTTCAATCTATTATCCGTGTTCATATCTGTTATAATTCATAAAAAAGAATTGCCACCCATTCATCCCTTGTTTTAACCACTAACATATCTCTTGCATCCAAATTACTTATCCATAAGCTTTCATCATAAAATCATCTACAAAATTCGCACCCAATTTCCTATCCGAAACTCTTTTGAGCCTTTGCCATATATCTAATACGGAGATTAATCAATAAAATAGTTATAACTTTTGTTTCTGGACTCCAATTGGACATATAAGTACTTTGTATATATCTACAGAAAATTTCCAAACCTCTTACAACCCTAGATACAATTATTTCAGATCAAAAGTTTCTATTTTTACACTCTGAATTTTCAGAACAGATTTAATAAAAATTAAAAAAAAAATTATAGGCCACATATCGTCATATTGATCTGAAATTTGGTCGTGTATTATCTTTTATGCTTCTGGTTTAGCAAAAAATATCATAAAAATAAAATAAAAATAAAAAATTTTGAAGTTCAAGAAGCTGGAATTAACTTTTTATGATTTAGTAGCCGAAAATTTACCTTTTCTTGAAGATCTAGTTGCCAGAAATTAACCTTTGCTGATTTTTCAAGTGCTGAACAGTTCGCTAATTTTTGGAGCCTTATCATTTGTGTTGTTGCTGCCCTTAGATATCTTCATTTATATTCTTCTAACATCTAGATTCTTTATAAGATTGGACCAGCAACTAGAACAGAATGCTTAGAACACTTATTTAATATTATTACTATCTATTATAGAATTGTGTTTCACTGATCATTATTTCAGCCTTCCAAGCTCCACATACACACCTTGGATCAGCATTGTATTTGACCCTGCAATTGTGGAATTACGACTCCATAGTTTCTCCTGCCACTGCTTAACCATCTTTTGCTTTGCTTTGGTAAGAACCTTGCAAGAGCACGGTAACCCATTTCCTTTTGCAAAATTTTCGCCACCCATCCCACTGTAGCTGTAGGAATAATATTTTGTGCTTCTATATGCTCTTTTTCTAACCATGACAGGAAGAAAAGGAGGTAAATACAATGTGTGTAGTGATTTACAAAGAGTCCTTGACAATATCGATGCCAACTTTAAAAAACGCAATGAGTTTATGGACAATATGTTGGCAAGCCTTGAAGATGTAATCCACTTCTAAGAAATGTTGCACGTGATCAAAAGACGCATGAGGTTAAGACCATTGCTACATCATCTCCTTTCACGAGTAATTATATTCTTTCATCTCTTCCTTTATATGATGATTTAGATTCTATTAAATATATTGCTTGGGAAAGAGAGATGGATAATCTATTTGAACAATACCGTATGTGTGAAAGGAGAAAGCTTTTGAATATTTGTAGTGCATTAGTTGATAGTGCTTTAACTTGGTGGCAATGTTTATATATAACTAAAAAACATCCTCGGACATATAGTGATGCTAAAATTTTAATAAGAGAAACTTTTGTTGATACATCCTCTGAACCTATGTCTAGTTGCGATGTACACTCTTTGGAGGAGGAGCTTTCTAGTGTACCTCCTGTTGCACCTAAAATTTTGCAGAAAATTGAGATTGAACAAGAAGTTGGAAGTGATACAGACTTAGAGAAAGAAGAGATATACAATGTTCTATTCATAGCCCAACATGAGACTGATGATAAAACACGCCAAAAAGTATTGATGAAAATGAGAAGAAACTTATTGAACATCGATATACAAAAGGTGACAATATTTTTGTTGTCTTTTGTAAAGCAACCGCTAGTATCACTTTTTATCTATTTATCTTTGTTAATGTTTGATTTTTCCACTACTTCTTGTGATAAGGAAACGTTGTATGCCGATATTTCTATTCTTCCTCTGCAACAAGAAGTGAATGAATTCGATACTCCTAATTTTTATCCATTCACTAGTGCTGAAATTAAACATTTCACACC
>BCLH01000297.1:133126-165882 GCA_001602315.1 Zoysia pacifica
TGTAAAAATGATGAGCTAAAATTGATATCTTCTTCAAACACTGTAGGTTATATTGAATATGATTATTTTGTGACTATCTTCTCCAAACACTGTAGGTTATATTGAAAATGATGAGCTAAAATTGCTATCTTTTTTAAACACAGTAGAGAGGATGATATTTTCAAAACCTAAATTGTCTTTGTTAACTAGAACCAATTTTTATGTTATTGACAATTATGATTCTAGAGGTGTCTTTATGGTGCAAAGAATTTTACATTTGTTCGAATTTGACAACTTCTTATGTTGTGCGATTAGATGACAAACTAGAAGATTGGAATAGCAACTACAATGTCATGTCATTGTGCGATTAGATGACAAACTAGAAGATTGAAATAGCAACTACAATGTCATGTTATGTGTTGCTGGGATAAAATACGTTTTACCTTCTAGTGAGATTGATGATAATGTTTCATACAACATGAATTGCTTGGAGAAGAAGTTATTCCAAAACATTTGTCGTGCTGATTTTTATGATACAAATGCTTCATGTGGTGCCTTAGTATGCAAAGATGCATTATTTTCATGTCATGGTCTTTCTAGCTATTTGTCTGCTCCTGTTACTAACTATTTTGATGTGAACGTGATTCCCGATCTTCCGTCAGGTTGTGATAACTTTAGATTTGGTGGAAATGCGACGCACAATCTATCCGACCTCAAATCTACATGATTCGAACCCTGCAATCACAGCACCACTTCTTCTCTAGTTATCAACTGTGCACACATGATTGACCTCACCAAGATGGCTAATCCCGACCTTCAAATCAAAGAACACAAGCAAGAACAAAGAAGAACGCAACTCAATTATGAAATCTAAATTAATTCACGAAGTTGAAAAACCAACAAATCATCAAACGACATAACTGTTTATAATAGATGAAAACTAATCAAAATCTATCTTTAATGATGTGGCTATTGTTTATATAGAGGTTAGAGCGTCCTTAGGGGGCAAACCTTAATACTAATGGGCCTAGGAAAGAAACATGGACCAAAGGCGAAAAGATGGTGTCATAGCACCCTAACAGATTCTATACGTCATATTGTTTCAGTGATTCTTAAAGATTTAGGAAGTATTTTAACACAGATTTAGATTTCTTAAATTCTTATCTCCTTAGCTTTCCATCAATATCTAAAACGTCAAAAACGAAGCTCGTATGCGACCGAGGCACCCGTTTTAGTGTGGGCTGCTCCTGGAGTCCGACTCGAACTCAAAGTTGAGTTAGATTGGATCTCCTCCGGGGTTGAACGTGCCTCGCTAGTTTTGAGCATCTCTAAGTCCTTCTTCATGTTTCCCTTGATCCTCTTCAATGTTTCTAATCATGATAAAGTCATTAGATAGCAATCTATTCTCAAAGGAAGGGATACATGTGTTTAGGAACGAGCTCACCTCTAATCTCAATTGTCGTGCGTGAGTTTCATCAATACTAATTTGAGGAGTCTTGTGTGTATCTAAAGTAGTGATTTCCTCATCATCCTCCTGTTATTGTTTTGGAGTCGTCTTCAACTCAAGTTCATTGTCAGAACCTTGACTCCATCATGCCCTGCAACCTGCATGAATAGGTGAAGGCCATGAGGATATTTGAATGCAATCACTTGGTAGCTCAAAGATCCTTATAATCTAATCATTCTTCCCTTCTTGATATAAAGCCATCCTTGGTTCGTTCCTCTGGGTATCATGATACTTCTGCAAATGGTTAGTAATAGGAGTGCACAAATAGCTAGAAAGATCATAACATGCAAACAAAGCATCTTTGCACACGAAAGCATCACATGGAGTATTTTTTTACTATAAAAAACATCAAGATCAACTTTTTGCCAAAATATATTTTTGAAATAATCCGCATGATCAACATCATTATCATTCTTATGAGAGGCTATAAAGTGTATTGTCTTAGAAAAACTAGATAAACATGAAACTGCATGATATTTTTTATTTCTATCATCTAGTGTGTCATTTATTTTGACCATGCAAAAGGATTTCAAATTTGAGCAAATATAAACTCTATGCACCATAAACACACCTCTATGGTTAAAGTTGCCTGTAATATAAAAATTGGTTCTAGTTAACAAAGGCAATTTAGGTTTAGAAAATATCATCCTCTCTACAATAGCAAGGTCCCAAAAAGAATTATATTCAATATAACTCACAGTGTCTGGAGAAGATAGCAATTTTAGCTCATCATTTTCATATGTAACAGGTGTGAAATGTTTAATTTCAGAACTAGTGAATGGATAAAAATTTCAAGTATCGAATTCATTCACTTCTTGTTGCATAGGAAGAATAGAAATATCGACACACAACCTTTTTTTCTCATAAGAACTAGTGGATAAATCAAACATTGACAAAGATAAATGAATAAAAGGTGATACTAGCGGTTGCTTTATAAAAGTAGGACAGACAAGAACTTTTAGCACAACAAAAATATTGTCACCTTTTGTACATCAATGTTCAATAAGTTTCTTCTCATTTTCAGCAATACCTTTTGACATGTTATGATCAGTCTCATCTTCGACTATGCTTGAAACATTGTGTAGCTCTTCTTTCTTCATATATGTATTACTTTCATCTTCTTGTTTAATCTCACTTTACTACAAAATGTTAGATGCAATAGGAGGCACAGTAGAAAACTCATCCTCCAAATAGTGTACATCACAAATAGACATAGGTTCAGAAGATGTATCAACAAAAGTTTCTCTCATTAAAATTTTAGCATTACTCCATGTCGGAGGATATTTTTTAGTTATATATAAACATTACCACCAAGTAAAGCACTATCAACAAATGCACTAGCAACATTCAAAAGTTTTTTTCTTTCATACATACGGTATTGTCCAAATAGATTATCCATCCCTCTTTCCTAAGCAATATATTTAATAGAATCTAAACCGTCATACAAAGGAAGAGATGAAAGAATATAACTACTCGTGGAAGGAGATGATGTAGCAATGGTCTGAACCTCATGCGTCTTTTGATCAGGTGCAACATCTATTTGAGGTGGATTATATCTCTCAAGGCTTGCCAACATATTGTCCACAAACTAATTGCGTTTTTAAAGTTTGCATTGATATTATCAAGGACTATTTGCAAAGCACTACTCACATTGTATTCACCTCCTTTTCTTCCTGTTCATGGTTAGAAAAATAGCACACAAAGCACAAAATATTATTTCTACAACTACAGTGAGATGGGTGGTGAAAATTCCGTATAAGGAAATACCTTACCGAGCTCTTGCAAGATTCTTTCCAAAGCAAACCAAAGGATGGTGCAACCAGTGACAGGAGATACCAGGAGTCGTAATTCCATAATTGCAGGGTTAAATATAGTGCTGATCCGAGGTGGATATGTGGAGCATGAAGGGCTGAAAATTAATTAGTGGAACACAATTCTAAAACAGATAGCAATATTGAATAAGTGTTCTAAGTACTTTGTTCTAGTTGCGGGCCCAATCCTATAAAAAATCTAGATGTTACAAAAAATATAAATGAAGATATCAAAGGGCAACAACGACACAAATGATAAGACTCCAGAAATCTACAAACTGTTCAGCACTTGAAAAATCAACAAAGATTAATTTTTGGCTACTAGATCTTTAAGATTTTTTTATTTTATTTTTTTTGATATTTTTCTCTGAACTAGAAGCACAAAAGATGGTACACGACCGTGTTTCAGGTCAATATGATGATATATGTAGCCTGGAGAAATTTTTAATTTCTGTTAAATCTGTTCTGAAACTTCGAAGCGCAAAAACAGAAACTTTTGATCTGAAATAATTGAATCTAGGGCCATTAGTGGTTGGGAAATGACCTGTAGATATTTGAAAAATACTGATATGTCTAATTTGGAGTTCAGAAATAGAAGTTATGACTATTTTAATGATGGACCTCTGTATTAGATATCTGGTAAAGGCTGAAACAAAAGTACATTCAACCCTGGTGGAGATCTAATTCAACTTGGGTTGAGTTTGAGTAGGACTCCAGGAGTAGCCTGCACTAAAACAGATGCTTCGGTGTCATACGAGCTCCGTTTTTGACGTTCTAGATATGGACGGAATGCTAAGGATGTAAGCTTTCCAACGGATCTGTTGACACCTAAAAATCATAGGGCCATCGGAGTATCCGGCATGTTGTCGGAGTATCCGGTGAGCCTTCTCGGGTTCGAGCATTTAGCCTATTGGAGTGTCCGGCACGTTGCCGGGGTATCCAGTGAGCCCTCTCGGGGTTTCCGAAATTACACGACAGAACCTTCGGCATCTTACTGGAGACTCCGATCACCGGAGTGTCCGCACTTTACTGGAGACTCAGGTAATGCTGATTTAGGAAATTTTCAGCCGATTGATTCTAATTTCATTTCTAACTTGTGGGATTAGTTGCCCTGCGAGATAAGACCATCTCTCCTGTATAAAACAGAGGCCTATGGCCAGTTGAGGATCATCCAATGGAACCTATTATTTTGCCTTTACATTTAGTTCTTCTCCAAACCCTAATCCCCTTACTCGACCCCTATTGTTGTTCTTTCTTCGTCCCGACGGCGATCGAAGGTGATCCGACTGGACTGACCGAGCCCAGATCAACTCTAAGACGATCCTCCTTCGACAGGGTCCCTCCCAAGGTGAGGTTTTCTAGGTGTTGTCCAAACCCGACGTTGAAGAGACGTCGGGTTCTCGCGCACGGACGTGTGAGCGGTGCGTTGGCCCGAACTCGATTTCAATGTCAACACACTTTTTGACGACTCCGCTGGGGACGAGTGATTCTGTTTGCACAAATCAAATCGTCGTTTCTGCCATGACCTCCGAGATCTTCATGACGAACATCGTCATGCCTTCCTTGGAGGAGTTGCCTGAGGAGATGCGCAAGGCGTTTTTGAAACCTTGGAGGACCTTCGAAGAGGCACGCAAGGCGCGCGAGGAGCGGGAGCTGCAGGGGTACTTGGCGTGTTTCAAGAAAGACAGCCAAGGTGCGATCTCTCAAGTGAAGGAGCCCGTTCTTTCGGCCGTCGACGACGACGCGGCCATGGGTACTACCAATATAAGGACATCTTCGCACCCTCCCGTTACTTTTGAAGATCTTTCATATTATTTTGCCGACATGAAAAAGGTCTTAACGAACGATATGCAATACATGATTCAAGAGAACATGTCTAAGTCTAGTAATGTTAGTATTGCATCTTCGTCTCATGTTGCACATGTAGATCCTCCTACTAGTACATCGGCGCCCACTACTTCTAGTATAGAACAACCTCCGTATGACATGCCATTGAACTCGTTTAGTGGGCAATCTAGTTTTTCCTCTCATGTGTGAACTATGTTCCTCCTTACCGTAACGTTGCATATAGCACACCACCTATCCCACCGAGTGGTATGGGTATCACTCATGGCGTCGTTCCTAATGAATTGTTTAGTGCCATGAAAACAAGCCTACACCCTTCACCACCGATCGCGTCTGCTAGGCCACCCATTGCCAACATAGAAGAGTGTATAGCGTGCATTAAGGAGAATTTAAACAAACAATTTCGTGAAACACTAGGGATAGACCTTAAGGGGAGAGACCGAATTTATCAAAAGCCATACCCTGCATATTTTGATTCGGTCTCGTATCCCGTTGGATGGCGTGTTCCCGACTTCAACAAATTCAATAGCGAAGATAGTAAAACCACTTGAGAACACATTAGTCAATACAAAGCGCAACTAGGAGAAGCAGGTTTTAGTGAAGCTTTTAAAGTACTGTTGTTTTCTTTATCACTAACCAGAACTGCTTTCTCTTGGTTTTTATCATTGTCTCCGGGCTTCATTTTCACATGGCAGTCATTAGAGCGTAAATTTTATGATCATTTTTGCTCCGGGGACAACAAATTGAATTTGTCACACTTGACATCAGTTCGGCAAGGGAAAGAGGAACCCGTCGTTGACTATCTTTACGATTTAGAGATATTAAGAACTAATGCTTTAATTTAATAATTTCTAAAAAAGACTTAACTGACCTAGCTTTTAGTGGTTTACGGTCGCATCTTAAAGAAAAAATGGAGGGATACGATTTTTTTACACTCACCCACCTTCAACAAAGGGCTTCGGCTAAAAAAAGCTGAAGCAAAGAAATAAAACATGACTACAAGATTGCCGTAGCGTGCACGTCGTGGAATGTGATTCGGACAGCTTCGATGATGATTTCAATGACATCTTTGCAGTTGAGTTTGTTTGGCCCTCTAAGGTTGTGATTCGCTCAAACCGGTTCATAATCATCGAAAAGACGATGTGAAATACATCTTTGAAGTAGCCAAATGTGATAAAATATTTGATGAGCTGCATAAAGGTGGATATATTAAGATTGCATATACTTTGCCTTTGGCATATGAGATTAAGCGTAGGGCATATTGTAAATGGCATAACTTTTATTCTCATGCTACTAATGATTGCAATGTTTTTCGTAGATAGGTCCAATCGGCCCTCAATGAGAGACGATTGAGTCTTAAGGAGATGCAAATCGACAAGCACCCTTTCCCCGTCAACACTCTAGAGCTCAACCCCAAGGTGTTGATTCGGCCTCATCAAGCCGATATAACCAAAGGGAAGAACGTGATCATCAGGGATGAGATGCCTGTTTCTCCAAGTAAGAAGGGCGCCTCTAGAAAGGTGGTGTTAAAGAAGTTCTCTGATGGTTAAGAGTCTCTAAAAGTCACCATCTAAGGCTTTAGATTCGAGGGCAAGCTCCACAGCCCAAGATGATAAAGCCAAAAAATTCTGAAGTGGGCAAGTGGAAGGTGAATCAAGGCAAAGCCACGGATCGAAAGGTGGGGCCTAAAAGCGTCTTCAACCGGCTCATGGCTAAGTACAAGAATCAAAAGACTGATTTGAATAATCAGTCTATGAAGCGATCGAGATCACCGCCTAGGGGAGGCAGCCCACCTAGGAAGGAGATGAGGCCAACCGTGAATGTGCACGGACCTCCTCCTCCTTTTCCTCCACATGGCTTTGGAGTGGAGCCGCCGTGGTTCCATCCTACGCTTTGTCCACCGTTTCTGGTGTGGCATCCATACATGAGACCATGGATACTCGTGCCATCGATGCATATGCCACTGAGGCCCATTCCACCGATTGATGCCATACTCGCCATTTCAGCTGGGGTGGAACGGACCGAGAGGAGATGTCTTCACAAGGCTCTCCAACCCTATTCTGGATCGGACAGATTCTTGACCGATCAAGGTTCAAGGAGAGGGCTCCACCACCGCGCCTAAGCAAGAGTGGCGCCCGAAACAAGGTAACGAACCTGCTTCCTCCACCGTTGTTCATCAAGAGAGTGCATCCGGAGGTGTCGTGAAAATCGGCACAACCGATGTCAAAATCGGGAGAGTCTTCACGGGGCCGATCACTTTGGATGATTCGGTCGAAAAGGCCTCCCATGACCATGAAGCTAGCAGCAGCAAAAGCTCCTCTATATACACGCAACCGAGGTGGTGTCTGCCTGGCTTGACCCACACTCAAAGAGGATGCTCCACAGGTTGTGCTTCTGAAAGATGCGAGAAGAAGAGGCGAAGAAAAAGAGGGATGAGATCTTCAACGAGATCAAGCCGATGGTCCCTCAAGGTAAGCAGTGGAGGGTTAAGGAGCCCGAGGCCCCTACTCCACCGGTGACAGAGGAAGCGGAGGCTACTCTGAAGTCACTTGGTTTGGCTGATGGCGTCTTGGGAGAGGACTCCACAACGCTCTCGCCCACGGGAGACGTCGATATCTCCAAGTTCGATGACGACGACCTTTTGGACTACGAGCCTACACCGCCTCAGAAAGGTATGGACATTAACACTATTTGCTTATCCCTTTTCGATTATTCGCTTATAGAGGAATAAGTCATGACACAATTCGACTTTGAGCCGAAAAGTGCTATCTTCAAAAAGCCCGAGGAATCGAAGAACCATTTGAAACCCATCTATGTAAGAGATCATATTAATGGTTCACCGATTTCTCACATGCTTGTAGACGGCGGTGCTACTATTAATCTAATGTCATATTTTTTGTTTAAGAAGCTAGGTAAAGCCGATGATGAGCTCATCTGGACCAACATGACTTTGAACGGTGTGGGAGAAGGAGACCCTATCGAGGCTAATGGGGTCGCTTCTAAGACCGTTGGAAGCATGACCATAGCTACCGCTTTCTTTGTTGCCGATGTGCGCGGTAGTTATGACATGATCTTAGGGCATGATTGGATTCATGACAATGGATGCGTTCCTTCTACCTTACACCAATTTTTGATACAATGGATTAGTGATGATGTAGAGCTGGTTCATGCGGATGCATCGGCTTGTGTTGCTATGGCCGAATCATCTTCTTTATCGCATGACACTATCAAGTGCTTGACCAGTTTAGACTTGACAGATTATGATTTTCTTAGTGTAACTAGAGATGATTTTGTACCGGTCAATGTAAAGCCGATGGAAAATCGGTTAAACCATATAATGTGATTTAATGGATTCTAATCTTGATTGCTTGCAAAAGAGAGTGGAACACTATTGGTACAATATGAACGATATGTGCGAAGGTATCGAGGAAATAGAAGATATGGATAAGTTAAGACAAGAATTCACATCGGCCGATCCTCTTAAGGAGGTGAACCTTGGCAGCGATGATAATCCGAGACCAACTTATATAAATAAAAATCTGAAAGCCAATTATAAGGTGAAGTTAATCGGTTTACTAAAATAATATGTGGACTGTTTTGCATGGTCTTATAATGAAATGCCCAGGTTGAGCCGCGAGTTAGTTGAGCATCGGCTTCTAATAAAATCTGGTTTTAGACCTTTTAAGTAACCAATGAGGACGTTTAACCCGAATATGCATGATCAGATTAAAGAGAAAATTAACCGATTACTTGATGCGAAATTCATAAGACCCTATAGGTATGCGGAGTGGATATCCAACATCTCACCGGTGGAAAAGAAGAACACCGGTAAGATTAGAGTTTGTATTGATTTTAGAAATTTAAATAGAGCCACTACTAAAGATGAATATCCTATGCCCATAGCCGATATGTTGATTAATGATGCTTTCGACCATAGGGTTATTAGCTTTCTTGATGGTAATGCGGGATACAACCAAATCTTTATAGCCGAAGAGGATATGTCTAAAACTGCTTTTAGATATCTCGGTTTTGTAGGATTGTTTGAGTGGGTTGTCATGACTTTTAGATTAAAGAATGCGGGTGTCACATATCAAAGAGCCATAAACTTTATCTTTCATGATTTGTTTGGTGTTATCATAGAGGTTTACATAGATGATGTGGTGATCAAATTGGTTGCTTTAGATTCTCACTTGTGCGATTTACAACTTGCCTTGGACTGAATGTGTCATTTCGGTTTAAAAATGAATCCGCTCAATTGTTTTGGTGTATCAGCCGAGAAGTTTTTAGGCTTAATAATTTATGAAAAAGGCATAGAGGTAGATTCTAAGAAGATAGAAGCAATTAGAAACATGCAAGCGCCTACACTAGGAGAGTGTTGCAAAGCTTCTTAGGAAAAGTGAATTACTTAAGGATTCATTTCCAACTTGTCAGAGAAGATTAATGCATTTACTACTATTCTTTGATTAAAGAATGAAGCCGAATTTACTTGGGGAGCAAAACAGCAAGAAGCTTTTGAAAAAATAAAAGAGTACTTGTCTTCGCCACCGGTGCTTAGAGCGCCTAAGGGAGGAGTCTCTTTTCGTCTCTACGTAGCAGCGGAAGATGATGTGGTTCGTGCTGTTTTGACACAAGAAGCTGAAGAAAAAGAGTACATGATCACCTATGTAAGCCGACGGTTGGTGGATGCGAAAACAAGATATACTCTCATCGAAAAACTATGTTTTTCCTTGTATCATGCTTGCATCAAGTTGAGACATTATTTACTATCTAGCACTTGTGTGGTTGTTTGTTAAACCGATGTTATTAAACATTTGTTACATATGCCAATTTCTAGTGGTAGGCTTGGTAAATAGGCTTATGCATTGATTGAATATGATTTGGCTTATGAATCATTGAAATCCATGAAAGGCTAAATTGTTGCTAATTTTATTGTTGAACATCGGATTGATTTAGAACATGATCTAGATGTTGCTTATGTTACTTTATTCTCTTGAAAGTTATATTTTGATGAATCGGTTTGTAAAGAGGGTCAACGTGTTGGTGTGGTTTTTGTATCTCCCCATGATGCACACTTTGAATTTTCCAACCGATTAGAGTATGATTGAGCCAATAACCAAGCCGAATATGAAGCATTGTTGTTCGGTTGAAAGATGTTGGAGTCCATGGGGGTTAAACATGTAGAGGCTTTCGGTGATTCGCTGTTAGTAGTGGCAACAAATTTTTAGAATTTTTAATGCTTAGACGGATCATTGAATGCCATCTTAGATAAGTGGCTAGACATCATTAGAAGAATGGATGAATTTAACATACATCATGTGCCTAGGCTAAAAAACAGTGAAGCCAATGAGTTGGCTTAACAAGCATCGGGTTACAATGTTAGTAAAGGTTGATTTTCAGTCAATAAGAAATCGATGTTTGAGGTGTTGGAATTAGACTATTCGGACACTGACACGTCAAACCGTGATAGTACCGAATCACTTGATTGGAGGTCACCCATAACTTCATACATTCGCAGCTCAACCCAAAGTGTAGATAGGAAAGTTCGGGATGTGGCTTTTAAGTATACTTTGATCAATGGTGACTTATATCGCCGAACGGAGGATCATTTGCTTTTGAAATCTTTGGGTGATAACGAGGCTATGGTAGCTATGGGAGACGTTCTTGAGGGCATTTGTGGTACGCATCAATGGGCTCCAAAAATGAAATGGTTGTTAAGGAGGGCCGAATTCTATTGGCCAACCATGATTGTCGATTGCTACCGCTACTACAAAGGATGCGAAGAGTGCCAAAGATTTGTAAACATTCAATTGGCATCCTTAGCCATGATGAACCCCATCATAAAACCATGGCTATTTCGAGTATGGGGATTGGACTTCATAGGGCAAATACATCCTCCATCTTCGAAGGGACATCGTTTCGTGTTGGTCGCGACGGATTACTTCACCAAATAGACCGAAGCTGTGGCTCTCAAGAACATGACTTACAAAGAGGTAATTGAGTTTCTTACCGAGCATATTATTCATAGATTCGACATGCCTCAAACTTTAACTACCGACCAAGGTACTTTCTTTATGTCCGATCATCTTAAAGAGTTTGCCGAATCCTACAAAACTAGAATACTCAATTCATCTCTCTATTATGCTCAGGCCAATGGTCAGGCCGAGTCTAGTAACAAAACGTTGATTAAACTCATTAAAAAAAATAGAAGACCATCCCAAGAGATGGCATGAAGTGTTATCGATAGCATTGTGGGCTCATCGGATATTTAAGCATGGGGCAACTAAGGTAACGCCCTATGAGCTTGTGTATGGCAAGGGATCGTTTTACCCGTCGAGGTAAATCTAAGAGCTCTTAGGATAGCCAAACAAAACGATTTATCCACCGATGAATATAGAACTCTAATGCAAGATAATATCGATTAAGTCACCGATAAGCGTTTAAATTTCTTGAAAGAAATTGAGGGAGACAACGCACGAGTTGCTAGAGCCTACAATAAGAAGGTGAAAGTCAAAACTTTTCAGGTGGGCGAATTGGTTTGGAAAACTATTCTTCCCGTAGGCTCAAGAAGCAACAAGTTCGGAAAATGGTCTCCTAGTTATAAAGAGCCATACCGAATAGTAAAAGTCATTGCCGGAAACGCATACATATTGGAAGATGTTCGTGGAGAATCATTACCTAGGACCCTTAACGGCCAATACTTGAAAAAGTATCTTCCAAGTATATGGCAAAAAGAGTAAGAGAAAAGTGGCCAATGTGAAGAACATCGTTGCCAAAGTTGAATACAATGGCCGATAAGTCAAGAAAACTATTGCCCTTAGAGGTTTTTGGGTGCTTAAATGTTTTATGGTGCAGAAATGTTTTATGGTGCAGAAACTTCACCAAAAAACAGGGGGCATATGTTGACACCCAAAAATCACAGGGCCACCAGAGTATCCAGCACGTTGCCGAAGTGTCCGGTGAGCCATCTCAGGTTCAGACACTTAGCCCATCGGAGTGTTCAGCACATTGCCGTAGTGTCCGGTGAGCCCTCTCGGGTTCAGTCACTTAGCCCACCAGAGTGTCCAGCACGTTGCCGAGGTGTCCGGTGAGCCTTCTTGAGTTCGGGCATTTAGCCCACCGGAGTGTCCGACACGTTGCCAGGGTATCAGTGAGCCCTCTCGAGTTCTCGGAATTACACGACGGAACCTCTGGTATCTTACCAGAGACTCCGGTCACCGGAGTGTCCAGCACTTTACCGGAGACTTCGGTAATGCTGATTTAGGAAAGTTTTCAACTGATTGATTCTAATTTCTTTCTCAACTCATGGAATTAGTTGCTCTGCGAGATAAGACCATCCCTCCTCTATAAAACAGAGGCCCATGGCCGGTTGAGGATCATCCAATCGAACCTATCATTTTGTCTTTACATTTCGTTCTTCTCCGAATCCTAATCCCCTTACTCGACCCCTTTTACTCTTCTTCCTTCATCCCAGCGTCGATCGAAGGCGATCCGGCTGGCCTGACCGAGCCCGGATCGCCCTAAGATGATCTTCTTTCGACGGGGTCCCTCCCGTGGTGGGGTTATCTAGGTGTTGTCCAAACTCTGTGTTGAAGAGACGTCAGCGTTTCCGCACACAGACATGCGAGCGGTGTGTTGGCCGGAACCCTATTTTTGCATCAACAAGATCTAATCCCGTGCAAAAATACTTCCTAGGTCTTCGGAAATCAATGAAATAATATAACATCCAGAATCTGTAAGGGTTTTGTGACACCATCTTTTGGCTCTTTGGTCGTGTATCTTTTTCAAGCCTATTAGTGTTAGGGTTTGTCCTCTAAGGACATTCTAACCTCTATATAAACAGTAGCCACATCATTAGAGAGAAGTTCTAACTTGTTTTTATCTGTTACCAAACAGTTTTGTCGTTTGACAGTTTGTTAGTTTTCTATCTTCGTGATTTAATTTAGATTTCGCAATTGAGTTGTGTTCCTCTTTGTTCTTTCTTGTGTTCTTCGATTCGCAGGCTGAGATTAGCCTTCTTAGCGAGGTCAATTGTGTGTGTACGGTTGATAACTAGAGGAGAAGTGGTGCTGCAATTACAGGGCTCGAATCGGGTTGATTTGTGGTCGGATTGATTGTTTGTCGCATCTTCATCAAATTTAGAGTTACCACAACCTAACAGAAGATCGAGAACCACATACACATCATAGGGGGTATGAATTCTCTTAATTACCTCAAAAAGCACTGAAGATGATAGAGGAAGCGAAGCAAGCGAAGCCAAAGTCAAGTGGAAGACAAAGGCAAGGGTAGAAGAGTCATCAGACAGTCTGGTGAGTCATAAGAAGCTAGTCCGGAGAGGGGTGCTCACAGTAGTTGAGGAGAAGAAGTTACCGGAAAGCCCAGAAGAGGTGTCTCTGAAAGTCCTAAAGTGAGAGTCATCAGACAGTCCAGTGAAAGTATGCACCGGACTGTCCGATGTCATATGAAATAGATTTCAGAGAGGGTATTTTCTTGGTCTGCTGATAGAGGGAGAGTCACTAGACAGTCCAATGGGAGGATTCATTAGACAGTCTGGTGACTGGCAAAAGCAGTCAGCTTTATGACATCACATTCCAACAGTTGGTTCTGGGCTTAGAGCCTATTTTAAACCATTCATGTGCCTGAGGTTTGAATTGCTAGAGAAAACTTGTAAGAGGCCAAGGGACACCAAGAAAAGAGGACAACATAAGATTGGAGATCTTTGGCGCTAGTAAGAGAGTGATAGGAGCATTCATACACTTCTAGAGCTTGTGGGGCTTTGAGGAGGAGTGATCTTTGCCTATTACTTTTGGTTTTGGCAGCCTAGACCGGCTAGGAGTCTGTGTTCAAGCTTCCGAGGAAATTGTGGAAGACGACACTATGTTTGTGAGCGGTTTCATGTCCCTCGCTTGAAAGGAACAACAAAAGGGAGCGCCCAGAGCCTTGGAGGCCTGCTCTAGCGCAAAGATATTGTGTGTGATAGCCGAGCCACAGGTGACTTCACCCGGGAAGTGGAGCATACCCTTGGAAGCACCATTTTAGAAACGGCAGGAGGGACCAAGACTCCGACAGGAGTGGTCCAACGAGGATTAGGAGAAAGACGCTAACCTTTTAAGACCTCAGAAAAGATCGCTGAGCATTCTCTTGACTCTCTCTCTCTTTACTTTTCGCATTTCATACCGTTGAGTAGATCTTAGGTTGCTTTTTGATTTCTCTTGGTAGCTATCGTGCTAGTGCTTGCTTGTATCTTTTATCCTATCAATAGCATAGTTAGGGGGTCTTGGCCAATTAAAATTGTGTAGGTTGCTCTTGTTGTGGTTGGAGTCTCATAGTTTAAGTTTGAAGTGAATTAAATCCTATAAGTCTACCGATTCAACCCTCCTTCTCTGTGTCCTTGATCCATACAAAGCAGAAACATAGTTTTTTGATACCTTGTCTCCACATCAATCAACCGTCGACCTATATATTTAATCACATACTCTCTTTTCCTTTGGTCTCTTGTGTCAAAATAGCACCAATCACATTGTCTTCCACTGCAACTTAAAGATATAAAGGAGTCCCCCTCCTAGGCGCCCTAAGAATAGGTGGTGCAGACAAGTATTCCTTGATTTTGTCAAATGCTTCTTGCTGTTTTGCCTCCCAAGTGAATTCGGTTTCATTCTTTAACTAAAGAATACGAGTAAATGCATTGATCTTTCTCGACAAGTTGAATATGAATCTCATCAAGTAATTTGCTTTATCTAAGAACTTTTGCATGTCTCTCTTGCATGTAGGTGCTTGCACCTTTTGTATTGTCTCTATTTTCTTAGTATCTATCTCTATGCCTCTCTCATGAATAATAAAACCTTAGAATTTCCCAGCCGACACGCCAAAAGCACATTTGAGCGGATTCATTTTAAGCCAAAGCGACTCATATGCTCTAAAGCAAAACGTAAATCGGCCAAATGTGGATCTAAGGCAGCCGATTTCATCACCACATCATCTATGTATACTTCCATGATGACACTAAGTAAATCATGAAAGATAAAATTCATATCTTGTTGATGTGTTGCAACCGCATTCTTAAGCCCAAAAGTCATGACAACCCATTCAAATAAACTAACAAAACCTGAATATCTAAATACGGTCTTAGACACATCATTTTTGGTCATAAAAATCTGATTGTAACCCATGTTTCCATTAAGGAAACTAATCACTTTATGGCCAGAAGCATCATTAATAACCATGTCAGCTATAGGCATAGGATATTTATCTTTAGGAGTAGTTGTATTTAAAATTCTAAAATCAATGCAAACTTTTATCTTTACTCGTGCTCTTCTTTTCAACACCCACAATGTTGGATATCCACTCCGCATACCTTCAAATTCGTATAAAATTTGCATCAAGTAATCGGTTAATTTCCTCCTTAATCCGATGACACATATCTGTATTAAACCATCTCATTGGTTGCTTGAAGGGTCTAAAACCAGATTTGATAGAAAGCCGATGCTCAACAAGCTCATGGCTTAATCCTAGCATTTCATTATAAGACCATGCGAAACAATCCACGTATTTTTTTAACAGCCCGATTAACTTCTCCTTGTAATCGGCTTTCAGATTTTTGTTTACAAAAATTGGCCTTGGATTATCGTTGTTACCAAGATTTACCTCTTCAAGAGTATCGATCGATGTAAATCTTTTTCCTAACTTATCCATGTCTTCTATTTCTTATATAGTTTCACACATATCATTCATGTTAGACCGATAGTGTTCTACTCTCTTTTGTAACCAATCTAAATTTGACATCATTTGATTACATAATATGGTTGAGCCGATTTTCTATCGGCTTTACATTGAAGGGTGCAAATCCATTCCTAATCACACTAAGAAAATTATAATCTGTCAAGTCTAAACCCATCAAACACTTGACATTGTCATGTGTTAACAAAGACAAATTGGCCATAGCAATCCAAGCCGATATATCCACATGAACAACCTCTACATCATCACCAACCCACTGTATCAAAAATTGGTGCAAAGTAGGTGGAACATTTTTATTAGCATGAATCTAATCACACCCTAAGATCAAATTATAGCTTCCTCGAATATCAGCAACAAAGAAAGTGGTAGCCATAGTCTTACTCCCAACGGTGAGCTCCATGAAAGCGAACCCTTTAGCTTCAATAAGATCCTTTCTTTCCACATCGTTCAAAGTCATGTTGGTCTGGATGAGTTCATCATCAGTCTTACCTAGATTAACAATTTCACCCCCATCTACAAGCATGCGAGAAATTGGTGTACCTTTAATGTGTCCTTTTACATAAAGAGGTTTTAAATGGTTATCTGATTCTTCAGATTTTTCAAAGATAGCATTCTAAGGTCCAAAGTCAAATTGAGCCATAACTTCTTCCTCTATCAAAGAATAATCCGAAAGAGACAAGCAAATAGAACTAACATCCATACCTTCTCGGGGCAGCGTCGGCTCGTAATCTAGAAGATTATCACTGTCGAACTCGAACATGTCGACATCCCCTTAGGTGGAAGTATTGTGGAACTCTCTCCTGGTGTGATGTTGATTGTATTTGGTGTCTCTGGAGTTGCCACCACATCCTCCGGTGTTGGCGAAGTAGGAGCTTTTGGTTCAGATTATCCTTTAACTCTCTATTGCTTACTTTGAGGGACCATCAGATTGATCTCATTGAACACTTCACCCCTCTTCTTTTCAGCTTCTTTTTCCCCGATCTTGCGAAGACACAATCTTTGTAGATTCATCTTTTGGGTGTGAGTCAAGCTGGATGGACACCACCTTGGCTGCATGTACTTAGAAGAACTTTTGCTACTGCTAGCTTCATGACCATGAGATGCTCTATCAACCGGATCAATTAAACATGATCGATCCATTGAAAACTCCCCAATTTTAACATTGTGCCGATTTTAACGATGCCACCAGATGCATTTTTCTGATGTATAGAGGTTGTGAGGGTGTGTTCATTACCTTGTTTGATATGCCACTCTTGCTTAGGAGCAGCGGCAAAACCATCTCTTCTTGCATTGACCAGTTGAGATTCAAACTGGTCATGAATGTGGCCAAAAAGCCTCTTGAAGACATCCCCCCTTGATGCATTCCATCGCGGATGAAATGGTGGGTACGGCATCGATGGAACATGCATCTATGGCCCCATATATGGGTTCCACACTAGGAACGGTGGCAAGGCATAGGGGGCACCATGGTGGAGGCATCCCGAAAATAAGAGGTGGAGGAGGAACCTGCACATTCAACTTTGGCCTTACTTCCTTCTTAAATGGCGTACGAGACCTTGGTCGCTTGGTTGACCAATTATTTGAATCAGTCCTCTGATGCCTGTATTTCACCATGAGGCGGTCGAATCTACTCTTGAAATCTGTCTTTTTGCCCGTGACCTTGCCCTCATTCAATTTCCACTTGTCCACCTCAGGATTCATCGGTCTTATCATCTTAGGAGTTTGAACTTGCCCTAGGTCTCGAGCCTTTGATAGTGACCTTAATAGACTCTTGACCATTGAGAGATTTTTCTAGCACCGCTTTCCTAGGAGTAGCCTTACCACTCAAAGGAACTGGCTTTTTTTTCCCAATGACCATGTTCTTCCCTTTTGTTTATCGGCTTGATGAGGCCGAATCAACACCTTGGGGTTGAACTCTAAAATATTGATGGGAAAGGGTGCCTGTCAATTTGCATCTCTTTAAGACTCAGTTATCCTTCATTAATGGCTGATTGGACCTGTCGCAGAAAATATTGCAATGGTTAGTGGCTGCAAATAAGAATTATGCTATTTACAATATGCTACATTTTATTTCATCTGCCAGAGGCAAAGTGTATGCAATCTTGATATACCCTCCTTTGTGTAATTCATCAAATATTTTGTCATATTTAGCCACATCAAAGATATATTTCATATCATCTTTCCGATTCTTATGAATTGATTTCAGCGAATCGCAAACAAATGATTTGGTTTTAGATGGCCAAACAAACTCAGTAGCCAAAACGTCATTAGAGTCATCATCAGAACTGTCAGAATCATATTCAATGACGCGCATGTTGTCGCGGGTTTTATAATCGTGTTTCACTTCTTTGCTTCAGCTTTCTTGCGCGGAAACTTTTTGTTGGAGTTGACAAAGGGTGAGAAAATCATGCCCCTCTAACTTTTCCTTAAGATGAGATCTCAACCCATTAAAAGCTAAGTCAGCTAGATCCTTTTCAGAAATTATCAAATTAAAACATCGGTTCATAACATCTCTGAACCTCCGAATAAAGTCAATAACAGGTTCATCTCTCCCTTGCCTAACCGATGTTAAATGTGACAACTTCAACTCATTGTACCCGGAATAAAAATAATCATGAAATCTACGCTTTAGGGACTCCCATGTGTAAATGGAACCGGAGGATAACAATAAAAACCATGCGAAAGCGGTTCCAGTTAGCGACAAAGAAAACAACCTCACTTTTTATGCATCACTAGAACTCGCTTCCCGCAATTGAGCAATGTATTGACTAACATGTTCCCAAGTGGTTTTGCTATCCTCACCATTAAATTTGACAAAATCAAGAACATGCCATTCGCTAGGGTATGGCACTGAATCAAAATACATGGGGTATGGTTTTCGGTAGATTCGATCTTTCCCTTTGATATCCACTCCTAGCGTTTCATGAAATTGTTTACTCAAATCCTCCACTCTTCTAAATTGGTAATGGGTAGTCTACGAGGTGTGCCTTGAGATGAGGAGTGCATGTTTATTTTCATGGCATTAAATTATTCATTAGGTATGGGGCCATGAGGAATACACGTACCGCTAGATGAGGTGTTATACGCGGCGGTAAGGTATGGAG
Source organism: Zoysia pacifica (assembly GCA_001602315.1). Classification (NCBI taxonomy): domain Eukaryota; kingdom Viridiplantae; phylum Streptophyta; class Magnoliopsida; order Poales; family Poaceae; genus Zoysia; species Zoysia pacifica. Next base: position 152,107 of record BCLH01000297.1, read on the forward strand.
GGACAAAATTTGCCAATTCATTTAATCGGCCACTAGCCGCATTGGGAACGCTATTGATTGGCTCTACGGTAGTGAGAGACACTACTAAAGTATTGGTTTGCACATGAGGTTGGAAGTTAGTTTACTCACTAAAAGAATTCAATGGCATACCATACAACGGTTGTTCTAAACTAGATGTATGGGGAGCCGATGCGCTACTAGACGGTCCTACATTGAGACATGAGTAGTAGATGATGCAACACAAATGTTCTTTAACGATTTTGACAAGTTATCTTGAATCATTTGCTGCATATCATTAGCTAAGATCTTTTCATGTCGGCAAAATAGTATGAAAGATATTCAAAAGTAACGGGAGGGTGCGGAGATGTTCTCACATTGGCAGCACTCGCGCGGCGTCGTTGGAGACGAACAGAAGAACGGTTTCTTTCACTTGAGATATCGTCCCTTGATGATCCTTTTTTAAGCATGTCAAGTACTCTCGAAGCTCCTGATCTTTTGGTGCCTTGCGTGCCTCCTCGGAGGCCTTCCAATGCTCTAGGAACACCTTGCGAGCCTCCTCAGTCAAATCTTTCAAATATAGTATGACGATGTTCGTCAGCGAGATCTCGGAAGATATGACGCGGAACGATGATTCGGTTCGTGCAAACCGAAACCTTTCGTCCCCAGCAGAGTCGCAAAAAAATGTGTTAACGCCGAAATGGATTCCAGGTCAACACACAATGTGCACGTCCATGTGTGGAACGTTGATGTCGCCTTGACCACGATCACTGAAGCACCTAAAAAATTAAGCTCGAGAGAGACCCATTGGAGCAAGATGTTTCTAAGGTTGATCCGGGCTGGACAGACCAACCGGATTGCTTCACATGTCGTCAGGATGGGAGGAGGACGAAACTAGGGTTAGAGAGAGGAGATTAGGGTTTGGAGAGGTAAGGTGCATTTGATAGAGACGATTGAGTACCTCCTCAACGGCCACAAGCCTTTTGTATAGAGGTGGAACGGTCTTACCCCAAGAAGTCACGGATCTTACCAATTAGAAAATAAATTAGATTTGATCTGCTATCAAAACTTTCTAAACCGACTCCACCGGAGTGTCCAATAATGTGTCGGATGCTCCAGCAACTAGAAACTCAGGTAACGTGCTGGATAGTCCAACGTGTAAACTCTCGGTTCTAGAGAGGATTTATCGGATACTCTGGCACTGTGTCGGATGGTCCGATATACAAAATCCGAATCCAGAGAGGGCTTGTCGGATACTCCGGTAGTATGCTAGATGTTTTGGCGGTCAAACAGAGAAGGTTTGCTGAATAATCTGAGTCATATCGGACACTTAGATGGACAAACAGAGATAGATTGCCGGATACTCTGGTGTTATACCAGACACTCCGGTGGGCTGTTAATTTTGGATGTGAACTTAGACACTCTGGTGGGCTGTTAATTTTGGATGTCAACTTATGTCATCTTCTAACCATTCATAAATTTCCATGCCAATGCGTGAGAGAATCATCTAGTTATCTTTATTTTTCACCACTATTTACACCCTAGGTTTCTATATAGGAAAAAAATTTAAATCACACTCTCTCATGACCTTAAAGACGTTTTAGCTCTCCGCGCGCTTCGCAATCTTTTGTTCTGCAGTGGAGCCTCAACCACCCGATGGAATGGCTCCATTCTGCAGTCCGAGCTTATGAAAGTTACCGACAAAGGGCCACCACAAAAGCCACATAGCATGAGGAACATTGGGCCACGAAAGCTACTGTTACCTTGGTTCAAAAATATAATCATTTTTAGATTTACATAAAATCAAATTATTTTAAATTTTACTAATAATATTTAAAAAATTACATAATATCTAATATAAAATATAATTTTTATAAAAGTTTATTTCATGATGAATTAAAAATATAATTTTTATATGATAAAATATTATTAATTATATATTATTAATAGTCAAAGTTATAAAAATTTAACTTTAACTAAATTTAGAAATGTTTATATTTTAAAACGGAGAAAGTACTTAATTTCCGTAGAACTCGGCAAGTATTCCAATTGCCTAGAGACCACAGGGTTTCTCAATCTTCGATATCACACGTCGCTTCCTTAGCGTACATGGAAAATAAAGCATGGAACTGTTCCTTGGCCTTGCACAGTTGCTCAATCCCTATCTGTAGGTGAACTATAATGTAACTGCCGAGCTCACAAAAACAGTTCAAAACAAGCTGATTTTCACAGTTCATGGTAAAACCGGTTTCGTTCGGTTTTACCGTAAACTGGTTTTCATTTTAAAAGTTTCAAAAACTAAATATTAAAAAAATTAAAAATTCAAAAATCAGTCAAAGCAGCAAAAAACCAATCAAATCGTTTTGTTTAAAGTTCAAAAATTCAAAACCAGTAAAACCAAGCCACATTCACTCCAAATTTTGATATTTATTTGTAGCGCTGCGATGGTCATGGTTTACTGAAGCGGTTTCATAGGAAAACCGAGGGGAAGCGGTATCTGTACAACTCTAAAGATAAAATGGAACCTTGCTACCGAGAGTTTTTTCCTACATGAAAATGTTATCTTTGGAAATCAAATGCTGAGATAGGGGTCCTTATCAAAGTTCAGAGACGACTTGACTTCACAACTGACGAGTCTGCAAGATGCTCACGAGTGAGGTACAGATTTTTTTTTTCTCTCTACTGGACGTCCACAAATTTCTCACACCCCAGCTACTTCTTGCTTGGATCCAATTATCTTCTGCTATTTTGTTCTACTTGGTCCAATCTGATTTTGCCTTTGCCTTCCTCCCCTTCTTTCTGCGGACCCTGAGACCGCAAAAAATTGAGCACCCCGTACCTACATGGCCTCATATTGAGAAATTAGCAGAGGTTCAGTTCAATCATGGCGAGTGCACTAGTAAGTGCTTCTACAGGTGTGATGGAATCTGTCCTTTGCAAGCTTTCTTCCATGTTGGAGGAAGGATACCGCAGGAACAAAAGGGTCGAGAAGGATATTTTGTTCCTACGAAACGAGCTTGGCAGCATGAACACCGTGATGCAGAAACATGCGATGTACAAACAGCAGGACTTGCAAGTAAAGGCTTGGATGAAGGAGGTAAGGGAGCTAGCTTATGATATCGAGGACGTCATTGATGCCTTCATGGCTCAGGTTGAAGAGAAACATGATCATCCTACAGGCATCAAGGGGTTTATCAGCAACAGCATCCAGAAGCTGAGGGAATTGGTTTCATGCAGCAAGATTGCCGAAGAGATTCAAGAACTCAAGCACAAAGTTCTTGAGGTAAGTGACCGCAGAAAAAGGTACAAGGTCGATGAGTATACATCAATGGAAAGTGTTGAAGCTATAGACCCACGTCTGACAGCATTATATGCTGAGATTGGTGGACTTGTTGGTGTCGATGCCCCAATGAACAAAATTATCAGGTTGCTTGCTGTGGATGATGTGGATAGTGAATTTGGGAAACAACTCAAACTGGTGTCCATAGTGGGATTTGGTGGTATGGGAAAAACCACTCTAGCCAACCAGGTGTATCAGAAAATCAAGGGACACTTCATCGCCACAGGTTTTGTATTTGTATCTCAAAGACCAAACATGAAGAAGATTCTGGTTGATCTACTCTCTGGACTTGGTCCTGCTTGTAACATGTGGGATGATGAAATTCAACTCATCAACAGAACCAGAGACTTTCTCCATGACAAGAGGTGAGCGTGCAGACAAAGTAATTGCATTCCCCGACTCTTCAAGAAATTCTATTACTAAGAACTTATTAACTTTTGTTCATATTCTCCACCAGGTTTCTAATCGTTATTGATGATATCTGGAGCTTATCAGCTTGGGAGATCTTGAAGTGTGTATTGCCAGAGAATGGTTTTGGTAGTCGCGTAATTACAACCACGCGCAGTTTTGACATAGCCACATCATGCTGCTCTAACTTCAACGGCAATATTTTTCGCATCGAACCATTAAACGATGATGACTCCAGAAATCTGTTTTGCAGAAGAATATTTCACAATGATATCTGCCCCACACATTTGGAAGAACTTTCGAGAGCAATTTTAAGAAAATGTGGCGGTTTGCCCTTGGCGATACTTCACATTTCTAGTTTATTAGCTGCAAAATCGGACTCGAAGAATGAGTGGGAGTTAGTGCTAAATTCTATAGGTTCGGCGCTTGAAAACAGCCATACCTTACAAGGAATGAAAAAGATACTGCTGCTTAGCTTCTATGATCTTCCATCTCATCTGAAGACCTGTATGTTATATTTAAGTATATACCCAGAGGATTACAAGATTGGAACAAGAAGCTTGATAATGAGATGGATAGCTGAAGGTTTTGTTGCTGAAGAGAGGGGCAAAAGATTGGACCAAGTAGCACAGAGCTACATTAATGATCTTACCAATAGGAGTATGGTTTTACCCATGGACATTGGTTATGATGGCCATGTACAGACTTTCCAGGTCCACGACTTGGTACTAAACATTATTCGATCTTTGTCAGCTGAAGAGAATTTCTTGACAGTAATAGATGGACAGCAAAACAGATGTTTGTCAAACAAGATTCGTCGGCTCTCCCTCCATTTCACTGGTTCCGAAAATGTGCTGATGGGATCAAGCATAGAAAGCCAAAACTGTGTTCGGTCACTTACAATTTTTGGGTTTACTAAGAAAGTACCAAGATTTTCACACTTCCGCGCTCTGCGTGTTTTGCACTTAGGTTGTTGTGAATGGTTGGAGAACCACCACATCAAATGTGTTTGCAGTATGCTGCAGTTGAGATATTTGGTTCTTCACTCAAATTTTATCAGTACACTTCCTGATGAAATTGGAAATTTGCAACATTTACAGATGCTGAATGTAAAATTTTGTTCCATACAAGCATTTCCTGAGGCTGTTGCTAAACTGAAGAAACTGGTATGGCTGTATGTGAGTGGAGTGAAAATACCAGCCAGGATTGGAAATATGCAGTGTCTAGAGGAATTGTCATATATTCGCCTCTCAAGCAACTGTATAGAATTTTTTGAAGAGCTTGGTTTGCTGCGAAAGTTGAGATGTCTTGCACTAACCGTGGAAGATACTTCTGAGATGGAAGATCATGGAAGGAGATACAGAGAAGCTCTGCTCTCTTCCATATATAAGTTGGGCAGGCACAACCTTGAATCACTGTCCCTTGACTACAGAGGTCATGAAGATTTTATACTAGATTCATCCATGGGTTCATGCTTCGCACCAGAACGCCTCCGAAAGCTTGCTATTGAAAAGCCTCTTTCTAGGATCCCATCTTGGATGAGCCTGCTTTTCGGTCTCACACACCTAAAGCTATATATATCGAGAATGGATGTAACTGATATTATCATACTCAAAGGCATATCAACTCTAGTATTCCTCCGCATCGTCTTTACAGGAAATGCCAATAGTACCAGGATAGTCTTTGATGATCAAGGATTTCAATACTTGAAGGAGTTCCATGCTATGTGTTTCATTTCCGGTATGTGGCCGGTGTTTGCATCTGGAGCTATGCCAAAGCTCCAGAGGTACCATCTTACTTTAAAGCTACGGGAAACAGATTCCAAGTGTGATGATTTTGACCTCGGTCTCAAGAATCTTGCAAGCCTCCAACATGTTAAGGTAGAAATAATTCCTGTTAGAGCTACCAATGCCGACGCAAAGGTTGCGGAGGCAGCCATGAGAAATGCAACCAGTCTTCATCCCAACCAACCAACTGCTGAAATTGAAACAAGGTAGAAGATTGCTAGACAAATGACGTCCACGAGACTGACATTACCAGTATGCAGAGGTGAAGCCAGCATACCAGCTCACTGGGTCAGTATGTCTTTCCAAGTGGCTCAGGTAGCTTGATGAACAATGGAGACAGTAATCTTTTATTGCTTTGGCTGAACCCATGAGGGTCAGCTGAACCGATAACTGAATGTAGATCCGCCACTTCCAGTATGTACACTATTATCCTTCATCATCAAGAACAAAAACAAGTGAGAAAATTAGTGATATTTCATAAAAAAAAAAAGCAAATTTAGTGATAACAGGACCCGTTTGTCCTGAATTCTCCATTTTTGTTCTTCTTGTTCTATCATAAAATTCAGTGCATACTTTTTATAGTTTAAACATATTTTTACTGTAATTATTTGTGTGCTGTTTGTACTACCATGTATTAGGAGCAGGCTACAACACCGTAACAGGAGGAAACTCTAAAAGCCATCTCAAAGTGGAGCTATGTTTCAGTATTTCTGTACATAAGAACATTTAGTTCATTACTCTTTTTACCTTTAAAATCCTTGTTAAAACATGCTTATAACTTTTAGAAACTAAAAAAAATGTCCATGAGAATAGATGTGCCAATAACTAACAAGAATGTAAAAATGTCGGTATATATTCGTTATCTTTTAGGAAACGACTTTCATGTCTTTTTTCCGCTGTGCCCACACGAATTCCCTTGAGAAACGGATTCAATAAGGTATACATACCACGTAAGGTTAGTAAATAATCAACAATTTTGGGATAACAAGTTGTTCACAGGTTCTATCATTTCTGGATAAAATTTGGGTGCCTTTTCCATTACCTCGGCCAACTAGGGGGATGTTTCTGACTATTGCTCATATTCTACTGAGGAAAACAACCGGAAATGTGATATAACAAAAAGAGCAAACCATAGCCAATAACTTGGCAAAATGCAAAAAAAAAGGACCTTTTTTTAGCTTTACCACTTTTTCAGACTAGCGTTCAGAGCAGTTCAGGTGAAGAGAGCATTGGAACATTGCAACTGATATGAAGGTTGATAGCGTTAATGAGAGGGCCATGGCAGATCTGACGGTCCAACAATGTGCTCCAATTGTTGTACGCCGATGATGAAAGGAGCTCCACAAAAAGATACTGTATGTTTCAGAACAACCACGATGACTCACTGCAGAAAACTGGTAACGGGCGTGATGATGCGCTTCAATATCAGACGTCAGATAAGAAAAAATAATACGTCCGGGAATACAGTGACAGATAAACTTTAGAGAGGCACTGGTCTAATCTTCTCACTTTGGGCGAAACTTATAGCTCAACGTCAGGGCATATGTTAATGACCGTAGAGTTTAATCTTCACGTCGGAACCAAGACCTGGTCCTATGAACACGAAAGATCCTATTACAAAACTGCTTCTTCAGCGGGGCAGCGCTAAGAGGCTCATTCTCATCTATTGTTGAGTAAAAAAGCAGGTGCACTCGTGGAAGCACACCGTGCAATCATCGGTAATCAGTAAACAACTAAATGAAACAACATACAATGGAAAGCCAATTTGCCTTGAGGATCTGATCAGCTACTCTGCGTTTTTCTCTTCGTTGTAACCAGCTGCCCTCCCTTTCCTGCCAGCCAGAACTGAATCTGGTGCCGGATCCTCGTATTCTCCCTTGAGACCACGGTAGGACCGTGCCTTGAGGTAGTCGATTGAAGTCGTTGCTCCACCTTGGTAAAGAACCGCGTCTTTGTTTGGATTTTGGATACTTAGAGCCTTCTCCGTTACCTCAGCCAGCGAGAGTGATGTTTCTGATTGTTCCTCAGTTTCTACTGGGGCAAAACAATAGGAAATGTGACATGACAAAAAATAAAAAGGGTAAACCAAAGCCAATAACTGAGGAACAATGATAGCAGTATTAACATGTAATGTGACAGATGGATGCACCAAAGTGAGCATGATGTACCTTGGAGGTAACTATCTTCCACATAACCACCTTTGATGAAGGAAAACCGTGCTTCTTCTGTTGTGCTTACAATTTCAGGTTTGTCTGACGTGATCAAATCCTTAAAATCCAAAAGATATTCACCTGTCCATTTTCTACCCCTGGAAGCAAGTTGGTGCTGGTGTAAGAGCCATGATAAAATTATGTTAATTGATGCCAAAGAGACCAGATTATAATATAGATTTAGAGTCAAGCAAAGAACCTAAGTATCTCCAGCGTACTCTTACATCTACCAATGTAACATACCTGCTAAAAGCTAATACAGCTTCAAAAGGTGTAATTACAGGAGCTAGAAATTCCTTGCTATCCAGCAAAGCAGTTTGGGCACAAGAAACATAAACAAAAACCTCACACTGTGGAAATGAAAATAGATTCAGAATCTATTGAACTAACAGCAAAAAAGATGAACACAGAACATAATTATGTAGTGCACCTCAGGGAAATTTGCAAGTTTCGCAGAATTAGGTCGGCCCATGACCAAAGTGTAAGATTTCTTTCCCGCGGCCTTGATCAATTCTTTCATCTGTTTGATTATATGAAGATAACCGGCTGCACTATGAAAGAATACAATGTATCACATCAGTACATTATAAGTCTCAGCTTGGCACAAACGAACCCCAAAGGATAATAGTCATCCAGCCAAACCATCTACCAAAGTAGTCGTATTGACATATGTGCAATTTTGAATGGATTTTAGCCCAATCAAAGAAGCCCTTTCCCAGACCAATCAGGCTTTTGGACCTGATTTATATCCAAATAAATTCCCAAATGCACTATGACTTTAAGGTAACCTAGAAGCTAATGTTACTGCTCAAAACGGATGTTCATCGAATGATTACCTCAATATGCATTGAAGAGAAAATAGAAGCTAGCATCTAAAGGCCAGCAAGCTAACACTGTAAAAAAATTGAGTTATTTAATTAGGAGTGTACATACCAACACCTAGAGTTCCCACCAAAATGCCAATGATGTTTGCATCCTTCGCCTTCTCCACAAGGTAATATCTACAATCACAATGTGTATGCTGCTATAAAACTACAAAGGCAATATGACACTTGCATAGTTGCATTTCAGATGAAAGTGTATGTGATTGCTAAAAAAAATACCTGCGCCTAAGAACCTTCATCAGATGAGAGACATCTGATGAAAGATGATTTGCCATTGGGTCATATCTAACTGCCAAAAAGAAATTGTTAATACCCAAATATTGCATTCTAGAAGCTTGTTGTACTTGATCAATTACAAAACCAAACATATGTTTTTGGATCAGTGTACTGAAGAATTAATCATAAAGGAAGTCTATGTATATCCTGTTATAAACTGATTCTGCTTTGAAGTGTAAATGTACGTAGGACCCTCTTTCCACAGGTGTGTGCATATGATCCTAAATATTCAAAATGAAGCTGCCTTTAGCTCCTACTTTTGGATGGCGTTACCAGCAGCCATTTTTCTTTTTTTCTTTTTCTTTTTCTTTTTTTTCGAAATTCGGTGGATAATGAAAGGGCAAAGGAAAAGACAAAACTACCCCAACTATTACGGGAATGTTTGGCACAACTTATTTTTAGCTTATTCACAGAAATAAGCAGAAGTATTGCCAAACAACAAACTTATTTCACAGTTTATTATTTCATTAGCTTCTCAGAATGAACTAAAAAGCGGCTTATTTTCTCAGCAGCTTTTCACCAGTTGTTCAAATAAGCTGCTTTTTAAACAAGTTCCAGCTGTGCCAAACAGAGCCTACATGCCCCCCCCCCCTCCCCACCCACCACGGAGAATCCATCCGCATCCCAAGTCCCGACCCTAGGCCACTACACGCCACTCCACTGCTCCAGGCAGACTGCATGCGTTATTGTGCCACAGGACCATGCTCCAACACCACCGTTTGCTTGCCGCTGCTGTTGCTTGTATTGAGGGCTGCTGCCAGTGTGTTATTTGTGCTGCGCTGCTGCTTGATAGAGGCAGGGGGGAAGGGATATGAGGCACTGATGCGTAGGCTTTGTCAAATTAATGTCGAAATTGATTAAGATAAATTTAAGCTAAGTTGTTATCAAAACATTCCAAAATGTATTCAATCTGCTGTTAAGCTTTCAAATAAATTGGATAATGTAGAAATTTTGGTCACAGAATATTTTCTCATGCAGATTACATCGAGAAGATGGGTAAAAGGTGCACGGGTAAAGATATATTATTACCATGGACTTAATACCATTTAACGGCTCAAATGGAGTAGGGTCAATCAAATTGTTCTGTTTGAAAAAACAGGGTCATATGCACAAGCCCTAAAAAAGAGGGTCAAGCGTGCATTTAGGATCTAAAATAGGGTCAGTTTCACAATTGCCCTTTAATATAAAACAGAACATTAATAGAGCTACATAAACAGTAAACTTCAGCCAAGAGAGTAATAATGAACTATAGATTCATATATTATAGAGGAAACAAGTTAGATCTTAGGAAAAACATGACTTGTATATATAAAATAAATTCTCTTGACATCCATAAAATGTGAGAAAACAGACCTATTTCGCATTTATTGAAGGTAAGTACAATGTTCGCAAAAGCCGAATCATCCTGTCCAATCCAGAATATCAAATAGTCTTCCATACTGTCTTCAGCTGAAATATCCCATGTCACACCACCAAGGCTGTACTTGTGTGTTGAACTGGATTGTTCCACGGTAGAATGATTATTCAAAAAAGTTTCAGCATAACTGTCTATTGACAAGCCACCAGAGCAAGGGGTCCCACTGGGTTGAGGACACTCATTTCCTACTGAAGAACTTGATGATGAACTCATAACTGAGCACAGAACATCTGCATACTGAACTTCAGGGTTGCCAGGACATGATTTACATGACTCTTGAATCGCTCGTCTAATATCGTCCAACGCATATGCATATTCTAATTCATACAAGACCTATTTGAGGCAATCATATTAGCAATGAATATTAAATGTAGACAATTAGTACTAGCTTTTTTATGGTCAGGAAACCAATGGTAGTGGTATAAATGCAATAAACAGAAACTAACCCAGAAAACATAATGGCAGATTTGCTCAAGAATTAAAGATACTACTCTGTAGGACTTCACGAAAATACAAAATTATACTGCAGTAGAAAGGCGACAACAAGCTCACTAGATCACACAAATTGTATTCAAAGCCATTTTTAGGGCCTATGTTGTTAGAATCTAGTAAAAGAATGTTGGCATGGATCAAATATGCACTTGTGTAAAAGAAAAAAGTCTCATTGATCAACTTTTTTCATGGGTTAAAGCACCATTTTGGAGTGCAGGAAATATTTTTGGTCCATACCAGAATACGTTTATTGCTTTTCCTCGAACACTCCAGTAATGAGCAGGCACAGGCATCGACATCTAATGGAGCCTTCCCAAATACAAAGAAAGCTGGCAAATTTGATGTTCTGCATTAATGTTGTCAGTATAAAAGCTGTGTGAGGATAGTCAACAATCGCAGGCAAAAAAATGGCTTTCAATAAGCTACAAAAGATGGTGATCACATAATGTAAAAACACATGAGTGAAATTTGTGTGATGAATATCTTGCAGCATGAAAAAACCTCTGGGAATAATTTCATATGAGATAAGTGCATATTAACTATCGATTGCCCTATTAGTACCTTTGCTACATTTATCTGGCGTGATTATTTAACAATTAGAAGAAACCACGTACAAACAAACACAGAACTCTCTGCCCCGAAAACTAAATGGTTCTTGGAAAACATTCGACAACTATAAGCACAAAGAGAAGAACCCAGCAACAACAAAAAAAAAACACCCTCATCCGCCCTATATACGAAGGTCCAATCTTTCGGAAGGAACAAAGCGCAATAGCAGAGGAGCGTGGGCAGGGGCTAGCTCACGGGCTCATGCAGGCGTGGCCGTAATGGACGACGCACTGGGCATCGACGTGAGACGCGCCCACCTCGTCGACGCAGCACGAGTTGTACGCCGTGTCGGCCATCACGAACACCCTAACTCCGCCGCCGAGCTCCCGTCGCAGAGCCCGCGCCACCGGCGCCGCGTCCTTGAGCATCTCGTCTGGAAACTAAAGCGCCAAGAAACAGGGCGGCAGATCAGAGGAGCCCGGAAGAGGTAAAACTCTCTATGATGGGACGCCGAAATGGACGGGAATGGACCGGAATAATACCTGGAGCGCGACCCTGGTGTAGGCGCGGTCACGGAGGAACGCGGCGGTCTGGTGTACCTCGTACCTGGAGTCGAGGTCCTCCATGGCCCGGAATTTCGTAGGTCGCCGCCGGAAGAGAAGGGGGAAAGCTGGAGAGGACTAACAGCAGGGAGCTTATGCAGGGTTTTAGGAGCGCCGCCGCGGTGGCTGGAGCAGCTGGAGCTTAATAGCAGCTGCTTTCTTGGGCCGTTGGATCGGAATGGTTGCGTTCGGATCTGTTAGGACGCTGCCAAGGGAATTCTTATTCCCGGGAAAAAAAATTGAAAAATCTGTAATATATACTCCATCCACCTGTTAAAGAGTGCTGTCCAACGATTCAAAATCGGGGTGATCGGTTCCCCACATTCGGGCCGCCAGGCTCTGTGGGTGCAGTTTGCGTGCGTTTAGTGGCTCGGTTGCGCTCGTGAGACAGGTTGAATGCGTTCAGCCGGGTGGTCTCAGCCTGGCCCGGCGGGAACGTGGCTAGCAGATTTCGCTCCCGGGCCTAGCTTCGTCAGTCCAGGATGCGTGCAGCTCGCCGCGCCACGGCGTCCGGCGTATAAAAGGCCCCTCGCGCGGGTGCGCGAGTAGGGTTACCTCTCACTTGCCTCTTCTCCATTGCTCCGCTCGAGCTGCCGCTGTTGGTTCGGTTCCTCCGCCGCTGCTGCTGGTTGGGTTCCTCCGCCGCCGTCACCACCTTCTCCTTTCCCAGCGCCGAAGGGTATACTGGACCAGAGCTTGGACCTCTCACTCCTTTTGCTCTAATGGTTGGGTATATTATACCAGTGCTCGGACCTCTTACTCTCTTTGCTCTTTATGGTTGATTGTTGTTTGCTCCTTTTCTGATATGGATTTGGGTTCGTACCACCTTGTGCCTCTTCAGTCCTTCGGTCTGGAGATTAGATTTATCATATTTTCGCAAAGTTGTACCCTAGATCTGGAGTGATTACTTTGCTAGATCTACGGTTTATTCTCTTAGCACAACTTCTTAGGTCGATGATTTCACCATACCAACGGAGGAGCATAGTAATATGCGGCAACTTTGACATGGATCTATAGTTTATGATTAAATCTTGCTCTTTGCATGTTTATTATGCATTTAAGGTTAGGGTCTTTGTGCTGTTATGCTGAACATATATGACAAGTTTGTGCTGAGCAGAGGTCATTGATCTATGATTTAGGCATGTTAATGGAGGAGCATATGAAAATGTCTCATGCCTTCAATTTTTATGGACCTATAATGCATTGTGACAGTATATTACTTAATCTTGGTGCATTTGTAATGTCATAGCTCATACCTAACCCTATCTAATTATTGCATTTAGATATGGATCCACATTTTACTCGTCGTGGGGCTGCTTCACTAGTAGTTGCCATTGCTGCATAGTTTGTCTTGTGGTCAGGCGTCATACAAGAACACCACAAACAATAGCATATGATCCAATGCTGAACAGAGACATTGAGAGACAGGCTAACCTAAGCTATATCTACAACTCAGATGATATGCACTGTGTTAACCTTCTTAGGATGAGAAAGTGTGACACCCAAAATTTCAAACCTTTCCAAATATTAAAATTTCAAACTTTAAGTGCATTTCACAATTTAGACTAGATTGAAAATTCTTAAAAATATATATATAATAAAATTGCTAAGGAGAGCATAGCATTTCATGTCATTGCATATAATTTAAATAAATTAATTGAATAAATAGTAATCACCAAGATTAAGAAGTAATTAATAGAATAAAAAAAAGAAAAAAGAAAAAAAAAGAAGAAAAGGAGAAAACCCTCTTGGGCCGCCTCTCCCTCTCTCCCCAGCCGGCCCACTCCCTCGCGCGCCGCCCAGCCGCGCCGGCC